>CM055829.1:19735668-19754134 GCA_029582265.1 Zoroaster sp. YZ-2022 | reverse complement strand
AGGCCATGGGTGCTACGTCACACAGAAGTGATGAATTTTCATGAGTTGAGGGCTTTGTGAAACTGGCTTTTCTGGGTCGTGGGCGGCGATCAAATTGATTTTTTTTGCATGAAGGAACAAGTTTTTATTGAATAATAATAATATGTTAGTAATACATTAAACATTTCTCGAACGAAGCAACAACACAGCACTTATCCTTATTCCGTTGTAGTCAATCTTTAAACGCATAACCACACATCTATAAAATATATTTTATCCTGCAAGAGCTTTTAGCCTGTGGCACATAAGCGTCCCGATGAAGACCGTAGCTGTTTTCCAGTAGATAACGATCTCAGTCTCTGCGGTTTGTAAACAATGAATTTAGAACCACGGAAGGTGTCTAGTGTGTGTTAAGTCAATGGGATTTTGGCCCAGAAAAGGAATTTTGAAGAAAAAAAAAAAACAAATCAAAACTTTTGACCTTCCCGTGATGCGACCGGAAAAGCAAATATCCGACGATTTTGACGTTAACTTTTCAAATGTTGCCTAAGCCTTGATCTATCAGATCCCAGATTATGAACATCATAGCTTTAGTATATTTTGAGTATACGGTCGATAGCAAATGGTCATTTTAACTTAACGTGGCTTGTGATTTGATGCCTGATGACGTTCGTAACTTCTAGATTCATCTACATGATAAGGTCTTTATATGTGTGAAGTTTCAAGGTTGTGTGAAATTGTTAACTTGCACTTTCGATGGTAGAGAAGAGTTGGGGAGAAAGAAGGAGAAGTAAAAAACTTAAAAAAGCGGAACAATAACAATAGTTGTTGGCTGAAAACAGAACACCTAAAAATAAGGATCCAAGAACAGATCCCTGTGGCACACCAGAATGAACTGCAGCCCAGTCAGATGATGATCCCATAAACTAGAACCCGTTGAGACCTATTTGTAAAAGATAGGGCTTGAACCAGTCCAACATTGAACCACAAGCGCCATATTTATGTAATTTGTTCAAAAGAACTTAAGTGACTCACGCGATCAAATGCTTTAGACCAATCTAAAAATATGGCATCAATGTGAAGGGTTTCAGAACATGTCAAGTGCATTGGCCCAGCTATGATAAGGGTTGTCAATTGAGTAACATGCAGGAGCGCTTTGGCAGAAAACCCATGTTGAGTAGGCGTTGAGATTATCCCTCTATACATATGATTAATGAGATGTTTTACATAAACCCTTTCAAAGAATCTTACCAACAACAGAACAGAGTGAGATGGGTCTATAATTAGACATAACGTGAGCATCACCAGTTTTAAGTAATGGAACAACATTTGCTTTAGCTTCCATTCATGAGGGAACTACACACCAGAGGCAAGCGAAAAGTTAAAAGTTTAGCCTAATGGCTGCAGGCTAAACTATCACAAGTTAGTTTAGCAACATTGGAGATATGTCATCAGGACCACAAGATTTATGCATGTTAAGTTCAGAAAGGAGTTGTTTAACTTCAGTCCAGAGTTGTTGAAATGTTACAAAAATGAAAATCAGTAATAGTGTGATCACATGAGATATCAATGATATTGTTAAGTCACTACTAAAATTCTCTCTGGAAAAATAAGGTTGAAATTCTTTTTCATTAACCCTCTCAATACCGTTTTGACATACATGTAAAACAACCGCCGGATGACCACATTCTTTGACCACTCAAGCGTGAAGCACCACATTCTTACACAACAGAAAGCTTGTGTTCAAAGGCCAATTTACTAAAACTCTATTTATCACCTATGAAGATATCGTTTTACAGAAAGATTAACTAATAATAATTATCATGCTTATTTAATTCCCTTTTCCATATAATCCAAAAATCATTAAGATCGGTCAATAAATGTCCAAGTTCTCACTCTTTTGTTTCCTCAATTGCGATCTAGTAAACTCAAACACTTTTTTGTACTACAAAACAAATAAGCACTCCTTAGGTGTTTGGCATTTCGGATCTTTCAATTCCAAATTTGAAGGGATTGCATACATAGCAACCTTAATTTATTTCACCATCAATGGAAAGATCCGATCTTTCTCTTTCCAACCATTGTAAGCTTGGGTATGGAGGGTTAACATTGACAAAACTACAGCTTTATAACAAATGGCCTTTATGCTCAGGCTAAAGTGCTTTTTGTGTGGAAGCTTGGTCGACAAAAAGTCGCCTATGTGGTAAAGAAGAGGGTATGAGTGCAGTCGACAAAAAGTCGCCTATGGTGAGGGAAAGGGTTAATAATGCCATTTTCAGTTTGAAAACGATATGTAATGGTGTACTTTCTCTTTCGACGGTGGGTGATTACTAACAAATGACCAGAACCATTTAGGATTAGATGAACAATTCATGGCAACCATGTCCTTGATATAACTATAATAATAATAATAATGGAGTCTTATATATGGCGCCGGTTATCCGCCAAAAAAGGCGCTCATAGGGCGCTCGCTCGTGATACAAAGAGAACAAGAGAAAAAAAGGCAACAAATATATAGAAAATTATTAGTCTATATTGGCCGAAAGCCAGATGTCACGATTGTCTAAATATTTGACCTCATTCCGAAGTTTTTTGTACTTGTTCCATAAATTATGATTAGCCTTGTTACAGATAGCTGCTTTGTAAGCTTTGTTTTTATTTTTAGACAAAATAATGATCTCCGCATAAATCCAAGGATGTTTCTTTCTACCTTTACATTTGGCAATAGGAACAATATCTTTCACAGCAG
Organism: Zoroaster sp. YZ-2022; assembly: GCA_029582265.1. Classification (NCBI taxonomy): domain Eukaryota; kingdom Metazoa; phylum Echinodermata; class Asteroidea; order Forcipulatida; family Zoroasteridae; genus Zoroaster; species Zoroaster sp. YZ-2022. Next base: position 19,751,406 of record CM055829.1, on the reverse strand, counting down.
CAAACAATAGGTCTTTAAAATAATCCCATACCACATCAATGTTGTCTGAAGAAAAACAGGTGTCCCAAGGCACCATGCGAAGAGTGTCACATAAAGTATTGATATCAGCTTTATTATATTGGTAAAAAGACCTATTCATAGTTTTTTGATCATGAGAGGTTAACAAATTAAAATAAACACCATTATGATCACTGTTACCAAGACCAGAATGTTGGGTAACATTTGAAAATAAGTCGGGTCTGTTGGTAAATAACAAATCTATCACTGAGCCAGAAATTGGTAGGTGAATTTCCATCACAGTGGTGAATGTAACTAACTGCTGTAAATTGAGAATATCAGAAATATTATGGAGACGTTGTACTGAGGATGATTGTATACGGGAGTTGTTTGATGACACCTTAAAATCTATGTTGAAATCACCAAGTATAGCAATGGCAACGTACTGTTGGGAAAATGCCAATGTATTTTCAAGAACAGATTGATAATCATAAAAAATTTAACAGTGGCACTCGGAGGCCTATACAAGCATCCCAACAACACTTTTACCATGTTTAGTATGGATTTCAATCATAATTAATTCTAGGACCACAAGTTCAAACTCATATTTACGAACCCGAGAAAAATGTTTAGCAAAACTGACAAATACTCCCCACCATGCCTGTTACAATCTTTTCTGGAAAATAGCATAATTAGTTAGAAGTGAGTTCTCCATCGAGAGGTGTCAAGCTTGTAGACATCTAGTTCCGTTTGAAAGAGAAGTAACTTGTTGACGATACTTCTTGCGTTGAACAGAACTGCGCTAATAGTAGACTTGGATGAAAATCCCAAAGCAGTCTGAGATAATGGTGATGGTTGAGATATTAGTCGACATTGTGTAGGCTGGGAAGATGACGATGATGATGATGATGACGGTAAGAGCTTTGTAGATGGACCAGGATTACTTTCAATATCACCACAGACATCCAATACAATGTTAAACTAGAGATTCAGAGTTTGTCTCGACACAAACTCTAGGTGTTCGGGAGGATGTAAGGTCAAATTGGGGTCAACTTTGTTTAAATATTTTGTGACAATTAACGATCTGTACAATGGTGCAACAAATTTTAATTTACCTCTTGTGGTTGCTGAGATATGATCTTTTTAAATATTAAAATTTTTACTTCCGGTTTGGACAGGAAGTAAGGTGAAATTGGGGTCATCTTTTTGTAAATATATTTTGACAATTAGCGATCTGTACAATGGTACAAAATTTGTGAATTTACCTCTTGTGGTTGTTGAGATATGATTTTTTTAAATATTAAACCTTGACTTCCGGTTTGGACAGGAAGTAAGGTCAAATTGTCATCTTTTTGTAAATATCTTTTGACAATTAACGGTCTGTACAATGGTATAAAAATTGTGAATTTACCTGTTTTGGTTGTTGAGATATGATATTTTAAATATTAAACTTTGACTTCCGGTTTGGACAGGAATTAAGGTCAAATTGGGGTCACCTTTGTGTAAATATTTTTTGACAATTAACAATCTATACAATGGTGCAAAAATGTCAATTTACTACTTGTGGTTGTTGATATATGATTTTTTTAAATATTAAACTTTGACTTCCGGTTTGGACAGGATGTAAGGTCAAATTGGGGTCAGCTTTTTGTAAATATTTTTTGACAAATCACGATCTGTACAATGGTACAAAAATTGTAAATTTACCTCTTGTGGTTGTTGAGATATGATAGTTTTTAATATTAAACTTTGACATCCGGTTTGGACAGGAAGTAAAGGTCAAATTAGTCATGTTTTTAAATATTTTTTTGACAATTAACAATCTGTACAATGGTGCAAAAACTGAATTTACCTCTTGTGGTTGTTGAGATATGATTTTTTTAAATGTTAAACTTTGACTTCCGGTTTGGACAGGAAGTAAGGTCAAATTGGTTACTAGTTTATTAATATATGTTTCGACAATTAAAAATCTATACAATGGTGCAAAAATGTGAAATTTACCTGTTGTGGTTGTTGAGATATGATTTTTAAATATTAAACTTTGACTTCGGTTTGGACAGGAAGTAAGGTCAAATTGGGGTCACTCACAACTCGAGTTTCATCTACTTGTTAAGTTCCCAAGTACATGCCAAGTTTCAAGTTCATGTGAAGTTTGCAGAGTATGTATTTTTTTGTGGGACAAGAAGAAGAAGAAGAAGAAGAAGAAGAGAGAAGAAGAAGAAGAAGAAGAGAGAAGAAGAAGAAGAAGAAGAAGAAGAAGAAGAAGAAGAAGAAGAAGAAGAAGAAGAAGAAGAAGAAGAAGAAGAAGAAGAAGAAGAAGGAAGAAGAAGAAGAAGAAGAAGAAGAAGAAGAAGAAGAAGAAGAAGAAGAAGAAGAAGAAGAAGAAGAAGAAGAAGAAGAAGAAGAAGAAGAAGAAGAAGAAGAAGAAGAAGAAGAAGAAGAAGAAGAAGAAGAAGAAGAAGAAGAAGAAGAAGAAGAAGAAGAAGAAGAAGAAGAAGAAGAAGAAGAAGAAGAAGAAGAAGAAGAAGAAGAAGAAGAAGAAGAAGAAGAAGAAGAAGAAGAAGAAGAAGAAGAAGAAGAAGAAGAAGAAGAAGAAGAAGAAGAAGAAGGTGGTAAAAAAAAATTTTTTTTTAAACGTACAAAAACAATAGGTGTTTCGGGTACATACCCGAACACCTAATGAAGCAACACAGTTGGAATAATAACTGATTGGGGCATGTCCAAACTTTCTTGGAGGTCTTGGTTTGTCATGTTTGTACTTGTATATACATGTACATGTAGTCAGCCATGATTAATTGAAGAAGCCACACAAGAGTGCTTGGTCAGAACATGGGCTTGATTGTGTTGTACAATAGCAGGCATCAAGGTGACAATGGAACCAGTCAAGCACGTTTTCTTGAAGAAAAAGCTGAGAAAGCTCAGGAATGAGCTTGAAATCTGCCCAGATTTCCTTTCCATGATGAGAAGAGGCTTCACAAACTACACCAAAGTAATCAGTGGGTGAAACTCTACAAAATGATATGAGATTCTCACTGCGACTTGAATGAGAAATAGCAATGATGATGGCAGTTGTCAGAGCTAGATGTAAAGCTTGTGGTCCAGACGCCATGGTTTTACAGAATTCAATATCAAATATCGCAATACCTTTTTTATTTGATTACGATATCGAGAACTTTTCAAGTTAGAGAAATCGGCAAATCACGATTAAAAAAAATATCGCGATTAAAAAATAAACTTGCCATTGTGAGTCAAGTCAGGACTTTTCAACTTTCAGAAGGGCAATTCCACGGTAACTTTCAGTAAATTTTAGGCACTTTGACATGCACAAAAGAGTCTCACAACTTAATGCATTGGTTTCAACAGTCAGACTTTTTTTTGTTTGAACACTGTAAGTGGGGAACCACTACAATGCGTCAATTTGAAATGCTAGCGCGGCCCACATTTTTGGTGCGCACGCGCATAAACAACAACGGACTGCTGTGAAGCTGTCGATCAGTCCACAAAATGCAAGATAAAGTATATGAAATTTCCAACTCACCGCAGCAGAGAAATTGATGAAAAAATACTAGCTGTCAGAAGTCCAAAGATAAAATAGTGATGTGTAAAACATACGTGCTAATGAAGAAAACATTCACTTACAGGAAAGAGGTTGCATATGTTGATATTCATAAAGTTATATTAATGCAATGGGCATATAGGCTAACATTGGGCAAAGTAACTTTTGTTACATGTGGTTAACTTTTGTTACATCGTTACAGTTTTACTTTTTTTTCCTAAGCAGGTGTATTTTGTTAGTTTCTATTTTATTTGCCACACATAGAAGGATGAGACAACTAATTGCCAGATATCAAATCCAACAATTAAAAATACAATGAGAACAAAACTCATCTTTGGTTAACTTTCGTTACATAGTCTGTAACACCAACTTCAAGATTTTCCGCTAACTTGTATGAGCCAGAGTAAAAAATAAAGTTACCTAGATACGAAAGGTTATATAACAGACAGTTGAAAAATCAGTAATTCCATTTAATACTAATTTGAAAATGAAGCAAAGGATTCGTTGTTAAATTGGCACTATTTAAGCACAATGTTTGTGGTGAGGGCATCATATTGATAGATGAATTTGACAAATGAATGTGTGTTTCATTATCTTAAACAACAGTTTAAGATGTTTGAAATGAGTTATGTAATTTCAATTTTTAAGGCCATGTCCATGTTTTCATAGAAGTGAGAAACAAAAGCTAACTACTTCAGAAGTACATACACGCTATGCAAATGAATTAGCGATTGATTGTGACGCTTGTAGAGGGGTACATACATGTACCTGTGGTTATTGGCTCTAAAGCAATCATGCATGAATGAAAAAATAATAATAATCACAATACTATCGAAAATCGTGGTTACTGACATTACATTTTTAAGGTATTGGGTCCACTCTTAATGCCATAATGTCCATAACTTACATATTTCACTCATCAGTTTGTTCAAAGTAGTTGCATTATACCTAGACCTTACTCAGTACAAAAATAATTACAGAAATTTGTTACATGCTATATAAAGAGAAAAATGCTGGTTACTCACGTTACATTTTTCGGACATGCATAAATTGTTGCTTTTTCTCTTACATTGCGTACATATAACAAATTTCTGAAATTCTTATTTTGTACTGAGTAAAGTCTGGGTGTCATGCAACTACTGTGAAAAAAAACTGATGAGTGAAATATAAATGATGGCATTAAGAGTGGGCCCAATACCTAAAAAATGTAACGTGAGTAACCATGGAATTACCCATATATGTTTGCAGATATATCATGGATGAAAAAAAATAAAAAAATCAATATCGCCCAAGCTTACCCTCATTGTATTGTTTCTATGTTTATATTATCCATGGGTGCACTTAAAGGTTAAATGACTGACACCAAGCCCTCCCCCACCCGTCAAACTCCTACTACTGTCATCCTAACTCCTACTAAAGTCAACTGGCAATCCCTGGCTTAGATGAGGGACTCAAACTACTTGGAAAGTTCAGATTTTATACATTTACATACAAGATTTATGACTTGTATTTGGCTTATGCTTGAACTGACATGCAGGCCATTTACCATTAACCTTAACCTTCCAAATTCTCCAAATCCTCTTTGCTAAACTGAAGGATTTTGGAGGATTGAGGTTACATATGCTACATGCTCTTTGCTAAAGTGAAGGATTTTAGAGGATTGAGGTTATTAGGCATACTTGCCTTTCCATGGTACATGTACATCCATGTTTGTTGTAGTGATTGCAAGGTCAGTGCTTGGGTCAGTGGACACTGTTTATTGCTCCATGCATGGAGGGTGCCTGGCCATGTACATGTATCACAGATTAAAAACACATGTGTGCATACATGTCATGTGCTTGCTTCACTACTGAAGGATTTTGGAGGATTCAGGTTATGTGTAAGCAAATGGGCCTAGGGAGTTAGGAAGGATTCAGGTTATGTGTAAGCAAATGGGCCTAGGGAGTTAGGAAGGATTCAGGTTATGTGTAAGCAAATGGGCCTAGGGAGTTAGGAAGGATTCAGGTTATGTGTAAGCAAATGGGCCTAGGGAGTTAGGAAGGATTCAGGTTATGTAAAGCAAATGGGCCTAGGGAGTTAGGGTTAATGAAATTAAATTCCATGTGGATTTGGATATATATCTCCGACACTCAGATTACCTCAAAAATGATAACTTTAAAATGTAACTAGAGCTCAAGTGCCTGTTGGGACAAACACACGGTGTTCGTGAGAACTTCCGGTTCAATCAAATTATCATCGATGATGTCACAATCATATTTTGCAAATGTGGATCATCTTTTATTATAAAAATATCAATTTTATATTCAGAAGACCTATCAATTTTGCATTAGAATGTGTTGGAAGTAAAGGTCAGATCAGGTTATTTGAAGGTCACACATCTGACACAAGAAAACCTCCTCATGTTCATGAAAAAATAACATTCGTATCGCGATACCTTTTTTATTCGATTATGATATTGAGAACTTTTTAAAGTTATCGGCATATTGGCAAATCACGATTAAAAAAATATATCGCGATTAAAAAAAAATCAACATTGTGAGTCAAGTCAGAAATTCCATGGAAACAAAATTACAACAGTCTTTTCAGCTTTTGGAAGTGAGAAACAAAAGCAAACTACTTCAGAAGTACATACACGCTCTGCAAACGAATTTGCGATTTATTGTGACGCTTGTAGAGGGGTACATTCCTGTGGTTATCGGCTCTAAAGCAATCATGCCTGAATGATAAAATAATCACGATATTATTGAAAAAAAATCCTTATCGCCCAAGCTTAGTACCTACTTTGGTTCAGGAGGTATGGTTTTTCATAATATATTTATAAGAACTACATGTACATACATGTATTTACGCTGAACATCTTAACTTCCAGTTCAGTTACATTACTAAATTTATCACAAAAAGTAATACACTAGAATTTTGTGAAATTCTGTTTGATAGTTTCTGAGATGGGAATATGTTGCCCTTTTTAGTGTGGTGGCACTTTTTATCTTACAAAACTTATGATTTCTCCATTTTCTCCATGAGCAGTGGCTACGAGGCTGTTTATAAACCCTGGGAATGAGGATAGGTCATGTTTTTTTGTTTTTTAAAAATATATTTTGCTCCTAATGCTGTTCATGGTTACAGTTTGTGTTTTCATAATTTTTTTTTTTTCACAGACCTGAAATACATTGGCGATGAAACATCTTAATTTTACTAGCTATTTTTAAGGTGTTTTGCAAACCTGGGAATTTTATGCAATCTTATTTGTTTTTGAAAACCTTCTTTTAGACGACAAAGAACGTGTATTCATCTCCGTATACTGTACATGCACAGTGCAGTGAACGAGATGGTTGTGATACAATACACGCGTGTACACGCATACGCAGTGGCCCACATGCATAACGTCCATTCAGTCTGAAGTATTGAGGACAGAATGTATTTAATTACTAATAATTAAATAGCAAATCAATTAGTGATGATATTCTTACGTCATCGTTATTACAGCAATCTAGGAATTCCAAGGATTGCAAGTGCAAAATATGAAGTCATTCTGAGCTTGGCAACTATGGAGTGCCATGGTCAAGCGGTTTAGTGCATAGGATTTGTGTTCTGATGGCAGAGTCGTCAGAATGTGGGTTCGAATCCCGACCGCGACCGTGGTAATTGTGTCCTTGAGCATGACACTTTACCATAATTGCTTCTCTCCACCCAGGGGTAAATGGGTACCTGTGAGGGCAGAGTTGGTTGTTGTGTTTGATTAGCACATATGCGCTGAAATGGCAGCAATAGAGCTGTATACTCCCCAGGGAGCTGGGATGGTTTCCGGGATGGTTTCAGGAATGATTTATGAGCCTGATGAGCAGGGGTAATAATGTAATGCGCCTTGAGCACCAGTTTGGTGGATACGTGCGCCATACATGTAAGTCTACATTATTATTAGGTGTTCAGGTATGTGCCCGAAACACCTATTGTTTTTGTTCGGTTTTTTAGGTGTTCGAGCGCGCAGCGCGAACACCTATTGTTAGGTCTGGATCTGGATAAATACTGCAAACAATCTCCCACTTAGGGATGTACAGGTTGCAGGTGTGTGGGCTGGGTGACTAATTATAATAAGCTCTGCTTTTGATATCTGAGAGGTTTAATTTTTGTAAATTTTGCTTAAAGATGTTAAGTGAGGGAGCCTCTCTCACAGATGCTGGGAGAAGGTTCCACTCTGCTGTAGTTCTAGGCAGAAATGAATATTTGTGACAGTCTTTGTTTACGGGCTTTATGAAGGATACTGATTTCGTTAAAGTAGTCTGTACTCCAGTCATTGTTCTTTGAATATTTTGAAAGATGGTCCAGAATTTATTGCGGCTTTATGATGAATTGATTTGTACAGTAAGGAGAGGCGTGAGATCATTCTGCGTTCCTCAAGAGGTCTCCAGCCTAGTGTTGAGATAATTGAGGAAACACTATCTGTCTTGGTGTAATTGTTCGTTATAAACCTTGCAGCTCTTCGCTGAACTGCTTCAAGTTGGGTTAAGTATTTTTGTGAAATGGGTCCCAGATTGTAGCGCAATACTCTAGGCGAGGGAGGACTAATGATTTGTAGGCTGCTTCTTTGACTCGTGGAGAACAGCTGTAGAGATTTCTACGAATGAGGCCTAATATCTGATTTCCCTTTGTTGCCGCTTTGCCAATGTGTTGTGCCCAAGTCAGTTTGCTGTTTATATGTACACCTAAATAGGTATGGGAAACGACGTTTCCAGAACATGATAGATTAAATAAGTAAGTACGATGTTGAGTGGTGATTTCTTATGTGTTATCTGCATACAGTAGCATTTGGAGGCATTAAACTCCATTTGCCATTTAGTAGCCCAGTTCTGTAGTTTTGTATATCTTTCTGCAGTTCGGCACTCTCAGGAAATGATGTCATCTCACGATAGATGACACAATCATCTGCGAGCATTCTAATCCGAGAAGTCAGAGTTTTGGAAGGTCGTTTAAATATAAGATAAACAAGAGAGGACCCATGACTGTACCTTTGTGGGACACCAGATGAAACATAGGTGGGGGCGATGACTGTCCTTCTATGACAACTTGTTGGAGTGCGGGTAGTAAGAAAACATTCAATCCATTTTAATAGGGAACCCTGGATACCCACTTCTTGCAGTTTACTTAATAGACGCTGATGAGGGACCTTGTCAAATGCTTTTGAGAAATCCATTATGATGAGATCCATTTGGCTTTGGGAATCTAGACATCTTGTGATGTCATCTACAACATTGATAAGTTGAGTCTCGACGATCTCTCCTTTCGAAACCATGTTGTTCATCAGATAAGATGTGATGATCCTCAGGTGTAACATTATATGAGAGTGAATGATATGTTCAAGTATTTTACAACAAATTGATGTTAATGATATAGGACGATAGTTTGCCGGGTTTGAGCGGTCGCCTTTTATAGACAGGTGTAACATTCGCTGCTCTCCAGTCGGCTGGAAGAGTTCCGTATCCAAGGATTTCTGGAACAGTTTCTGAAGAATTGGTGCTATACTGTTCGAGTATTCCTTGAGTACTCTTGCTGGAATGCCGCAGGCCGGAGGCTTTCTGACTGTTAAGATTTTTGAGTAGCTTCGACTCCTTCTACACTAATTTGAATCATTTCAACGGGTGGAGTTGCAGATAAGTCAGGGTTTGGAATATTGGTGAGATCCTCCTTGGTGAAGACAGAATTAAACTGTTGATTCAGCACTATAGCTTTCTGCCTGGGTTCTGTGACAAGTCCAGTTGAGTAGAAAGAGTGTTGATTCCAACAGCCGCCTGTCTAATTGATTTAATGTACCTCCAGAATGGTTTAGGGTTATTGGAAGTAAGGTTTTCTCCAATGTTATGAATGTAGTTTCGCCGGGCTTTCCTAATAGATCTATCAGAGGATCTCCTAAGAATTTTAAAATTGATCCAGTCAGTCACAGAGCCAGTTCTTTTAGCTTTATCATATGATTTGCCGCAGTATACCTCGGTGATGTGATTTGATAACCCAAGGTAGTTTACTGGTAGACTGTATATTTCGTGATGGAGTATGATGGCTCGATAGCCGAGAGGAAGTAGATTTAAACCCAACCCACAGTTCATCCACTGACATTGAAGAAAGAACCTCTTCTGTTAAGGACGAATTGTGTGTGTAGGAGTTTTTAATCTCACTCAAGTTAGCCTTCCCATATAAATAGAGTTTCTATGCGAATAGGTTTATTACGCTTACACTGAATGAGGGTATCCACTAAGACAATGTCGTGATCAGATATACCTGGAATAATATAATTTTTTGAACTAGAGATGGAGAGTTTGTAAAGACCAAATCCAGAATATTGTTTTCCTCGTGTTTTCGGTAATAATTTGTTGTAGAGCAGTTATCTTGCGTTATGTCTAACATCAGTTTACTGAGGGCTGGATATCTTCCTCCGCTAATGAAAAGATTACTGTTCCAGTCAATATCCGGTAAGATTAAAATCACCAGCTAGCCAGATTTGGCTACTACACGGCAAGTGGCTCAGAATATTGTCCAAGTCCTTAAGTGCAGAAAGATCAACGTCTGAAGAGCCAGTGTGGTTTCGGTAAAATACGCCAAAATAAAGGGTGAATTTTCCCGTTCTAATACTGGCCCAAACTGCTTTCTGTGTGGTCTAATGAGTGTAAGTTCATTTCTTGTTTTGGTAATAAATATGATTTTATGGTAGCAAGCAGAACGCCTCCACCAGGAGAGCTAGATTTTCTATCCTTCCGAAAAACAGTATAGTTGTCTGGAATAATTTCACTGCTGTATATCGATTCGTTTCAGCCAAGTTTCGGTACCACAAACAACATCGGGGGAAACAGTTTCTAGGAGGGCTTGAAACTCCGGGATTTTATTCTTAATACTCTGAAAGTTAACGTTCATTAATTTCAAAAGCGGCGAGGGGTTTGACCGAGATTTGTCCTTGTTTTATTTCCGTTTTGAGGTCAAGGGGTAACTTTCGGTTGTGGAATTTCTGCTGCTTTGGGCTGGAATTATAACGAGATTTCCGATGTTATGGGAGGGTGAATAAGACGATCTCTGAGGTTTCAGATAACACGTCAAATGAGTTCGATAATGGTAAGCTGATGTCATCAAACAATGCGCTGGAAAAAATTAGGCAGGCCACAATTACAGCACACCCATGAGTAGGAGTTATGCAGTATATGTGCATTGTATAGGGCGTCGGTCATACCAGTACATTGTTATGGAACCAAATCTGACATTCCTCGCATTCCATTGCTTTTTGGTTTTGCATTTTACACTCTTCCTGCAGATGCCACAAGGGTATGATTTAGGGCCCAGGGTTTAACTGAATGTCACCGGAAGCAAGAGCATCAACATGCATTGAGTAATCCTAGGTTGATTTAAGATATTTAGTCTATAGTTCAGTTTGAATTTCCCGCCACAAGATCTTAAACATGGAACGAACTCACCGGGGAGTGGGTGGTCAGTCTTGGTGCAGTAATAAGGGTGGGTAGATGAGGCTCTTTTCCCAGGCAAGAGGGAGCTGCAGTTGATGGTAGTAACAGCAAGCCAAGAAGGAAAAAATTACACGGCAGATGTCCATAGTTGTATGCTATAAAGTCGTTGGCAAGATCAGTTCAGTAGTTTGAAAGACGATTAAAAAACATCAAAATCTCCACGAAAAGTCACTTAAGGTATAAAAAACACTAGAATCCAAGGACAACGTGAAGTAAGCTTTAAAAAGACGTAAAACACACTAATAGATGGGTAGTAAAAAACGAGGATTGAAACGGATTAAAAGACTTAAAAATAAAAGACTTAAAAATAAAAAATGAGAGCGGGGAACAAAACACGTCCGTCCGCCAGCGCACACACACACTAGCACTGACTAGGCCTATGTGATCTTCCTGGCACACACCGCCGCGAGCTGTCAGTCTGATCTTGTAAACTCCACAATTAGTACCCGAAACACCTATTGTTTTTGTTCGTTTTTTTTCTTTTTTTTTCTTCTCCTTTTCCGGATAGATTGTCTACAAAAAATACATACTTGCAAACTTCACATGAACTTCAAACTTGGCATATACTTAGAACTTAACACGTAGATGAAACACAATTTTTGACATCATGATTAGGTCATCAGATATCGAATTACGATAAATCAAAGTTTAATATTTAAAAAAAATCATATCTCATGAACCACAAAAGATATTTTCACAATCTTTGCATCATCTGAAAGATCTTGAATTATGTAATTTTTTCGTTTTAGACGGACTTAATCTGACCTTTTCTTCCGGTCAAAACCAGAAGTTGAAAATTTCAAAATTTCAAAAAATCATATCTCATGAACCATAGAAGATGTTTTCACAATCTTTTTATCATCTTAAAGATTTTGAACTATGTCACATTTTGTTTTCAGACGTGACCCCAATCTGACCTTTCCTTCCGGTCGAAACCGGAAGGTTAAGTGAAACAATATGCTGAATTACTATTCCCTGTATGTACGAATAGCCCATATCGCGCGCACAGAATACGTACACAGCAATATACGGAGTTTAATATTGGCCTACGACGTAAAGGCCTTGTCACACGGGGCAATTTTCGGGCAATTTTCAGGCAATAAATGTTGCTGGCAATGAGATTGCTCGGAGATTGCCCTGTGTGGCATTTCATGCAATCCAATGGCAATGAGTATACTGGCTTTCTACTTTGAGGCAATCTGTCGAGGCAATCTCCAATCACATTGCGTATCAGTAATCATGTGACATTTTATCACTAGCACAACGTTTTCGGCGGCGGCCATTTAATTCTCGGTTACATGAAAAAATACTGAGGAATTTTGCCGTTCTTTTTAACTCCAAAGCAAAATACAAGAAAATAAAATGGTTTACTGAGAAAGAGGAAAATATAATTGCATTATTAAGAGGTAAGTAGACATTATTTAGAGGTATATTGGCCTAAAATGTTTGTAAAGTAGGCCTATCGTAGACATAATTATTGCATGCACAATCCAATGGAGGTTCGTGACGGACGAAACTGTAGTACTACATGTACATCTATTTCGTGAAACTATATCGAGTTTGCATTTTAACTAAAAATAATGACTGATCATGGATAGATGCTATATTGTCCAGAAAAAAGGTTTAAAAACTGTGCTATGCAGTCAAAGTCAAAAGAGCATCCGTTGCAAAATGCTTCCTTGTTGTGTAACTCGCCTACATATCGTCCATGTACGTAATTCGCCGCACTCGTGAAATGACGCACCTACATTAATTAAACTTAGCATTTCTCGGAAAAATACAAAACTATGGCGTATTACGACATTGGTTGCATAAACTTATCTAAATTAAAGTCGCGGCTTATTACAGAAATACAAATTATAGTGAAATTGTATGATTTACTGGAAAATTAGTGCTTGTGAAAGTGGAAAAAGTTGTTTAACCACTGATTTTACTAGATACAAATAGTAAGAGATTTACACGAACATCTGTGTTTTTATTGTTCTATGCCGTCAACAAGCTGTTGTCTGTGGAAACCAAAATATATGAATGCTTTGCATTTGCAATGATTTTTAAGAAATACTGATCCTCAAATTGGACACATTCCTTATACAGGCATGAGAATGGAGTTTGCAAAAAGAAGGAAAATAATCCAGGCTTACATGTATATTAGATTTTGGTATATGAAAACCTTATAGGATAGCTATTTTGGATATTTTTGTCATTGAAATCTCTTGTAATTTGGATTTAAAAAATAATAATAATCCCGGGAAATTTTTGGATTTTGGTAAATTAAATCCTGAAAGGATAGGTATTTTGGGTATTAACTTCATTAACATCTGTAATTTTGGCAAGATTTTGTGTACATTATGACCCGTCCAATATAATAAAATATAATTTTCAATCGGCAGAGCTTCCATATCTGATGGTGACACGACAACATTCACAAAATGCATCGCCAGCTTCGTGAAGTTTACGAAAACAATCGCCGATTAGATGCTGGTCTGGAGAACCAGCAAACAGAACTTTATCACACCAATTCCATTTCCATTTATTTTTTGATAGTTTGTCGATTTCATTAACATCCACGGCGGAACCACGCTGGACGAAGTAAGTTTGAGCGCCATTTCTATCGCCTGCAAACCTCGATCGCATAGAATGTTCCTGCTCGCGAAGACTGTGTGCAGATAGACTTGACAGTAAGTCGGTTCTACGTCTAGCGCATACATCACGCCACACACACAAAAATACATGTAGGACTGTTAATCACAGTCTCACGGAACGTGAGATAATTTGGTTGTGATCAATACTCTTTTGCAGTGCCCTCGCTAGTGTAAAGCTTTAATCGTTGTATAATGTACTTCTTTGTTAAAACAAATTGCATCGCGTATTCCGGTGACGTCAACATTCAGAGAGGGGAAAAACACGGACACATACGTTCAGATACTCTTCCTTTTTTATCCGGCTGCGGCATCAATCAAATACTAGTAGGTCGCTACATTAAACAACAGTTTTCCTAGATACAATTTTCTGCTGTAAACACTAAGTTTATCGGGTGACAAAGTTAAATTTTCACTTACTTTTTTCACATGTTTTCTGAGCTTACCCCTATACAACCTACTCCCCAAATTTTATATCAAATTCACACTGAACTCGGAGACCACATATTTTGAGGTGAAAAATTCGGAGGTCCGGAAAAATCCAGAAGATTCTCATGCCTGCTTATAGAAGAAGCGAACGAAGACTCCTTAATTCGTTGGTGTTTATTTCGACGGTAGAGTGGAAAATTATTGAGAAAATAAATCATTAATATCATGGTTATGAAAATAAATCTTTTATTTGACAAAATGTTAACAGCAATTTTACACATTTCAAAGTTTTAAAGTACTTTTTGCAAGAAATTTAACCACCTTCCATTTTATTGGTCTTTCAAGAATATTGATTAAAAGTTTTGAGAGCTTCTCCAAATTATACCATTTTATTTTAAAAATCGAAAACAATATTTTTATTTTCAAGTTTAAAAACAATTTTACAACCATCTGGAATAAGATGAAACATGATTTCAACTGTGTTTCCAGCATCTACCTGGACATGGTGGATTCTGGGTGAGTATCTTAATCATGATCAATATTAATTTGCATTGCTATCGGTAGACATAACATGATGTACATGTGTACATAATGAACACAATCATGACAATGTCCCCTGGCAATTATGTGCAACCCCTGATTACGTACTCTACATATTTCTGACAGGAAAATGGTAGAAAGGAAGCTTCAATTTTGGTTTAGATTGTCATATTATCAAACATTTTTATTTGGTTGGGACACATAGGCCTAATGACCAAATTAATTTGTCCAAAGTGCTTTTATCTTAGAGAAAGAAAAACAAATTATAAAAAAATTATGTAAAAATTCAAGAAGTTACCAGACATAACTTTATGAAACACGAGGGGGAGCACCTATTTTTAATAAATTTTCACAGATTTTCACATAAAATTTTCAGGAGATCTAATGTTAACGACGAATTTCATTTAGTTTTAATGGTTGTTTATTACACAAAATTAAGGTTTAGTATAATTTGTTATTATTTTTTGCTATAGCAGTACTGGCATTTCAGTCCAATAGAAGGGGTGTATCTGATAACCGCCTTTCCAATCCAGATGTCAGTTAAACGACATTTAAATCTAAGCCCCTACTCCTCTTTTCAATCTTAATTTTTTTTAGAAAGAGGACAGAAACATCTTGCAACTTCAGCTATGCAGAATTGATGCTTGGTGTGATTTTTGACATAATGAAACACTAGTCATCAGTCAATGGAATTGGTAATTTGGGCCCCTCATACTTTTTATTGCTTGTTTGCCTCCCTTCCCTAGTTCTTGGATTCTATAGTGCTGCAAATGATAGACAAAAGAATTTTAGAAAACAAATGTGTTGGTTCATCACCAGTGGCAGTATATGCCATCACCAAGAACTTGGGGGAGGGGGCAGGCATTTTATTCCAAAATTACCGATTCCAATGACAACCCCTGAATGTCACCCATTCCGAACTGTCACTAAATCGTACAAATGCAGATTGTTTGTTTTCTTGTCAACAAAGGATCATGGTTGGGTTCATTTACACTGAAGTCATTTCACTTGTTACATGTGTAAGACCATGAACACTCATTTCTAGATTGGTTACAAGTAGGTTAAACAGGTCAACAAA
>CM055829.1:19691437-19735168 GCA_029582265.1 Zoroaster sp. YZ-2022 | reverse complement strand
CCCGCCATTCGGGCAAGCTCCGGTGGTCGAAGGCTAAGACGATCTGCACTAGTACTACTCTTAAAACTCCCGTGTCAGAGCAACCTTTGACCCTTTTGCCCGGGTCAAATATTGTTGACAATTCTGGGTCAATTTGACTAATTCTGGGTCAATTTTCTTGTGGTGACGTCATGTCGGCAAATCAGCCATTTGATTGGACGAAAAGAAATAGGGCCTACGTCACGCAGGTCACATTTTCCAACCGCCATTTTAACTACGATACGATGTCGTTTTCGTCCAAATGATCGTTGGAGAATCATTTCACAATTAATGGAAGGGTCTTCATTACTTTGTTTCACTTGAAGGTATGTAAACTTTCACATTTTATTATACATGTATGTTCGTTGTATAGTATACAGATAATGACTATACAAAACCATTTTTAACGTTATAGTGTGTGCAGCAGGTCATGTTGTGTAGCCATGTAAATGTGTATGTGCAGTGTGGTTGAGTGTGTATATATATGCTAGCTATTGTTAGGGGGTATTATTTCACTTTTTCGACTTTTTTTATATTCACCCCTCAAAACATGTACAGGCCTATTAGAAACAAGAATAAATCATTAAAATAAAAATTTGATATTTCTAACCCCTGTACATGCCCCCTGAAAGTTTTGCTTGAAGGGCGCCCTCTGTTGTCAGTTTAACGTAAAGGTTCCCTGACTCCATATGCACTGTAGAGACATACATAATGGTGGTTACCAGACTGTTTATGTGATTATGTACACACATAATCTAGAATGGTTACTAATCAGCTGTTCGTTGTTTGTTGACATGGTTGATGGGTTTTAACTCAATTAAGACAATTATATATTTAGGTTAGTAAATGTATATACATCCTTATCATCTAAAAGGATTGTTTGCTGGCAAAGTTGGGCAGTGACAGAAGTTATTATCTGTGAGTTGGGTAAGTTTGTTTTAATAATAATAATATTCACCATGCACCCACAACTTGCACAAGTATTACTGCAAGAAATTTCCATGGGAGTTAACTTGGGAACATTGTATTTGACATGCCTGGGACTTGTTTCATCTTAAACATGAAATATTAACCCACTGGTTACTGTCATAGAAATAGTATAGTTTGTACAATCACGATGATATAATAATAGTAAGTGAAAAAGAATACAAGTTGGTAGGCCTAGTTCCCAAATAAATTTAAGGTTTACAACTGTGTAACCCCTGAACCTTTGAAGTTGAATCCTAGCTTAAAATAAAATAGTGGGATATAGGATTTATTATTTGAATGTTTTAAGGGATGGTGTGTGGCTGATATTTAAGCACATTTAAAAAAAAATTTTTTACAATATTATCTTTCACTTTCTATAAATAAATTGTGTAATAATACATTTGACTTGTTATTTTACACATAATTAATTATAAATGTATTTCATTTTTTTTAAGGTAATAGCTACAGCTACATCTAGTGATCAGGACTCCTCCACCGAGCTACTTAAGCCCTCCTGCACCAGCATTCACATTCTCCTTGAAGATGATCAAAGCATACAGATTGAAATGTTGAGTTAACCAAGGTTCTTCTCAGAACCCTTACTACTCAAAGAGATTTTCAATGTCATCACAAATCTTACTCTATCTAAAGATGATGCTTCACATCTACATACTAGCAGAACTTGTTCAAGAGCATTAGATCTACTGTATCATTTACAGAAATTCATTTGGCATTATACAATCCAAAATCCCTGCTAAGCCATGAAATATGTTGTTAATGTTAGTTAGATGTATAAATATATTTTGTACTATTTTATAAATAGAGAATTGGCTGTTGTAAACTACTTACCAACCTAAAGGACCCGTAGTATATAAATGCAAAATAGTATTTACAGCCTTTTACATCTCAAACCCTAGCGGGTTCTTTCTCTGAGAAAGAACTTGCTAGGTTCAAAAAACATAACTAAGACCAATAACTACTTTTACATTCATACTATTTGATTAATTAATTCTTTTCTAGAAGAATGTTAAAGCAAATATAAATTTTATATTATTTCAGGATAAAATAAGTTTGATACAATAATGAAATAAAATCTTCTGTTGCAATCCATATAAACCCACATAAGGCAATTGAAAGGTTGTCATGGAATAGTATGCTAAAATTTCAACAGGTAAACATGAGAAAGTACTTTAAATTAATGTTGAAGTGATGTTCTCTTCATTGCTTCCATATCACTGTGTTTCAAACAAAATAGACGGTGCCCCAACGACGGTATACAGCTAATCTGCCACAAGAAGTCAGGATGCCATGCCGTTTCACAAAACAAATCTTCAGGGGGCATGTACAGGGGTTAACGCTCTCAAATGATTTTTAGTATTTTTCCTTGTTTCTTATAGGTTGGTACATATTTTGAGGGGGCATCATGATATGTGGACATTGTATGTTCGCTGTTTTATTAACAAAACACACACACACGTTACAGTACTACTAACGTTACTAGGTAGTAGGAAACTTGGCTAGTACTAGTAGTACTAGGTGTCAGTATTTTGTGTCGGTCTTGTGACTTGTGTGGTGGTTGCACTGCAGTCTGACCACTTTTCTTACTAAGCTAAAGTAGGCCTGAAACAATCACCCCCTTTACTGAGATAATGAAAATGTCACATCATGGAGGAAGGAAGAGGTCACATGTATTCTATTCTATAATGCCTAACTTAAACTAAAGGCATTTTTCTGAAGTTGCATAATTTTTCTGAAGTTAAATCAATCTATCATCCTGATAATAAAATGAGGGTTGCTAACTTATGTGTTTTGTAGCATGACCCATTATTCTTCATCCTCTTTGAAAACATGTAATTATGTTTATACATGATATATGTATATTTCAGATCAACGGTTGATCATGCTTGCTATGACATCATGGTCAACCATCTACAGTTACAGTACTTAAGGGTCAGGATGATGAACATCATGTAAGTTTTACTGCACTCAAATAATTATTTATTAATTTTTGATGAATCCATGCCTTCCCCCCACAGAAAAAAAGAGAAATGGAAAAACAGGAACATGGGCAGATTAAGTGTGGAAATATTACTTAAGGCTAGGTGTGTTTTTGGTTTATATTTCCAGAACCGGATGCCAGCTACCCGTAAATAATTTGTAAAACACAAAATACTCCCGAATGTATAAAATAACCAATATGAACACAAGTTTCTCTTGTTTAATTAGAGTCATAATAAATGTGGACTTATTGTAATACTTTTCCCCGCCTCAATATTATTAAAATGACTTGAACACCAAAAATGTTTACAAAAATTGGAACTTCCATTTGTGTGGCTAAAATATTTAAAATAGTAAAAAAAAATTAAAAGTCATTAATTCGTCACTGAAAATATTTCTTATTCAATTATTTTACTGTCCACAGATAGGCCAGACTGTGAGTTTTGCAGTGAGGCGCAACCTTGTTCCTTCCATTTCACCATCAGAGTTAAGGCGGGTGAAGGGCAAAAGGCAACTCTATCGTCATGCCACTACAGGATGCCACCAGAGGATGCCACTACAGGATGCCACCAAAGGATGCCACCACAGGATGCCACCAAAGGATGCCACCAAGTCATTTATTGGATGTGACTGTTAATAACCTATTGCATTTCAAAGTGTATTTTGGGAATCTGGTGACATCCCGTAGCATGCAAATCATTTGAAGTACACAGGCATAGGCCTAATGGTGCACCAAATTTGTAAAAGATGTGTTGTCATTCAATTCCTAGCATGTATTGAGAAAGCTTAAAATGTTTATTGTTTCTTTTTACATTGAATAAGTGATTAATTAGCCATCATTTTGTAAGCCTTGTGAATTCTTAGGCATGTATCATCACCATCTAAGCTGAGATTGTATTAGCAGAATCATAATTATGAATAACAATTTAGGTATTTCAATTTCTAGAAAAACTTCAACATTATATACATCAGTCTCGGAATATATTGAATATACATGTATCTTATTTAGTAAATTGTACATGTCGTTGTATACAGCCCATCATATCGTAACTAGACACAAGTATTAAACCTTCACACTTTTAAAATACATTTTTGTACCCTTTTTACTCCAGATTGGAACCATTGAACCCTTGTCATACAAATGTGTCACACAAACAGCCACTTGTGCTACCGCTACGAGGTGTCAGACTCTGTATAACTTTGTAATCCAATGGCCAGGTGTGGAGGTTGATCTTTTCTAAAGGAGTTAATGTATGTTTTAAATTGAACAATCCCAAATTAATTTATATGGACCTATCCTATCTGTGGCAGTCCGCACCTTCATGGGAATTGTTTTTTCAGGACCTTAAGACACATCTAGGTTATTCAGTGTATTTTTTAACATGTTAGAACAATGATAGTACCGAGGAATTGTTTTTTTGACTGGACCAAAAAATCCCCACAAGTGTGTAGTTATTATAAAACAATATCTGTTGGGTGATCTAGTAAAATGTATTTTACTGACTGTGAATCCCTGGGAGTTGGGCCATGTAAACATTAGTAAACATCCCCAAGTCTTCATTGCGTTCATATTTATTTTTATGCGAGCATTGGGATAGTTCAACCTAAGTACTGACCATCAATTCCATAAACACAAATTGGTGTAAAGATATTAAAGGGACAGTATTGTCACGATCAGAGCAGACTTTCTACACGGCATGGAATCGGTATCCCTAGGTTAAAGATGAACACAGTGTCTGAAAATTACTGGCTCATTTATGCATCAGCAACACGAATATCACCTTATCATGTGGTATTATTTTCAGTCACTGAGTTAATCTAGAACTTGAACTCTGATTCCATGTCTGTTGATCGTGACGATATTGCCACCTTTAAACAATAACTTTAAAATGACTATTTATGAACATGTTAAACAGTTAAAGAGAGAAATAAATACATATAACAATCGGAAGATCATTTCATTATTGTTTGTTTCTTTTCATTTACACTTATCCTTTCAAATTACATTGCCGTCCTAACAAGGTAAGCATGTGTTCTTATAGAAAGATGCACTTATTTATGGCAATTTACTATAGAAATTTAACAGTTCAAGCTGAATGTTACATAAAAACAAAACATTGTTTGTTTGATTGTTTGCCATAGATAAGGCTTCTTAATACATGGAAGACATGCTTATCTCGTAGACCGGAATCCGGGTCAACATTAATCTGACCCGTTAGTCCGGGTTGGATATGACCCGACTCTAAGTTGGGTCAGATTATTGACCAGTCTTCTGGGTCAAATAATCTGACCCAACTTTTCGGGTCATCCTGACCCATTCTGTGTAGTTTTTTCACAGAGACTCGGAAAGCACTGAGTATACAGTGCTACACACACACGTCGGTGTTAGGGCAAAATTAAATCATTGTTTCTTTCCCGACGCAAGAATTTCACCAACCTATACCCATATAGTATTGTAAAACAAACCGCACACTGCATTGACGCTAGTACGTGAATTTTAATTTATAAAAGTATTAATTAATTAATTTAAAAGCATTATATTAAAATTTAATGTTTTCAAAAGTTTGCCATTTATAATAAAACTAATAACCAAGGAAGTTTCCATCACAAATATGTACCGGTACATTTTTAAAGAAAACTATTACCTGCCAGTGCCTACACATTTTGGCTGATAACAGTCCTTAAAAAGTTAGGGATGTAAATAGAATAACCTTTGGGTGAAGTAATTAATTCTATTATCTTGATCTTGCGAATACAAAACACAATCTTGTAAATAGGACGATCCTCCTCCAAAAATACCTATTTCCTTACATTTTAGGGTGAAGCTCCGCCTGACAATTTTTTTTAAATTAATAATAAAATTATTCACGATCCTTAAAGAATGTGTTTGTTTATTGGTATTTTAAAATAAAATAATTAAATAATGGCGTAAAGGCGATGGGGCGTAATGGCGATTGCGCGTGATGACGATGGGGCATTATGGCTATAGGGCGTCATGGCGATGGGGCGTAACGACTGGATACCAGCTAAACATAATTATGATAGTATGTATTTATAAACGACAAGACAAAACAACTGCTACACAATCTTGTAAAGGCATTTATGATATTATCTTTGGCGCAACTATAGTAGACACACACTTCTCTTTCGGTAGACTTTCTTACATTATTTTGGCAATGTTCCCCATTTAAAGACACTGGATCTACCCTGAAAAGATGGTAAGACGTGTACCATAAAACCTGTATATATATATGCCTACAGGAATAACACAAGCAATTCAGAAAGTAACATTTTAGTTACTGACATTATGTCTCGAACTTTCAGAAAGAACAAAACATTTCGGTATCAAGACCCTATATATATATATAGCATTAGGAAAAATGTAAAACAACTATGTTTTAGGTCGTCAGAAATTCAAACAACTGGAAAAAATGTGTCCAAAATTGCAAAAGATACCAATCACAGGGCATACTAAATTAAACCAAGTTGCTGGGAATGTTAAGAAAGATACAAACAGCCGTCTTCAAACGTAGACTTTAACTTTTCGAAAATGGTAAATCAGTTCGCAAGCTAAACATAATAAAAAAATCATAAATAAAAAATGGCGGCCCCTTCAAAATTTATGATGACAGCCTTGTACTACTTATTAAGATAATTTAAAGTAAATAAAACGCAAGTAAAATTATGTTTAGGATTCCTGAAACAACAATGTTTAAGGTGTACAAAAAGACTAATAATTGGGGAAAATATGTCCAAAAGGGTGGCCATTTTTAAATCCAATATGGTGAAGATGTCAATTAAAAAATGGCACATTTTTTAATTCAGCATATCAAGATTGACAAAAATAAATCCAATTTCCAGCATACAAACAGCTGGAATACATAAAACATGATATTTTCCCAGTACTATTCCTAGATAATATAAGGAAGATAAACAAAAACTGAAAAGGTGCTAAGATCCTTTTAAACGGGGCATATCCCAATGGTTTGGGAGGGCACATTATAATTCTCCGTGAATATGTATTTGAAAATATACCTCTAATTACATCACAGATAATCTAGAACCCTAGGGCGGGCCCAGAACCCCACGCCGCTGTGGCTTTGTGTTGTACTCGTGACTCGGACTCGAGTCTGATTCGAGTCCGACTCGAGTCACTTTTCGGTGACTCGGACTCGGACTCTCAAGTCACCATGCACAATGGCCAGCTCGGACTCGACCCTTCGGACTCGGACTTGGGAATCGGACTCGATGTTTTTGACTCGGACTCGACGGCAAAATACCCAATATTCACTATTTTAAAACATAATTCTTGCAACATTGTGTTTAAGTTTGTTATTTAATTTCAACGATGCGAGCAGTTTTATAAAACTGATAATATGCATCCCCCCACAAATTTCCAGTGCCCCCCCCAGGTTCCCCCCACGAAAAATCCTCATAGTGCCCCCCAAAAAAAGAAAAGATAAAAGAAAAGGGAAAAACCCATACCCCCTTGGCCCCCACTGAAAAGTCCTGGCTACGCCGCTGGCACTTTGATATATGCTGATTTTTTTAAATGTTCGTACCATTTTAATTATTTATTTATTTATTTTTAATATTTAATGTTAATTTTGGGTTTTCAAACCTCAAAATATTATTACTTATGTTTCATTAAAAATATGTTTCATCCCAAAAATAAAGGACCAAGAACACCATCTTAAAGGGAAGCCTTTACAATTCACTTACTTTAGAATTATTATTTTATTATTGTTAAAGTAGGCCAACTTTTCGCCTAAATTTATATTGATAATGGGTAGTTGATTCTTTTCAAATACACGTGCCCGTGCCACTGCATTTAGATTGTGAAAATTGTTTTTAAATGGTCGATTCAGTTGCAATTTGTTTTATTTATTGGACTTTATTTGCTTTCATGATAAAAAAGGTATGGACAGCGGCACCAGACCTGTTAAACTGGGGGCAAGGGGGAAAGCTTAAATTTAGGGGCAAACATTAATCTTACTGTAATTTTGTACTTCTGAATAAGCATTGACTTACTATCGGGGGAAAATTGGAATTGGGGGCAAAGAAAGTAACCCGGGGCATTTGCCCGATTTTCACAATCGTTGGAACTTTCCGGCTTGCAAATGGACGACTATTTAGGACATACGAGTTAATCGCGGAAACAGTCGTTGGTAAAATTAGAAGTGCTGCTGGCCCGTTCTGAATCAGGCTGCAGGGCGGTTGTACGTTTTCTCACGCACAAAACACAACCGTGTATCCCACGTCGAACACGCATAAAACACACTCACACAGCAGAGTACCTCCGGGAACGATTCAGCCATTTCACAGGACTCATTGCAGAATGATATAAACAATGTTACAATGAAAACACAACAATCAGAAAACCACACGGACGAAAGCCTATCATCTTGAAAAGAAAAAAATAATTAAATATAAAAATATACTTACACAATCTGTTTGTGTTAATTTCAATATAACACCAATTTCCTACTCGAAGATAATTTTCACATGGTGTCACCGCAAACAGTCATTACGTTTTCACCATGCAAAGATATGTCTTAGGAATTCCTCACTGAGCAATATAATAATAATAATAATAACACGCATTTATATAGCGCCCAATCCATGAAGACATGCTCCAAGGTAAATGTAAAGTGTAAAATATAAAAGTTTCGAATACATAATATGCGCCTTTTGTGTGGACAGCGTACTGACCTAAACTGTCAATCGTGGTTGTCCAAAGATTGTGCCAACAATTGAAATAATTGTAGGCCTTTAGTATTGAACTGGATGTAATTTTCAGTTTGGTTTTAGTAGTCTCTGTAAAGGCCTATTCATTAACTGTATAGTATTTTGAAAAAATGTTGAATTATTATTTAGTTTTTGGACGGAGTGGCCGCCTATATTTCACGTTCCAGCCAACGTGGCAATGCTAAAGACAGGTATATTAATAAAATGTGTGGAATTCCCCAGCTGTTTTGTTAGTTGGGAATTCCCGCCACTGAGCAACGTTATTTAAAAAGGTTCTTAAAAATTAATTCACCATCAAATTTGAGGTGTGTAGTAGTAGTCTCGTGTGAGAACGCTCTCACTGCTTGCAAATACAAGATACTAACTTCAAGATCAGGTTTTCAACATTTTTTAAAATATTTTTCATACATGTTTAGCTACAAAATTAATTCCAGAAGCAAAGCCTTTCTATACAATAGTAATTCACGGCTGTGAAGGATTTTTTAAAGGAAAATAAAGTCAAAAATTCATTTTTAGCATAGCTGCCAACATTTCAAAATTCCAATTCGTAATGAAACCGACCAAGACATAACAATTTGTATTAAAACTAAAATGATGGTCAAGATGACCAACTGCAAATAAATCAAACAAAAACCTACTACATATATGTACGTAAATCAATTTGTACTTTCGTAATTCCTGAAAAAATTTGTAATAATTACGAAAAATTCCTAATAGTTGGCAGCTATGATTTTTAGAATGCATATGCTTACCAAATTGTATACAGGGGCGGATTTAGGGGGTGCGCAACGGGCGCGCGCCCCCCTTATTTTTGCCGAGTCAAAAAAATAAATAATAATAAATACCTAATATAGGGCCTCGCGCTACACTCGCATTTTTCAACTTTGAAATTAGCCCTCAAAGTTTGCGCCCCCCTTTCTTAAAATCCTGGATCCGCCCCTGGTATACTACTGAAAAAATCGCATCCAGTGAGTGTGATGTTATTTTAACATAAGCCTAAGCCACTCCTCCTTAATAATAGTACTGATAATATATAATAAAGCATTTGTAAAGTACACTCAATTTGGAAGCCTATTCAACAGGCATCACTGTGTTTGGTTGAAGGAAAAATTGAAAAGCCGTGTGTGTCTTCATATGGAGCTTGGAAATTGATAGATCAGTGGTTCAGTAAATATTGTACTCATGTACAAAAATCGTACAAAAACAGCACACTTTTCGTAAACTATTAAATTTGGTCGTAAGTTTTGCAAAAGATTACAATCTAACTATAAATGACTACCATTTCACCGAAATGTTAAAATCGTATTCAAATCGTGAAAAAGGGGTTCTTAGCCTATGTAATTACATGTTATATTCGCCCCTCCCACCTCCAGATCGTTACAAGAAATCACCGCCACAGGCGATCTACAGGTGTCTGCTGTGGACTGTCTCAAGGTGTCTGATGTGAAAGCTCACTGCTTTGAATCTGTTTTATGTATTTCTAATTGACTTGTCTTGCCTGTAATTATCTTGTATGGTTATTTATTAAGTTGGTTTGATAATTCTGTGTAGATTTGCATCAGCGCCTTGTGCGCCTTTTTGGTGGAGACGTGTGCTGTGTATATATATATATATATATATATATATATATATATATATATATATATATATATATTATGTATATGTAGGGGAACGGATGGTTGCCTACTTCCGCCGGGGTGACATACGGTTGCATCAATGTCAGGTTTGATGGATGGTCCATCTGGCAAGGGGATGCACTGTAGTAAAAACTCACAGTTTGTAAAACTAAATACTTGACTCTTGGTAGTTTATTCGGTTACAAAAGTTCCAGAAAGTGAAGTCTAAAAAGTGAAGTCCACAAAGTCCCTATCAATAGAACATAGTACAGTTGTATAAACGTATCCTCAATTTACCCTAAATGACGCACCTAAGGTTATATAAGCAACTGGACAGTAACTTACAAATGAAATTAGCAGTTTGGTGTTTCAGTTTGTTTCAGTGAAGGATTCTCTTGTAAAATGCAGAATTTCAATATATGATCATACGCGTGGACGTCTTGAGCGCCGTTTTTTGAGACGCACAGAATTGTGGTCATCAGAAAATTGATGTTGGTATAATGACTCACCCTCAAACTGTTAAAGTTGATGGGGCACAGAAAATGTTACCCAAGAAGAAAAACAGTTGAAATCATGTTTCATCTTATTCCAGATGGTTGTAAAATTGTTTTAAACTTGAAAATAAAACTATTGTTTTCGATTTTAAAATAAAATGGTATAATTTTGGAGAAGCTCTCAAAACTTTTAATCAATATTCTTGAAAGACCAATAAAATGGAAGGTGGTTAAATTTTTTGCAAAAGTACTTTAAAATTTGAAATTGCTGTTAACATTTTGTCAAATAAAGATTTCTTTTCATAACCATGATATTAATGTTTCATTTTCTCAATAATTTTTCCACTACCGTCGAAATAAACACCAACGAATTAAGTAGTCTTCGTTCGCTTCTTCTATAAGGAATGTGTCCAATTTGAGGATTAGTATTTCTTTAAAAAATCATTGCAAATGCAAAGCATTCATATATTTTGGTTTCCACAGACAACAGCTTGTTGACGGCATAGAACAATAAAATCACTGATGTTCGTGAAAAACAAATTGAGGTCATGTAAATCTCTTACTATTTGTATCTAGCAAAATCAGTGGTTAAACAACTTTTTTCCACTTTCACAAGCACTAACTTTCCAGTAAATCATACAATTTCACTATAATTTTTATTTCTGTAACAAGCACGACTTAGATAAGTTTATGCAACCAGTTATACGCCATAGTTTTGTAAGTTTTCCGAGAAATGCTAAGCCAAAGAAGGTGCGTCATTTCACGAATGCGGCGAATTACGTACATGGACAACACATTGCTACATTACGTTATATTCAAAGTAGAAACGACAGTCATGATTATACTTTTGTTACAAAAACATCATAAATCAAAGATTAAAATCACTCCACACTCACCCAACACCACAAAAGAAAAGACTATAAATCTACGGAAAAGTTGACATCAAAGATGTGGATAAATGATCAGCCGGTTGTAAAGTACATGAGACTATCGTAGGAGGCTCTGATGGGTCCGCCATTAGAGAGAGCTCAAAAAGGCCAACTCTCCTATGTGAAAGCATTGGTTTGACAAGTTGTTCACCCCAAAGCTTATTACTACGCCTAGGGATATAGTTTGGGTGATCGTTTTCTAATAATTCTTTATTGAACCCAACAAAAAGTATACAATTCACATGAACATTATATGTCATTACAGTTAATACTGAACAATTAAATTTTACCAGATTATTGGAGTAAATGTCTATTGGAATTATGTGTTATTTCTACGCTTTCACATACCATTGGAGTAATGCGGTTTTACTTGGAATTAAAGGTACACGCAGAACATTAAGGGATAAAAATAACTGTAAACTATAAACTGACTCAGTTCCCCACATATAAATTATAAAAACATAGAAAACGGGGAAAAATCTAACTTAAATGTAAACTAATTGAAACTACAGAGATATTTAAACAAATAGGATTGTAAATAAATGCAGCAATGATACAGCAAGTATAAAACAGGAAATATAACACATATAAAACATTACAATGCAGTTTTACTTAAACTGCCTAGTCATAAGTTGATGATGGCATCAAACATGTCGGAAGTGCTAACATTTTAGTAAATGTTAGTAAATATTAATATTAATATTAATATTAATATTAAGTGCATGCGCACTTGACATCATCCAGATCTAATTAAACACTTCAAAAAAAGAAAGTCCCACCTGTATATTTTTAAATTTTAGAGACTTATGAGCATAAACATGATATGACGATTTAGCCTGATCATCGACATGTTGCAAGCAAGATT
The DNA here is from genome assembly GCA_029582265.1 of Zoroaster sp. YZ-2022. Lineage (NCBI taxonomy): Eukaryota > Metazoa > Echinodermata > Asteroidea > Forcipulatida > Zoroasteridae > Zoroaster > Zoroaster sp. YZ-2022. Next base: position 19,722,531 of record CM055829.1, on the reverse strand, counting down.
TGTGCGGATAACGTTGCGCATCAGTGCACACAACTCGGTTGATTGTGTGGGGGTACCTGTTCATTTCTCACAACTTTGCATTGTGGCTCAAAATAACGCCCCTTAACTCTAGCAAAATGGGTTATTCCTTTTGTCATCAGCTTTATTTGTCTGTTACATAATGTCTTGGAGCACTTTTAAACGAAATACCTCATTATTGGAATGTTCATTTGCCAAATGGTCCTTATGCACATTGCTGGATCTGCCATGGGTCGTGTATCAATTGCTAATCGGGGTAGAGCTCTGGGTCTACTGGAATGTCAGCCAGAGAAAGTGGCTGGGAACACTGTATATTGTTTCCGTCGTAAACGTAAGTTTACTTCCCTCATTTTCTGTAGCTCTGCCTATAGCGACCTACCCCCGCTAGCCCCTCCCCAACCCACGAAAGCAATTTTTTGAAGCAGGTGTTTTTGCACCATTCTAAGTGCAAAGCCAAATAATTTACATCTTGAGCAACGCTGCGTGTAAGGACATTTCTTATTGTTAAACATGGAACACTGGAGCAAATACCACGAGGGTTATAACAATTCACTCTGTTTTCAGAGTCATATCACTTAAATGGCATTATTTGAATGGTAAAAGGACTGTAGATAATTTGATAGTTTACAGAGTAGAGAAAATGTGTGGAATTTCCTTGAAGATAAAAAGTGCAGGGGCGGTCGTCGTCATGTTTGGCAATGATATTATTTAAAGATAACTTTGTGTTTTATTTTTTCTGTAAGTATTATAACTCTATATAGCAGTAGTTGAATTAAAAAGTGGTTCATTGTTCATGTATTAAAATAGTTCAATGTCATAAAATTATATACAGTGAAAGAAAAGGGTCTCCTACTTATAAAAACATTTTTTCATGGATAATAATAACTAATATAAATATTACCGCTTGGTTTTGTTTCAGGTTACTCTCGTACAGATATAAACCAGTAAGTGATTCTTATTATAATGGATTAACTATGTAATACACATAAGTTAACTGGTGCCATGATGCATACTATGTTTCTATGTTGACACCACTGTGCTAAAGATGTATCGCCCGTGTTTTTGGCCGTGTTTTAACGGCAATTTACGATTTTTTTTCGTTTTCATCGAAACATTGCCATTTTGCTTGAAGAAGCGAAAACCAATGAATTCATGGTTTGTTATGTCATAGATTTTACACTGTTTTGTAAAATATCTCAAGTATTTATTTTACTTTCTAGCTACACCATTGGTATTTATATTAGGCAATTCGCACAATATAACACCATGAAATAATAAAGTTGACACCACTAGTGTTATTTTAACACCTCGGTTTTTGCAGGGTAGAAGATAATGTCGCTTCCCGGGTCTAGCATTGTAACATGGGACACAATCCCTGGCTACAAGGCATGCCTTGGCTAAAATGACTTATGACTAGCACCCCCGTCCCAGAAAAACATATTGACAAAGAAGGGAGACCGCCAACATAGGGCTAGATGGCTAAGATGGATAACCTCCAGTTCTTTTCAGAACTTATTACTAGTCAATTGAGAATTTCACAAGGTGTCAGTCTTTACTTGATTGTTGAACGAGAGCCGTATGGTTTTCTTCGTTTACTAATACTATCAAAATGTATTTACGTACGGTGCCTTGCCAGTTTCTCGTGTACATTGAGGCACTATTGTGATTTCACAAAAAATGTCATGCACAAGCATGACACTCTTTTATCAAGTTCAAACAAACAGACCTTCTATTTTGTTCTAAGTAATTAAATATGTGAAATGTCATTGCATTTCTCCTTTAATTGCCTAGGTCACAGTTTTTTCACACGAAAGTTTTTTCACACGGTTAGGCCTAAGGCTTTTATTTATATTTTCAGTTTCAATCATGCCGTTTCAATGTGTCAATTGTAAGGTATCATGTCAAGGAGCCAAAGATATTTCCATAATTAATGTTGATCATCCGTTTGTGGAAATGAATACTATTCTTTATGAAAACATTTGCAAAAACAAAAGAAAAATCACAGCGAAGTGTGTGTAAACATGTACACGGTGACGATGCGTATAATTATATACACTCACATTGTGTTCTTGATTGTAGACACAAAATTAATTACCAATAACGGCAATGAACACCAGCAGTATTAACCTACTTCCGATTTTATATTGGATAAGACGCCATTATGTTATGGCATTTTCTTTATTAAAAACAGGGCCGTTGTGCAGTTCAGAAGGAACTCCGATCCAGTAGGCATGCATCCTGTTCTGACCGACTCAAGCAGATCCCAAGATCAAGGTTACAATTACCTGTTTTTTTTATAAAACCATTGAGTGTTTATGTGCAGTGGAAATGCAAGCAACTATTGATTCAACGACATGATAGGGTGTCTTTGCCTTGTTATGGAATATTTGTCTTAATTAAAGGATACTACATTGGGTTTTAAAACAAATAATAATAATTAAGGGTCTATCGAACTAATACCTAAACCTTAATGGCGTAAACATTGCTGATGGTATGAAATTACCATTGAAATGTATATGAGGAAAGGTTCTTTCTCAATATGGAAAATGGGACAGAATACAGTCCTAACTTCTGGACTGACTTCTGCGTACCCCTGTGTTTATGTATGTTGTTTGTATATCGTCCATTTTGCCATTGAGAAAACCTTTGAGAAACCGTAAGACCAATAACTACTATTTTGCATTTTATACTACAGGTCCTTTAGGTTGGTAAGAAGTTTGCAACAGCTAATTCTCTATTTACTCTTGTGTTTATGTATTTGTTCATATTTGTATATCGTCCATTTTGCTTTTGAGAAAGAACCTGCTTGGTTCGAAACGTAAGGCCAATAACCATTATTTTGCATTTATATTACAGGTCCTTTAGGTCAGTAAGCAGTTTGATTTCTGGATCCACCTCTGATAAACTTTATCCTCCTGCAATTTATGTCGAAATTTCAGCGTTCACTCTTACAGTTTTCAATCTCGATTGAAATTTTAATCATAGAAAATGAGTCATGTACGCTTCAGTCATTTGCGAAGAGAGTCCCCAAAATCGCCTCCAGTAACTCCAGCGACAAACGTGGAGTTGCCGTTTCTGCCAAAAGATGGCCCAATAAGAAAGTACGTGATTGTTTAAAGATAATTGATCTGTATTACGCTTACTTTGCATCCACTTGATGCCATGTTGCCACTCACAAATCACACATTTCAATCACTGATTTATATTATATTGATAAACCACGTGTTACAATCGCTGATCTCTATTATACTGACTGGATAGAGGGGCATGTTATTGCATTGCATCTTCTTGATGCCATGTTGCTACTCTCATAAACCATGCATTGCAATCACCGAGTTGACCGGGGTCTGACTCTGGTGCGTTCAAGTAGGCATGACGTCATTGCTGGAGCTTACCTGCTCGCGAAGCAGGTCACTTGATGAGGCAGACCCAGGTAAGTGACGTTTGTGACGTCACTTTAAAAATATTCTGAATGACCGCCATTTTTGTTTTCAGTGCAACAATTTCGTGAAGTTTGACATACATTTTCATCTCTTAAAAAAATAATTTGTGAGTAGAGACTGTTCTTGTACTAAAGAACATGTTGTTTTGTACGAACCTGAGACGTAATAAGATCATTAGTTCCGTTTTTACCTGGGAAAGAGTTACTTTGCGATCATTTCATTGTAAATATATGACCTTTGACATTCTTATCATCGCTTTAACGACCACAAGAGGCGAACGTTCAACGGCATACTCGTCCGATTAGGTTGTGCTCGGGCTCACCCATGTGATGTACTCGGATTACCTCAGGAAGCTACTCGAACGCACCCACTGATCTCTATATAATACTGACTGGATAGAAGGTCATGTGCTTACATTGCATGCACTAGATGGCCATGTTGCCACTCTCATAAACCACGCATTGCGATCACTATTGTATATTATACTGACTGGATAGAAGGTCATGTGCTTACATTGCATGCACTGGATGCCATGTATAGATTACAATCATTTTCAATTCATAAAAAGGGCCAGACTATTTTCACTTCCAGCCTCGATTTGAATCACGTGGATATGTTAAAAAACAAAGTAGCAGCAGCTTGATAATGTTGTACGTGTAAGTTATGGTTTGGTGTGAGTTAACGTCCTCAAGACATGTCTTTTTTCACTCCTAGGTGGCTCGTCAGGGTGAATTGACCTTCGCCGAGAATAACTGGATTGCTGATCAGGAAGAGGAAGCTCCGCCCCCTCCACCTCGTGGAGTGCACTGCCCACCTCCGCTGACAAGAGATTGGCAGGCTTGAAGTTGGCAGTGAAACCACAAGTGTTGACTGACTGACTGACTGAATCAACACAATTTTACATAAAAACGAATTTATATTGTGCATCTGCATATCAGCCTAGCTAATGCTTCGACTATGCAAAGCTTCAAATCTATTTACAAACTAGCCTTTATTCAAGGCGCACGCGGCTGTCATTGAAAGAGCTTCTCCAGCCTGCCAATAAGATATTGTCCCTCGTTTGCATCATTCCATCATAAAGAACCTGTGCCACCACAGGCCTTACTTGTACATAGGGGACCCGATACAGGGTGTTAAAACTACACACGTGGTGTCAGTTCATTCTTGTATTGTGTAAAAAAAAATCTATTTTAGCGCATTTTGCAGCGATTTGACTTATGGGAATTTTCTTTTTTCTTTTCTTTGTTATTATTTTGTATTATTTATAAACAGTATAAACAATCATTAGAATAAATAATTATAAATATAAATATCATAATGGTTATTAACAACATGCAGGGTGATACATGGGGTAGAATGCCAAAACTTGTAAATACATTACTAGCTCGGAACATTATTCGTCAATTATTGATAGCAATCTAGTTATTTAGTATCATTTATGCATTGTAGTATATACTTTACCAAACATATTTTTAAATTTAATCTTAAAGCTATTCAATGACCGTAATTGAGAGGGAAAGAGATAAACTATTCCATAAATGAGGTCCTTGATGCCTAACAGTTGATTTAATGATTGTGATTCTCGCTTGTTGTATTTTGTATTATAGTTATAAATATCCATGTTTTTAGAAAGAATATTTGATATTGAGTTAGGAAACAGTTTCTTATGAACTTGAAACATTAATACTCCTAGATTGATGCTTATATTAATCGAAAACCGACAGGGTATTATATTTCAAAAAGAGAGGTGCAAAACTCGTAGTGCAAACTATTCAAAAAAGTAGTGCAAACTATTCGCACCGTGCATGAGCTGTTGAGGGCACATGTTGTTAGACCACTGTGGGCGATAGGGCAGTGATAGTGCGTCGGGTTTGGCGTGTTTTGCAGATAATGTGCATACGCGCAGAATATCTCCAGCGATCATTGGCTGGTAGAAGTACACGTGCGCTTAGTACCATAACATACGCGCATAAAGTATACGCAGAACGCTCACACGACGCCAAAGTGGCTATCACCGCTAGAGGGCTACGATGTGCACTGAGCAGATATATTTGGATTATACAAAATCAAATAAAAAAGAACTACATTGCAAAAACAGCACAAGTGTTGTATATATTGGGTGAGTTGACCAGTTAAAACAATATTAGAATACAGTTGTGTGCCGCAAAACAAATTGACAACCAATCGCAACCTGTTGGAAAGGCACTTATTGTAATTGACGCGGTCATGCGTGTGCAGTTTAGAATAATGCAGTTTTAAATATCATAAAATGTGATAATATCGATTCAATTCGCTGAAGATTATATAAAAGACTTTCTGGATCAATATATTTTACCTACTAATCTTGGGAAAGTGGAGTTTGGCTTGTTTCTGCTGTATGAACACAATCATTTGAAAGAGCATGAACATTGTACAAATATGTAAAAGGTTAATCATTAGTTCTTTGAGTTTTCAAATGATATTCGCACCGTGCATGAGCTGTTGAGGGCACATGTTGTTCGATCACTCTTGATCGATAGGACAGCATAGTGCGTTGTGTTTCATGTATTGATGCACCCAGTGACCATTGGCTGGCACGCGCTCGTAGTATAACCATAACATACGCGTACGTGCATAACGTGTATGCACAACGGTCACTTGACGCCAAAGTGTATTATCAATACACTGGGTTTAATTTCACCGCTAGAGGGCTACGACTTGTACAGAGCAGATGCGTTCCCGTTAAGCATAGTCATTAAACATGCATAACAAAGTACATTGTAATCAATGTATTGCCATAAACGTATTATTAATTATGATGCCTATTTGACAATTAAGACATCATTGTGTTATTGATTATTTCAATTTAGACAATAGGCCTATTTGGATGTTGTTGGTGAGTGTGTAAGTGAATAGAAAATAAGTAATTCGTCACCGGTCCCACGAAGTGACACAAAGTATAAACAATTTAAAAATTTTGATTTTGATTTACATATACTGAACAGCAAAAGAAACGCAAGTCCCAGGACAGCAAAAGAAACGCAAGTCCGAGGTCTTGTCAAGTTTTCAAACAGAAGACAAACCATTTTGATTCTAATCACTCATTTAATGAAAAATGCTTTCAATTTGTGAGCTGAAAGTGACTGTTGAAATTGCAACAATTTCAACAGTCACTTTCAGCTCATTTTCAGCCCATTGCTGGCTTATGCACGTTCCGCCGTAAGTCCCCGTGGCTGCGCCTCCAGTAGCCTTCTTACTTTGGTCCGTTGATAGGCCCCAGCTTGGCTCGCACACTCTAAAAAAGAAGTGTAAAAAAATATTTTTATTGTTGTTGTGTAAAACTGTTGAGTACAAGTGTTGTGTAACATTTTACGCAATACTGGGCAAACTGACGTTTTCTGCAGTACCTCTCACTTGTGTAAAAAAACAAAAAAACAAAAAAACTAGAGCTTTAAGTGTTTGTTTGAACAAACACACGGTGTTCGAGTCAACTTCCAGTTCAATCAAATTATCAACGATGATGTCAATACCATATTCATATTCAAAGATATATCAAATTTGCGTTAGAATGTGTTGAATTTGAACTTCCTGTTTGAACAACAAGTAAAGGTTAGATTAGGTGGTTTGAAGGTCATATATGACTTCCTCATGATTATGAAAAATAACAAATTTGTCAACTTATACATCAAACTGAAGCTATGAGATATGACCTTTTAAAATTTGTAAAATCGTTACTAGTGTGCCACTAATTGGACCATTGGCAAAGCATTTATAGTAACTCATTTCACAAGAATTACAAGCTATTAACGTAAGGAATTCAATTGTGTGTTTTTTTGTTTTCTAATAGGTCATTTAGTTCTTGAGATATTGGCTGTTGAACTTGGAAAAGCTGTGAGATTTAAGCAATAAATTAGAAATTAACAAGTGTGACTTGGGACACTATATTTTCTATTTTAAATATTGACACTAGCCCAACACATGCTTTTCAAAAAGCATGCAAGATGATAAATCAACATTAAAAATCACCTATAGGGTTGTAGGCAGCCAGATCAACCTATTCAGCGTTGTTATGGGCATAAAGTCACAAAGTTGATTTAAGGTAGAAGGGGATTACATGTATAGTAACTGGATTAAACTTGGCTGCAAATTCAAAGAGCAGGAAGTGTGGGTTAAATTGTTTGTGGGAGCTGGGGGTTACTGAAGACACTGAAGCATGGAAGAGCATATAAATATTTCCCCTTTACCTGTTTTTCCAACTTTACCAAGGAAAAGTTTCCCTGTGAGAGAAGAGTCTTTACACTCCTGAGATTTTCATTTCCATGTTGTGATTAATTTTTCCCTACATGGAACATAATAGAAAGTTAGCTAATAATTGTGCATTTCATCCATGTTCACGTATCAGGTATCACAGAGTCTACTCAAAGCACAGCCGTATAGTAGTTGGGTGAAGAAGAAATAATACAGCTTATGTCAAATAGCTGATGTCTGCAGTCTTCAAAGCTTGTATGGATATCAGCTAATTAGCTTTTCATTAGAAAACAACATAACTACTACATGATAAAGTTGGAAGAAAGCTTGCATCCGTGCTTTCCATCTTCCCTGCCCCCGCAGAAGAGTTGTCAAAAAGTAAATAATTCCCAATTCCCAATCAAACAAAATTAAATGTAATTATATCCAATGGATCAAATCTGATAATTGCTTGCCCTTTTCATTTTGTTTATGGAAAACCTTTTCATTCTAGATTTAAATGAAGCCAACATTGGTATTTATGTCTTGGTATTAAGTCTTGTACAGAAATAAATTTAATTGATGGACTGCATGTTTATATACTGAGAGTGATCTTTATTTATAATATACTTCACTTTCAGGTTAAGTTTATAACAAAAATATAATGATAAATTGACAATGATAGTGACACTGTAATCAAGCATCTCCTTGTTGTGATATGCTTAAAATTGTCTTTGTTTTCACCTAATCTGCAAATAATTAAAAATAATTTATAAAATTTGAAAACAAATTCTACATTGATTTTTACATTTTCAAGTTTGTACACATGATTGGCAAAATGTCTGTAGCTGCATCCATACTACAGAATTACAACGTAAAGATCAGATGCCATTTTGTACATAACTTTTTAGACATTGAAATACTCAAAGAGTTGTATGGGTGCTTGTAAATTGCTAATAAAACAATGAAATACATATTTATTTTAACTGTCTGTTGGGTTTCATGACTTGACTTTTGTGGTTCCTCATTTCCCCCACAATCAATTGAAACCACTTTGTTGACCTGTTTAACCTACTTGTATAGGAGCAGACCAAGAAGGATTGTGACATTATATTTTTGGTGTCTAATTAACTTAATAATTTATGTATAAAATGTTGTGCCGACTTTATCTACATGTATATTCCCAACGTGTTTTTAATCATTTATTTATTTTTGTATTTATTATATGAGTCCCTTCATCATTTCAGGTATTTCAGTATGTAAAGTACAAAATAAGTGTTCTGCATAAAATTAATGTTTATCTTTATTAACTGAAACTTGTTCATTTCTAACTGGTCTGATAGATTAATATACATATGAGTCCAGAATTAATCCTAACCAGAGAAACAAGCTCAGGACTTACCGTACCATGAAAATAAATTTGAGTTTGAGTTATATTTGTATTGTGATAATAATTCATCATACCGTCATTCCTTGTTTCGCCCATTTTAGATGTTCTTTACACAAGCTGTTTATTGAAACATGGAAATAATTGGTCAAGATTCCAGTCAGAGAATTTGCCCACGCTGGCACCTTGATGTGGAATCAGAAATCAGAAAATTAATTTTTTCGTTTGTTTGATTGTCTACTATCCTACAAGGACTTTAGGAAAATGTATGTTTGCTGATATTATCAAATCAAATGATCACTTTGAATTTTAACTGACAAAGAAAGACAGAATTTCCTTATGAACTCTTCAGATGAAGTTACCATTAATTGCGCTGCCAAACATATATTTTCTTTGTAAATCAAAATGAAAGAGTATGCTCTTTGTAAACACTCCTTCAAGTGCTATTATTATTATTATTGAACGGGTAAAGGGGTTTGTTCCAGATTCAGGACAAAATATAATACAATACAATTAATATTATTATTTGAAACTATATGTTACAGCTTTAACATATAGTTTCTAGGTTCGACGTCTCACAAACTACAACGCATCCTCCGACGAGCAGGCATCGATGTGTTCCACTCAGCCCCCAGCAAACTCCAAGGACTTCTACACACCCACAAGGACAAACCGGACCAAAACAACAGAGCGGGAGTCTACCGGAGTGCGGTAAGGTGTACATCGGCGAAACAGGACGCAACCTCCCCATCAGATAGAAGGAACACCGAGCACACGGCCGCAGAGGAGATTTCGAGAAGTCCGCCATCGTCAAGCACTCGCACATCAAGGACCACCAAATCGACTGGCAGGCAGCCCAACTCATCACACCCATCGACACATGGCACCCCAGACGCATCAGAGAGGCCATCGAGATCGTCAAACACGACACTGTGCCACAGGATATCGGCTTCTACATCAGCGACATTTGGCGACCACTACTACAGACTGAAGGATCTTCTATATCCAAAGTCCATAACCCACCCCAGACTGAGGGATCTCCTATATCCTAAGTCAACCACCCTCCATCCCCTGTGCTTGTCAACAACTGATTCAGTTCAGTGAGCACACACTCCTCTCCCCCAACCCCTAGGATCCTAGTCTCATAGTCTCACAGTTTCCCGCCTGCGCGCCTCAACGAACTAATCCTCCAGCATCCATTCATGGGATGATCCTCCAGCAGTCTACTTAAGCAGCAGCATTTTCCAGAGTCTGGCATTCTCCTGAGGACGATCAGAGCATACTGATCGAAACGTCGAGTTGTACCACCAGTTCTTTTCAGAACTAATTACTACTCAATTGAGATTCCACATGGTGTCACCGCAATTAGTCTTACTTATTTAACTAAGAACTTAGGCACTCTTGTGTAACCGAATTATGCAGGGAAAATGGCTTACGAGACTCGAAAACATTCACCGTAAAATTAAAACTTACAAGACCTATTATACTCGAATTTTACATGAAGACCATTTTAATACTAGAAAAGACACTGTATGGAAAACATTAATGTATCAGCATAAGACATGTATGAAGGTATACACCCACAAAAATTTACTTTATTGAATGTACGTCAAATTGATGGCAAAACTCAATGAGGTTAACAATTATACCCACATACGTTTGTGGGCACTGAATGTCTGAACAATAAAGCAGTAATAAGTGTCGCGGTGAATTGACAATCGTTGGGTCCGACTTGATTTGTAATTATTATTGTATTTCATTAGGCCTAGCCTATCTTAGGAAAATGAAATGGTTTGCTTTTGTTACAACGGTTTTTGTTACAAGGGGAATCTGTTTCCTGTCATCCTCCTCCATAGCAGTTACATTTATACAACCACCTAAACCATATTTATTTTAAGTCGCTTCTTTGAAACATCCTAACAAACATTTCCTGGAGATCATGTTATTTATATGATAAACTGCTAAAATGTGTGTCACACTTTTGTTTTATCAGTTACCACCCTTAACCTCAATGCAAATAAACAAGGTTAAAACAAACAGAATTTTGTTTGTTTTGGCAATCTAAATGCAATGGGCGTATTAAGTACACATGAGTTGTGTAGGGCAAAATTAAATCAATTGTTTATCACCCGACGCAACAATAATTTACTTAACATAATTTTGGCAATACAAAATTTAGGTGTAAAAGTAGGCCTACTTTAACAATAATGGAAATATTTCCAAAATTGCTGCCACGTTGAAATCCAGAATGGCAGCCACAGATGCCAATGAAAATAATGGCACCCTAACTATATTGCCCTAAGGAATAAACCATGTTCCAGATGTAGTGTGCCTCAAAAACTGGTTTTGTGCAAACATAGCTGCATTACAAGTAGTCAAGGACAGAGTACAGTTTAACAATGTTATGTCACTTTCTACATGAGATAGTAAGTTGACTCTCAGAGGGGGATGCACTTGCTCGGGTGTGCGGAACATACTGAAAATACGTTTCTGTGAATTACAACATACCCTACAAAAATAAACAAAATTGTGACGAGCATAGCACCACTGTCTAGTCCATTCCTTTGGAGTTCAAAATGGCCACCATTTTGGACATATTTTCCCCAAATTTGTTACTCTCTGACCACCTCATACATTGTTGTTTTCCATTTAATGTTATATTTTGAGTCTTGAAATCTGAAAATAATATTATTTATTTTGTAAAGTAGGGCCAAGCCACTGTATAATTTGTTCAGCAGCGCTTTTATTCAAGTATTTCCTTATTTGGCTAATATTTCTGATATGAAATGATGATATTCGAACTATGTTGGAGATATGAGGTTTTAAAGTCATTGTCGAGTCAAATATAATACCTAAATTACGTGCTTGTGATGAGGGAGTTATCTGCGAGTCACCAATTGTAATAAATGGAAGAGAAACTTTAGACAATTGCTGACGTGATCCAAATAGAACAAATTCTGTTTTTTCGTCGTTCAATTTCAGGAAGTTTTGTCTCATCCAACTTCAAATTTCTTGAATACATTTCTCCAGTGTTGTAATGCAGGAATCGGCAGGTTCTTGAGAAGATTTAAAAGTAATGTAAAGCTGTGTGTTATCAGCGTAGACATGGTAATTTAAATTATACTTCAAAATGATATCACGAACTGGACATGTATAAGACATAAAACACAATAAAGGGGGCCACTTTGCATCCGTCACATTAGCAGTTTTTCCAATGGTTGTTATTTATTTTTAAGTACCCGAAACCTACCAAAAAGTGTTTCAACATGTGAATGGACATGCAGGCTTATACTAGAACTAATTTGAGTTGATTTATTTTATTTTGTAATTTTTTAATTAATTTTTTTACCCTCAAATTTCCATAAAAATTAGACGGAAAAAGTTACCTCACTTTTCCGTCCATTTGTTGATGGAAATTTTAGGCTAATTAAAAAAATAATAGTAACTAGAGCTTAAGTGTTTGTTAGAACAAACACACGGTGTTCGAGTCTACTTCCGGTTCAATCAAATTATCATTGATGATGTCAATATCATATTTTCCAAGGGTTTGGCATCTTTTATAATAACAATATCAATTTCATATTCAAAAGACATATCAATTTTGCGTTAGAATGTGTTGAATTTGAACTTCCTGTTTGGACAGGAAGTAAAGGTCACATTAGGTGGTTTGAAAGTTATATATGACCTCCTCATGATTATGAAAAAATAACATATAAGTCAACTTATACATTAAATTGAAGCTATGAGAAATGACCTTTTAAAATTAATAAAAATCGTTACTTTGTGCCACTAATTAGACCATTGGCAAGCATTTATGGTAACTCAAGAATCACAAGAATTACAAGCTATTAATGTAAGGAATTCAATTGTGTTTTTTGTTTTCTAATAGGTCATTTAGTTCTTGAGATATTGGCTGTTGAACTTGGAAATGTTGTGAGATTTAAGCAGTAAATTAGAAATTAACAAGTGTGACTTGGAACACAATGTTTTTTATTTTAAATATTGACACTAGCCCAACACATGCTTTTCCAAAACCATGCTCGATGATAAATCAACATTAAAAATCACTCATATGAAAATAGTTTGCCAGGGTTGTAGGCAGCCAGATCAACCTATTCAGCATTATTATGGGCATAAAGTCACAAAGTTTATTTAGCGTAGAAGGGGACTACATGTATAGTAACTGGATTAAAATTGGCTGGGGGTTGCTTGTATGGATATCAGCTAATTAGCCTTTCATTAGAAAACAAGCTTATAACTACTACATGATAAAGTTGGAAGAAAGCTTGCATCCGTGCTTTCCATCTTCCCTACCCCCACAAAAAGTAAATAATTCCCAATTCAAACAAAATTAAATGTAATTATATCCACTAGATCAAATTTGATAATTGCTTGCCCTTTTGATTTTTATGTAAAAACCTTTCAATTCTAGATTTAAATGAAGACAACATTGGTATTAAGTCTTGTATAAAAATTTATTTAATTGATGGACTGCATGTTTTTATACTGAGAGTGATCTTTATTTATAATATACTTCACTTTCAGGTCAAGTTTATATAAAAAAGTGTAATGATAAATTGACAATGATAGTGACACTGTAATCAAGCATCTCCTTATTGTGACATGCTTATAAATTGTCTTTGTTTTCACCTAATCTGCAAATAATTACAAAATAATTTATAAAATTTGAAAACAAATTCTACATTGATTTTTACATTTTCAAGGTTGTACACATGATTGGCAAAATGTCTGTCCATACTACAGATTTACAACATAAAAGATCAGATGCCATTTTGTACATAAATTGTTAGACACTGAAATAATCAAAGAGTTGTATGGGTGCTTGTAAATTGCTAATAAAACAATGAAATACATATTTATTTTAACTGTCTGTTGGGTTTCATGACTTGACTTTTGTGGTTCCACATTTCCTCCCACAATCAATTGAAACCACTTTGTTGACCTGTTTAACCTACTTGTAACCAATCTAGAAATGAGTGTACATGGTCTTACACATGCAACAAGTGAAATGACTTCAGTGTAAATGAACCCAACCATGATCCTTTGTTGACAAGAAAACAGAAACAATCTGCATTTAAAATAAATGTACACTCTGTATGTACGATTTAGTGAGTTCAGAATGGGTGACATTCAGGGGTTGTCATTGGAATCGGTAATTTTGGAATAAAATGCCTTCCCCTCCCCCCAAGTTCTTAGTGATGGCATGTACTGCCACTGGTGATGAACCAACACATTTGTTTTCTAAAATTCTTTGGTCTATCATTGCAGCACTATAGAATCCAAGAACTAGGGAAGGGAGGGCAAACAGCAATACAAGTATAAGGGGCCCCTTATACTAGTGCTTTAATTGGGGTGATCTGGCAAAAGGTATTCCAAGGCTGACACACCCATGCAATGAAGATTGGGGGTTATGTTTACTATGTTTATATGGCCCAACAGCCAGGGATTCACTGTCGGCAATATACATTTTACTAGATCACCAACAGATATTGCTTAATAACTACATTTTGTGAGGATGTTTGGGTCCAGTCAAAAATATAATAAGAATTCCTCAGTACTAATTTTGTTCTAACATGTTAAAGAAATTCCTAGAAAGACCTAGATATGTCTTGAGGTCCTAAAAATCAATTCTCTTGAGGGTAAAGACCGCCACAGATAGGATAAGTCCATATAAAATAATTTGAATCATACATTAACTCCTTTGATGAATGGATAAACTTCAAATGCTGGCCATTGGATCACAAAGTTACACAGACTCTGACACACCTTGTAGCAGTAGCACAAATGGATACCGATGATCTGAAATATAAACTAATCATGTAAAAACAATATTAAATGTTTTCAAAGAGGGACGAAGAATAATGGGTCATGCTAACAAAACACACATAACTTAGAATGCCCTCATATGTTATTATCAGGATGATGGATTGATGTAACTTCAGAAAACTTATGCAACTTTAGAAAAATGATCCCTTCAGAACAATGCCTTTAAGTTAGGTTTTACAATGGAATAGAAAGTTAAATGTGACGTCTTCCTTCCTCCATGATGTGACTGTTTCATTATCTCAATAAATGTGCTGATATTTGTTTCTGGACTACTTTAGTGAGAAAATTAAGTGCTAGTATCAAGTAAACTGCAATGCATCCATCACCACACACAAGACATAAGCACTACTAGTATTATGAGGAACTATAGACACTATAGTGTAGCTAAATTAACCGGATGTCAACCCGTACACATGCCAGTAAATATTCAGTAATAAATATTTTTACGGGTCGAGTTGACCAAAATGAGTATGAGTTGGTAATAGTACGAGTTGGCACGCATACGAGTTGACCTGTTTTCACTGGGAAAGAATACAACATTGTGGATAAAGTTTAAAAAGAATTGCTTTTTGAAAATAAAAATCACAATCTTCAATGTAGGTTGGTGGGGTCATGTGAGTGAATCATAGGGCAGTCAGGAGGAATGCAATCATCCACACACACACACATTTACAATAATTGTACCACAGATTTATTGGTTACCTTGGGGCTTGTGTTTTAGATGCTTTCTAGGCTGTTGAACTGAATCTCACTGATGCCAGCCATTGCATCTAATTCCAATTACTCGGCATACTGGAGAGCTAAAATACAAAATATAAATAAATGTTCAAATGATTCTGTGAAAAAATTTATTCTGAATGGGGAAAGGCCAATATGTATTACTCCAGTAAGAGAATGCCCTCTATAATTGGTGTACACATGTTGTCCACCAACACACCTGCATGTTTATTTTCCAATTAAAACTCATATTAACTCATCCCTCTGCAGCTTTTTCTTCATTTACCGGTATTAGTTTTCTTTTTTTATGCAGGCTCTTCATCTTTTTTTTATGTTATAAGACCTGACCTTTCTTTAAAGCATAGAGGAACAGACTTTTTATGCTTAATAATAACAAAACAACAAATGTAACCTAGCTCAGAAAAACAGGTGCCCCTATGACAATTTTGTGGCTACAACTAGCAGACTAATCAAGTAAAAGCATCTCTTTAGGTTGAGTTAGGGATATATTTCGCTGACACGAAGAACATGCAGAATTGCAGAAGAGACAACAACACACGAACATGTATATATTTACATGGATTTGCATAGGCCTACATGTATATGTACTGTACATTATATGTAGGCGAGTTACGATAACTCTTTTGACTTTGACTGCATGGCAGTTTTTAAACTTTTTCTGGACAATAATCTATCCATGCTCAGTCATTATCCTTAGTTAAAATGCAAACTTAAAATCATGTACGTACACTGCAAAAACAGCGAAAGAGTAGACTCAGTATAGTTTTTACGAAATCATGAAATAGATGCAGTACAACAGTTTCGTCCGTCACGAACCTCCATTGGATTGTGCATGCAATAATTATGTTTACGATAGGCCTACTTTACAAACGCACATTCTAGGCCAATAAACCTCTAAATAATGTCTACTTACCTCTTAATAATGCAATTATATTTTCCTCGTTCTCGGTAACCCATGTTATTTTCTTGTATTTTGCTTTGGAGTTAATAAGAACGGCAAAATTCCTCAGTATTTTTTCATGTAAACGAGAATTAAATGGCCGCCGCTGAAAATGTTTTGCTTGTGATAAAATGTCACGTGATCACTGATACGCAATGTGATTGGAGATTGCCTCGACAGATTGCCTCAAAGTAGAAAGCCAGCTAGTCTACTCATTGCCACTGGATTGCATGAAATGCCACAGGGCAATCTCCGAGCAATCTCATTGCCAGCAACTTTTATTGCCTGAAAATTGCCCGAAAATTGCCCCGTGTGACAAGGCCTTTACGTTGTAGGCCAATATTAAACTCCGTATATTGCTGTGTGTACGTATTCTGTGCACGCGATATATCTATTCGTACATACAGGGAATAGTAATTCAGCATATTGTTTCATTAACTTCCGGTTTCGACCGGAAGGAAAGGTCAAATTGGGGTCATGTCCAAAACGAAATGTGACATAGTTCAAGATCTTTAAGATGATAAAAGATTGTGAAAATATCTTATATGGTTCATGAGATATGATTTTTGAAATTTTGAAATTTTCAACTTCCGGTTTTGACCGGAAGGAAAGGTCGAATTGGGGTCACGTCTAAAAACGAAAAATTACATAATTCAAGATCTTTCAGATGATGCAAAGAGATTGTGAAATTATCTTTTGTGGTTCTTGAGATATGATTTTTCGAAATATTAAACTTTGATTTAGCGTAATTCGACACCTGATGACGTAATCATGACGTCACAGAAAACGGTTTCGTCTGCTTGATATGTTCCGTTTATGTGTTAAGTTTGAAGGCTGTATATGCTTAGCAAGGATGCCTTTGTTACCGGACAGATCGCCACTGAGAAGAAGGAGAAGTAAAAAATAAAAATAAAAAACAGTACAAAAACAATAGGTGTTCGCGCTGCGCTCTCGAACACCTAATAATCAACTCAAATTATCTTTAGGGTAAGCATGCATGTCTATTCAAATGTTGAAATTCTTTTTGGGTGGTTTCAGATATTTAAAAAAAAATTACAACCATAAGAAAAACTGCTAACGTGACGGTAGGAAAGTGGCCCCTTTATTGTGTTTTATGTCATAAACAGTAAACCACTGTGGGCCGAGCACGGAGCCTTGGGGTACAGAATAGTCAAGAATAACAGGCTCGGAGATAGCGTTACCAATACAAACATGCTGGGGCCTATTTAAAAGGTAGGACCTACACCAATCCAGGGCTGTGTCATGTATTCCAAGATGATATTGAAGGCGGGAGAGAAGGATTTTGTGATCGACCGTGTCAAAAGCGGCGCTTAAGTCTAACAAAACTAATGTAGTGATTTTTCCATCATCCATGGCAGATAAAATGCCATTTTTTACGCGGAAAAGAGCAGTTTCCGTTCCATGAAATGGTTTATAGGCTGACTGAAATGTGTCCGACAGGTTATTAGCACGAACATGGTCAGAGATCCGTGATGAAACAACTCGCTCGATTGTTTTTCCAAGGTACTTTAAATTCGCTACCGGTCAGTAATTCTTGAAAACTTCCTTGTCCAAATTGGGTTTCTTCAGGAGTGGTATAACATGAGCAACCTTCTGGCTATTAGTAAACACAATATTTTGTTTTATTAGCGAAGTTGGTACTGGATCAAGTTCACATGATTTTGATGGCGATTTCATGATGAGTTTCTTGATCTCCGTAACACTAGTATAGGCTCAAACATAGACAGTCTACATTGTGGATCCTTGCGTGACGGTGTATGTGATAGAATGGCAGGTACTGGGGGAAAAGAACGACGGATATTCTAAATTTTTGTGACAAAAAGTTTGAAAATGCATTTGCGAGGTCCTGATCGGAGTGTGTAGATGAAAGCACTGGAGTTTTGGGTTTATGAAGCAGCTTTTCAACAATGATAAAGAGTTTTTTTCTGATCGCCAGAGCTCTCTTCCACAAGAGATGAGTAGTGAGTTATTTTTGCCTGGTTAGTCATGTTCTTCACAATATCACGTTGGTTACAGTATTCTTGCCGATGTACTCCAAGTTTCCCATTGTCACGCCATTATCGCTCAAGTTGACAGCGGATTTTCCGTGCAGCACGAATATCATCATTGAACCAGGGGGATTCAGATCGAGTTTTTTGCGGAGCGTGATCATCCAAGATGTTACGGAGAGTAGATTCAAATAGACTGACACAAAAATCCAGCTCTCCATCTTCAAGGTTTACATTTCCAATTGAGATTCAATATCATGACATAAATCTTTTTAATTTAATTTAATTTAATTTAATTTAATTTAATTTAATTTAATTTAATTTAATTTAATTTAATTTAATTTAATTTAATTTAATTTAATTTAATTTAATTTAATTTATTAAAATACGCCCATTGCATTTAGATTGCCAAAACAAACAAAAGTAAGGTTGGCTCCAATTATGTTTGTTTTAAACTTGTTTTATTTGCATTGAGGTTAAGGGTGGTAACTGATAAAACAAAAGTGTGACACACATTAAACAGTTCATCATATAAATAACATGATCTCCAGGAAATGTTTGTCAGGATGTTTCAAAGAAGCGACTTAAAATAAATATGGTTTAGGTGGTTGTATAAATGTAACTGCTATGGAGGAGGATGACAGGAAACAAATTGTCCTGATAAAACACATGACAATTCAGAAAGTTTTTTGGGGAAATTTGGGGAAACGTTTAATGACATGCCTGGAAAACAACAGATCCAAAGGCTGCAAGTGAACTCATGTGGTTGACTTACAGCCACAGTGTCTGGAACAAACTGGCCTGTACAATGCTTTGCAAATCATGAAATGCAATCACTGTGGGAATGCAACTTGTTTAATTTCATTAAACTTCATCTTTAATTTTAGGCATAAAATCACAAGATACATGTAAATGAAGCCTATAAGTGCATATTCATTTAACCTTTTCAAGCCCATTGTGCCATATTGGCTCAATATTGTATATCTCTTGGGTACCGTGGTGTTCTTTTGGCACGCGAAAACAATTCTCATTTGTTCCCGGCGAGCCCCTGTGGCACGTCGGTAACATCTGTTTTGGAAAATGTCAATAGCGCCCTCAATTGACAAGTGTTTTCTGATTGGTTGAAAAAGGTCGCCCGCGAGCTTTTGCATGCTATTGATAGCTATGGACGCCGATCGAATTGCACACATTTTGGAAGAAATCTTCGCAGATAGTGGGTCAGACATGTCTTCTGACAAGGATTCTACACCGGAGTCGGATGATAGTGAAGAGGAATGCGTCCCGACATCATCATCATCATCGGAAAAGCCAAACTACCGGTCTGGTTGGTGTGAAACTAACGCATACACGAAGAAACCCATGCAATTCAGTGGAAACAGGGGAACTACTGAAGATTTGAGTAACTGTACACCTTTCCAAATTTTTCAACTGTACTTCTGTCAAGCGACCTGGGAGCTGATGGTGACGGAGACAAATCGATATGCTGAGCAAACTTTGCCTGCAAACCCAACCAATCGTCAGTCTGCTTGATGGCATTCGTGGCATTATTACTTTGCATGGGCATCAACAAAAGGCCTCGATACAGCATGCACTGGTCCATGTCAGATGTCCTTCGAAGTCCAGTATATCCGTCATCTATGTCCCGCAACAGATTCACTGCAATCCTTAGATTTTTTCACCTAGCCAACAACAGAGCTCAAGTCGACAGCCCTTCCGACAAACTGGCAAAACTTCGCCCTTTACTTGACATTGTACTGCCAACCTTTCTCAAAATATACAGCCCTGGACGAAACCTCTCACCAGACGAGAGTATGGTGAAGTTTAAAGGACGACTGAGCTTTAAGCAGTACTTACCGCGAAAGGCCAACAAGTGGGGACTGAAATGCTTCTCTAAATGAGTCCGAATCCGGGTATACGTGTGCTTGGACGATGTTCACAGGGTCTCGGCCAAGCACAGCAACAATTCAACCTTCCACTGTGGCAGTGCATGCTGCAACCATGGCAACACACCATCCATCCGTTCTTCATGCACCAGGCCAGGTTGTCTTGGATCTAGTAAACGGACTGGAACACAAGGGTCATGTCATTTTCATGGATAATTGGTACAACAGCCCAGCTCTAGTCTCCAATATATCACAGCTAGGATTTGGAGTTTGTGGAACTGTGCGCTACACCACACAAGGAATTCCTGATTTTGGTCATCCCAAAAAGTTCCCAATGAAAAAAACAGAAGACCCCCGGTTTTATACAAAAGCAGGCCAACTTTGCGTCGTCTGGCAAGACACAAAGCGTGTAACTCTCTTGACAAATTACGGGAATTGCAGTGTCACCACTAAGCAGATTCGTAGTAAAAACAGGTTAACCGGACATCGCGAGATTAAAAAACCTTCTGTAGTTTGCGATTACAATAAATACATGGGAGGAACTGATCTGGCAGCACAAATTGTGCAGTATTACTCTCATCCGCACAGAACAATGAAATGGTGGAAAAAAACATTCGCAAACATTCTTGACATCTGTTTTCTGAATGCTGCTGTGGTATACAACACCATACCTACAAACCATCACCTTTCCAATTTGGATTTTCAATTCAATTCAATTCAATTCGACATTTATTCCATATTGACATCCCCACTGACAGTATATAAAATATATAAGTTTTCCACAGAAATTAACATATGAGTTTACAATGTGTACAATGCATATAATTTAGCTACAAAAATTAAAAGTAAGCATTGAAACATTATTTGATGTCAACATGTAGGAAAAAAGGTGAAGCATAGCTTTTGTACCTTTCCCTAGGACAGGACAAGACTTTAAAAAAAAACTTACGGACAAAGACAGGACAATACATTTTAAGAGTGAGACTCGGTACAATATATAAAATGACTTAACAATCCTCCAGCAGTGTATATAAGACACCACTCTCCACATCTCTCCATTCTCCTGACGACGGCCAGAGCATACTTGCCGAAACGTTGAGAACAAAACCGGCTCTTCTCAGAGCCAACACCTCTACTTTAGAGATTTGTTACATGGTGCTTCCGAAAACATTTCTAATTACCATTTCCCACCATGCAAAGCCTTAAATCCTATATCAAATCTATAAGTAATAATTTCTTAAACGTAGCTTTGGATAATCGATTTTTTTCAAATTTTTGGCAAATGAAACAACAGTAGTACACTCTTTTAAACCAGTTTTCAGTTCGTTCCAGTAAATGACACCACATTGGAATGAACTGTTTTTAAAAAAGGAAGTTCTATTATGTCTCACAAATATATTACCTTTAGACGAACTACGTGTTCCGTATGAGTGAACAGAAGAATTAAACGAGAATGAGTGATTAAAATTTTGTGGGAGTAAGTTGTGAACATACTTGTACATAAATACACCCAGTCGATGGTGATAAAGATCATTCAGTTTCAGAATATTAAGTTTGGCAAATAAAGGAGTGGTATGATCAAGATAACCTGCATCATTTACAATACGAACAGCTTTCTTCTGTAATTTAAAAAGTTTGTTGATACCATGTATAGCTAATGATCCCCCAAAGGCAAGTAGACCATAATTCAGGTATGAAATAATAAAGGAATTATATAGTGTTAAGAGAATATATCTAGGTACAAAGTGCTTCAAACGGTTCATAACACCAACGTTTTTTGAAATTTTGCTACATAATACCTCAATATGATTATTCCAGGTGAGATTTTCGTCTATACAAAGTCCAAGAAATGTAGTAGTCTTGACTTGATTTAGTTCAATACCATCAAAACTGAGGGAAACTGTGGCCTGATACTTATGTTGCCGTGGACAAAAAATAATGTAGTTAGTCTTAAGCAAGTTAATCGATAATTTGTTTGAAATAAGCCATGTACTTATTTTAACAGGTTCAACATTGACATTCTGAATGGCTGTATCTACATTATGGTGATTGTAAATTAAATTAGTATCATCTGCAAATAAACAAAAATACATAATATCAGAGGAACTACAAATATCATTAATATAAATAATAAACAATAAGGGACCTAAAACACTACCTTGAGGGACTCCACAAGTAATGGGCTTTTCTAAAGAGATGTTAGAATTATAAGAAACAAATTGCCTTCTATCTGATACATAACTCCTGAACCAGTCCAAGGCCGGCCCTCGCACACCATAATGCTCTAACTTATTTATATGTCACCATCATATTTATCAGAATTACTTCAACCGTATCACTCAAATCGTGATTTCATGAGATCACATCATAAACTTCTTCTGAGTAAGAAATTGACAAAGAGATCCTGGGGAAAACGTTCTTTTGCTGCTGCTGCTCCTTCTTTGTGGAATGATTTACCTGAGCATGTCAAACAATCTCCATCTCTTGCTTCATTTAAAACTGCTCTCAAAACTCATTTGATGAAAATTAATGTATAATTTACTTATGTTTAACTATTGACTTTCATGATGATGTATTTATAAGTTTTTTTTGTTTAATATGTCAAGAGTATCGCTGCGGTGTTTATATGTTTATATTTTTTGCAAATCAACCTTGTTAGGCTTGTTTGCATGGTTGTGTATGCAGGGTTTTTTCCTTGTCAGAATATCGTCTTTGTCTAGCATATTCTGACCAGGGCCAGTCAGCCTTTTTACAATCATTGTTCCTTGTAATTTTATATTGCATTGTTCTTACCATGTATTTTGTTTTATTGTTTACTCTAATGTGTCACTGCGCCATGAGCGTCTCTTTTGACGGATACCGGCGCATTACAAATGTTCATTATTATTATTATTATTACTGTGTCGAAGGCCTTGGACAGGTCCAGAAAAATACCAACAGAAAATTGCTTGTTCTCAAAGGCATCAATAATTTTATTAATTACATCAAGAGCAGCAAGCTCTGTTGAGCGGTTAGCTCTAAAACCATATTGAGATTAAGACAATAGACCATGCTTGTTTACAAATGTTATTAAGCGACTGAACATAAGTTTTTCGAATACTTTAGAAAATACAGGTAAAATTGTAATAGGTCTATAATTAATTATATCATGTCTATTACCACCTTTGTGTATGGGAACCACTTTACCAATTTTCAAGCCATCAGGAAAAAAAACCTGGGAAATTGACTGATTAAAAAGTAAAGCAAGTGGTACAGCTAAAGCATTCCTGGCTTTTTTAATGACAAAGTTACTCAAACCGTCCCAGCCTGGGGCTTTACCCATAGGGGCTTTGTTGATTATGTTAACAATTTCTGCTTGCGTAACAGGATTCAAAAATAATGAATGAGAGCACCTGTCTCTAAGAAAGGAGTGATAAGAACAATCAGACAATGGAAGGTTACTGGCTATCCTATTTCCAATGTTTACAAAATAGTCATTAAAACTGTTAACAATGCTAATTGGATCATCAATATTTACACCGTTATGGACAAAATAAGATGGATCATTAGTATCAGACTTAGATTTATTCAGTAAAGAATTAATAAGTCTCCAGGTGCCTTTGATATTATTCCTTTCACTATTAAATGTGTGATACAAATAGTTCTTCTTAGCACATTTAATCAAGCCAGTTAAAATATTTTTATACTGAGTGTATACGAGCTTATTGTAAGATGTTGGGTTGTCAAGATATTTTCTATACGGGTAGTTTTTCCTTCTTATACAATTATAAATTCCTTCAGTTAACCAAGGTGACCTTTTTCTTATTGATACGAGTATTAATCTTTTTCCTAGGAAAATGTTTATTGTAAGAATAAAAAATATACTCAAGAAAATATGAATAAGAATCATTGACACTGTGAGAATTATTGATTAAATCCCAATTAGTATCAAATAGATCTTGAGTAAATTGCTGAATATTATTTTCACTGAAGTCACGTTTGAGAGTTTACAAATTAGTTGAGTTGTTTCTGGAGGAATTATTTACAACTGCAAACACAGGAATATGATCACTTATGTCAGTAAGTAAAATACCAGTTCTATGATCTGAAAACTCATTAGTAAGAATGTTATCAAGGAGTGTGGCACTATCAGGAGTAATTCTAGTGGGTTTGTTGATAAGTGGAAAAAAGGAATTGGATGACAATGTATTAATATAATCTTGAACACTTTTACTTGTATCATGGAGCAATAAGTTAATGTTAAAATCGCCCATAATATATACCTTTTTTCTATCATTTTGAACGTGGGCTAAAATGTCATTAAATGAATCATTAAAATTGGGGCAAGAAACATCTGGGGGTTTATATACAATCCCAACTATGATATTACCTGATGTAGGATTCACAATTTCAATAAAGCAAGACTCAGTGTTATGATAAAGATCATGGCGAACCTTGTAAGTGAGATCTTCATTTATATATAGAGCCACACCTCCTCCTCGTTTGTGTTGTCTACAAAAACCTTCCATTGCATAACCCTTGAGCTTAACCAAGGGATCATCAATATGTTTCAACCATGTTTCGGAAACACCAATAATAGAAAAATCATTACCTAGGATATCAAGATACTGCTGAATATCAGAGATGCTGCTTGTCAAGCTACGAGCATTAATATGCAGAATTTTAGAATCATCTAATTGACAACAAATATTTAAGAACTGGTCTTGATCATAGTACTCGCATGTAATATCAGGCACATCTAAATTAATATCCGGATCTAAGTTAGAATCAACTACTGGTGTATCATTAACCATCGATGGAACCATTCAACAAAATGAGTAAGTATGAAAGTGAATTAAATAAACATGTATCCGGTCTCACTACTGGTGTTACACATAATGACAAAACAATTTAGAATAAATAATACTTAATCTTTAAGCACAGTGGATACAGTATTTATATAAAAGTTAAAACAAGCTTAGTATACATATCCACCCACTTGGCTTCCGCAACCGAAAATGACTTAAATTCCCCACTGACTAGCTGATACTGATAGCGGATGACTGCAGGGAGAGACCATGGATATAGGCGAAGTTTACTCGAGTGTCTTTACGTAAACCGGGGAGGTGCTTTTCCCTCAGTATTTGGCGCATTTTTCTTATTTTGGGTGTGACATCATCTGACAGAAAAATGGCGGAGCCCTCTAGTGGATTGTTCTTGAGAAGTTTAGATGCATTTCTTAGGATCTTGACTTTGTCGGTGTACCGTAAAAGCTTGACATGTATCGGTCTTGGACGGGCAGATCCTTGGCGGTCACCCGGATGATCTCCATTATTTGATTTACCGTCCCGTCGTCGCTGTCCAGTACGGTGAGCTCGGTCTACTTCGATGTGCTTGGCACCTTCGAGTTTCATGTGATCCGAGAGGAATTTGGATACAAACTCCTCACACTGTAGAGTACCCTCAGAGCCTTCTGGGATGTTGTGCAAGATGACATTGCACCGCCGGCTACGATTTTGGAGATCGTCATTCAATGGAGGACTCAAGGTAGGCCACTCTACGGTCTTCTGCTTTGCTGTCGAGTTTTTTCTTGATTATATCATTCTCCTTCTCCATGTAGGACACAACTTCTTTAAGTTCGCTGATTTCGCTTTGCTGACCATTGATGACATCGTTTATTTTGTCCCACTTGTCTTCCAAGTGTAAGCCTCGACCCCATGTTCTCCAGTGAAGAGAGAATTTTGTCGAGCTTCGTGTGGACTGCATCGTTCCCGCCTTTGTTGCATTCACATGTACAGTGGCAGCCATTTTGTCCTGTCTGATACTCGGTTCGTGATTCTGGCCTGGATTTCCCCTCATTTCTCTTCGATGCTCGAGACTTTTTGGCTTCCTGTGTGTCCGACATGACCAGTGGTCGAGTAGGATCGTGAATAGGATACAGATTAGGCTATCAGTTAGATTGAGTTTCAGTAAATTGATAAAACATGAATTAAATTGCGGAGCCAAGTCAAGAAAACGTGTTACTGTTGTTGCGCCCTCATCAGCGGTGAAGAAAATAGGCTCTCCTCTGTCGGTGTCCAGTGGCCAAGTGCCAGAAAACTTGCTTTGGTCACTGACCTCTGGCCAGCTCTTCCTCAATGCCGTATGATTGGTTGCAAAGCCTGCTACCAATCACCAACTTAAAACTCACAAGTCCAGCACCCATCCCTAGACTCGCCCTAGTCCTAGTTGGACATAGGTAAACTAGGGAAAAAATGGGGGCCTGCAATTTCATCCAATTACAAATGTATTGCCATAAACTCATTATTAATTATGATGCCTATTTGACAATGGATAATAATAATAATGTGTGGACTTATATAGCGCACGTATCCACCAACTAAGTGGTGCTCAAGGCGCATTCTTTTTTACGTGCATTACACAACACACGGGACCTACGGCTTTACGTCCCATCCGAAGGACGAAGCAATTATGGTTAAGTACCTTGCTCAAGGACACAAGTGTCACGACCGGGGCTCGAACCCACACCCTGCTGCTGGCAACACCAGAACTTGAGTTCGGTGCGCTAGACCGCTCGGCCACGACACTCCATGTTGTTGGTGAGTGTGTAAGTGAATAGAAAATAAGTAATTATATAATTCGGCACCGGTCCCACGAAGTGACACTGTACTAAGTGTAAAAATTTTACATTTTTGGTTTTTGATATTTTTTTTTGGTTTACATAATTTGGTTATACATCAGAAGCTACAATGCAAGGAAGTTTTGGAGCTGGAAGTGTGCTACTTTCTTAATTTGACCAATTAGGAAAAACTAAACTTGTGAGAAAGTGAAGATTTGCGTTTTCACGAACTGACATTAAGTCAATTCACCGTAGACAATACATTGTGAATGCCGCTGCCGACAGAATAAAACGTTTTCACGAAGTGACACAAACCTTAGTGCGCAAAAACACGGCGCGTATCACGAAGTGACACAAACTTTACCCATTCAGCATACAGGAACTAACACATTATGCGATTAATTGCTTAGTAATAAAAAACGTCAGCGAGTCCAAAATAACAAACAAAATTCCAAAATATTAATTTTTTATGAATAAGAAACGTGTGTTTCGAAAAGAGACTAACTTCAAACGCCGTTTTCTTCAAATGTAAATATTGTCTAGTGGGCAAGTCTATGTAACTTCGTGAGACCGGTGACGAATTGATAGTTTATTTCAGTGAAGTTACCTCATAACAACACAAATTGAAAAAAGAATATTTAGCGGACAAAGCATATTGCTTCATGTAACTTTAATTTCCGAATGTATATAGGCCAATTGGAAATATCTTCAGGATTAGGGCAAACTAAAAATGTCTTGTAAATAAATAAAAACATTAAAAATCTAAATGTAGAAGTATATACAAGCAGCATGTTGGCAAAACTGTTTCTATGACAATGATTACTTGCGATGAATCACTTCAAAACACTGCAAAAACCAGGCTGTTAACTTTATTTTTCCATGGTGTTTATATTTGGTGAGTTGCCGAATATGAACACCACTGGTTTAGTTTTAACACCGCGGTTTTTGCAGTGTACATTCGGCAAAATAGCAAAATAAACATTGGGCAAAATGTTCAGAAATATATTTAGATTATACTATTCAACTAATAAAGCTTAACATTAATACAATACTACATAAACAAAAACGGGTGTATTTGCTATTTTAAATATTAAACCAAGTGAACATTTACAAATTAACTTATTTGGTCATTTTGAGAATTTAGGTTTTGTCCATAATATCCAACAGTTCATTGTTGTAGCGCCCTCTTTTGGGTAAGCATTTGTGCATTCGTACGATCGACATATTGCAAATAAATTCATGTTATTACCTACCCATGAAGCCTTTAAATTGTTACGCATTCTGTTTGTACTAAGAAAATATTTAATGAATGTGACAACAACAAATATATCAGTTGCACAGCGACTTGTGAAGAAGCCACACACTAAGCCAGCCCGACAGCTACTGCTGTTCAAAGGCCAGGCCCCGGTTTAAGTAGTCCGGGTGCCCTAATTCATAATAACATTCACAATATCTCTGCGCCACACATAAAGTAGTTCTATAACGCATGAATATAGCTATATAACATATACCCCTCCTTCAAGAATCGACTTCGTCGATTCATGAAAATTCACATTTACAAACTGGGCAGGTTCGTTCTGCCAAACTTATGACCGATAAAATACACTCGCTGGAGGAAGTTCAACTAATTTAATACAATGGCAACAATTTGGGTTATTTTGCGCAATTTTTGAAGGCCTAAGATAGACTGGACTGACTTCTAAATCTGAAACAAACGTTCAACACATCTTAAATACATTTAGCTACTTGAAAATCAAAGTGTATTCACTTTGTAATACAAAACATTCCCTTTGATTTGATTCGTTTCGATTCGAATTAAAAATAAATAAATTAAGAATTTTACATTAAACACTTATTTTGTGAGACTTTATTAAGTACTTTTGGTTTCTAGAAAAGAAAAAAGTTTTCAGATAAAGAATAAAGTGGCTCCAATCTTTACCAGACCCACTTGTACACTGTCCTAAAAGGTGAAATAAATGTATCATTAAAAAAAATGAAGTATCATCACTAACAACAAAATTTAATTATAATTGTGTAGTTGCTAAAATAAAGTCGCAAATGCTATTCAAAACTGTGTAATACATGCACAGATTTCAGGCCTCGTCACAAATCCAACGTACACATGTTTAAACTCGAGTTTTGTTTAGAGTGGAATGTATGGCTCACTGAAAAACCACGTGGCGGCTTTATTGCTGGCCAGACTGATGAACCAGCTACTCGCCACAGGTGGAGATGGATCGGTGAAGGTGAAAGAGTATCCAGTCATTTGGAAGTCGATACGGCCGCTGTCCAAGGTTATCACGAGTCGAGATCCAGAGCCTCCTCTAATTACGTTTGTGGTATAATAACCGTTGGTTATACTTACGCTGACGTCCACATCAGTCAGTACTACATAACAAGAACAAGATTGGAATCCAAGTCAATGAATCGAATTATATTGTTTATTGCATGTATGTAGATAACATCAATCTTTAACGATGATAACCTATCCAGCATAGCTGATCAATTATACAAAAAGACATCAAGGATAAAATACAAACATCGGTAAAACTTTGACAGAAAGAGGAATACATTAATAATAATAAAACAACCAGTTTTAACGGTCAAGACACACCACACGGAACTACTTACTCGTACCGACATGTTAAGCGCAATAAACGACTAGGCACTTTAATTAATGTTCAGGGATTATTTCATGTGCAAAAACATCATTAATAAATAAATACAAAAAGGAAGGGTAATATTTCCTTTTTTCGACTTTCTAAAATTACCCCGTCAAAATATGTACCAGCCGTTTGTAAACCAATTATATTATAACATCAAAAGAGAAAAGCGCCCTCTATTGCTAGCTAAAAACAGAATGGCACTCACTCTCATTAAGCATATTGGAACTCATCTACCACAGTGTTTCAGAGATCAATAATCAATACACCAAAGATATTCATATTTTGTAATTCTTATTTTGATATTCTGAATAAATTATTCACTAAGTTTGTAATAATTTATTTATTTTTTATATATTTATTTTTGTTATGCATATTCACCCTGAACAAGGCTAAAAGCCACTCAAGGTACAGGGCTATGATAGAAGAAAAATAAAAGTTATGTAATGTTATTTTGAATTAGGGTAAACTCGTTCGTTCGTTCGTTTGTTCGTGTGGATACCATCAATCATCTAAACTGGCAGGTCCAAGCACAGCCAGTTAATAGTAGCCTCATCAAGGGTCATCAGGCCAGCAGTGCCATTTCGGCAGAAGATACTGCATTCTTTGGTGATGTGGTTCATAGTTTGGGTGGCTTCGTATACACAAAGATCGGAAGTAGCAGCACCAATTCTGCAAAGGTACTGCTGGGTACGACCAGTACCCGATCTCAGTCGGTTCAGGTTGGACCATGCCTTGCGGGGGAGTTCACATCCCAGTGACCTGTTTGATGGGGTGTTGATGTAGGACTTCAGCTGTGTAGCTGTGGTGGACCACAACTCTTCCCAGGTCGTGTTGATCCAGGTGTAGATTTTGGGCTTCAGCCCAGTTGCTTGCAGTGGAGCCATTCTTGTCGGTGTTGGAGTATCCCCATCTGGAATTTCTGCAATTAAAGCCACCACAAACAAAAGAGACTGCGGGAATGGATGGAAGTGAGGAACATCTAGTTCAGCAGGGGTGGTTTGTACACATTGCAAAAGGTGGTGCCTAGGGCATTCATGGTCAGTCACTGAATACTTGAGTCCTGTGGAGAACGGTAAATAGCTCTTGCGTTGGTGCCTTGCATGGCGTAGGTGGCAATGCCATGCTTCTTGTGAGCGATGAAACTGATAAGGTAAAAACCTTCCAGGTGCAGCTTTTCCTCAGACTCACAATGGGTCTCCTGGAGTAGGATGACGTTAGCGTGGTGTTGATCAGCAAGATGTTGGATGACGTCTATTTTAGCTCTAGTTAGACCTTCTACGTTGAGTTCAGGATACACACGTCGGTACTAGCCATAATGCTCGTCCTGAAGAGGACGCGTGCTCCCTAGTCTTGGAAAAC
>CM055829.1:19667519-19690937 GCA_029582265.1 Zoroaster sp. YZ-2022 | reverse complement strand
GGGTGTTGGGGATTGGCCGGACATGTGCCACTGTAACATCACCCGGAGGGATGCGGACCTGCAAACTCAGCCGGCGGAGCCCGGGCTCTTAAATTGACGGTACACGGTCTGACCTCGTGGGAAACTAGTGACACCATATGTCTGGAGGATTACTGGCGCCCCCAACTTCACCATGGATATTTTCTTTCCTTTCAGCTAACCTCATTCCCAGTACAGCTAACCGAATTCAGTCATTGGCACACAGGGCACGATCAAATGCCATAAGTGCCATTAAAACCTACAACAGAATTCAGTTCAGGCCGTCGGGTTACACAACGATAGTAGCTAGACGTTAACTTCAAGAAACAATGTCCAGTACAGACGAACCCAGCATTGGAGTTAATACCGAATTGCTATTCGACAAGTTTCAAAATTATTTCGATCGAAAGTTCGAGTCCTTTTCGAACGCGGCAAAAAACGAAGACGATACAAAAATTAAAGAACTCCGGAACGAGTTAGTCTCAGAAGCTCTCAAAACAAGGAAACATAGCAGTTTTCTTTCTGCGGGCAATTTGAAATCCAGTTGGGAAAAGTCAAGGTAGCGATCCTACAGAAGAATGATATCCAGAAAGCTATCGACGCCATCCAAGAAATGGAGGAACTGATCGCGGACAGAAAGAAGAAAATTCAAATCGCAGACTCGAGCAAAGCAGGTTGGATAACCATCCATCATCTAGAAAAAGGAGAGAAAAACAGCATATCACCAGAAGGTCAAAAAAGAGTCGCAGCAGCAGAGGATTCAGCCGAGAAGGAGATAGAGAACAGAAAGAAACAGAAACGAGCAGCGTCGGATCAAAGAAGCCAAGATGGGTATAAGACGTTTTCTGCAAACCGTGATCTTTTTCGAGGTAAAAAATAAAGCCCTACATCAATAATCTTTGTCATAGTTCAAGCGGTCACAGCTGGCCGTTTCCCATGCTCTGAATAATAAAGAATTATGAAATCAGAAATAGTGTCAGCGTCAATATTATGTCGTCCATTAGAATGAAACTATTTTTCATGCGTATGAGCGAAGCGAAGGAGCATGAAAATGGGGTTTTGTTCGGTTGGAGGACATAATAGAGCAGGACACTACAGCGGCGGGTCACACCATGGGTGTTGGGTGAAATGATGAAGCAACGCTTCCAATAAGTGTGTTTTTTCTGTTCGGATTTGTATTTTTGTTTTCCTTCTGCTCAGGCTTGCCAAATGCTGGGGCTTGCTACACCTGTAGGATGCCCGGACACTGGGCTCGAGAGTGTCCCTACTTCTTTGGCCCAAAAGCTAAACCATCTGCACACGCTTTGGCAGCCATTGATTACAGCAATTTCCATCCCAGAGGAATTCCTTGGCAGGTCCCAGTCGCACAAAGAGTCCTACCATCCCCCATGTCGGCAATCAGATCAGCCCCAGGTAGCGGAGCAGCAGCTTCCAGTGGCACGGCCAACAACACCATTGCTTAAGTCCACTGCCATTGAAAATAAATTCGAAGACGTATTACAGGTACGATGTGGTTACGAATCATGTAATCTTAGTGAGTTAAAGACAGACGAAATCAAGGTTAAAGGGAGGCTTAGAGAGCGTTTACAATTTTGGAAAGAGATTGGTACCTCAGAGATGATATTGTCAGTCATTAAGCAAGGTTATACAATTCCTTTTGTCAGAATACCTCCGGCGATGAAATATCATAACAACAAATCTGCATTAAAGGAGCATACATTTGTCTCTGAATCCATTCTCGAATTGTTACAAACTGGCAGAATAACAGAAAAGGTCCAGCCATCATATATTGTTAGCCCACTTTCAGTAGCCTGCCAAACCTCAGACAAAAGGAGATTGATTCTCGATCTGAGCAGCCTGAATAAGTTTGTCAATAAGGTATACTTCAAGTTGGATGATTGGAAAATTGGTCTCCAATTTATGTCGAAGAATGCTCACATTATTACATTTGATTTAAAATCCGGGTATCATCATGTTGACATTGACGTAGATTATCAAAAGTTTCTTGGTTTTTCTTGGGAATTAGGAGTAACCAGATACTTTGAATTCAATGTCCTCCCTTTTGGTTTGGCTTCCGCCCCATACTTGTTCACTAAAGTCTTGAGGCCCCTGGTAACTCATTGGAGATCGGCCGG
This sequence comes from Zoroaster sp. YZ-2022, assembly GCA_029582265.1. Lineage (NCBI taxonomy): Eukaryota > Metazoa > Echinodermata > Asteroidea > Forcipulatida > Zoroasteridae > Zoroaster > Zoroaster sp. YZ-2022. The sequence goes on along the minus strand of CM055829.1, from coordinate 19,688,784 downwards.
AATTCTTATAGCAGTTTACTTAGATGACGGATTCTGTGTAATTCCTAGTAATACCTATGAGAGTGAAGAATCAAATTTACAAGTAGCAAAGGAGGTATCCAAACACATACGTAATGATTTATTACGAGCAGGTGTGATCTATAATATCAAGAAGAGTTGCTGGACTCCCTCAAGCTGCACTGAGTGGTTAGGCATGAAATGGGACACGACAGCTGGTACCTTACAGGTCCTACAACGGCGTATCGACAAGATTAAACAATCAATATATGATGTTGAGCAAATTAAACCCATTAAAATCAGACAACTACATTCGTTTGTTGGGCAAATAATTTCCCTCGGTCCAGTTTGTGGTAATATCACTAGATTAATGACAGGCATTGTCAGATTGAAATTGCAAAGGCTGATCACGAAGATGTATACACGTGGTTAGATGAATTATGTAAGTCTGAGATTAACTTTGGAAGAATCATGTCAGAGTTGAATGTACGACGCATTTTTGCAGTTGACAAGGTTAACATTTTCTGCTGTGATGCTAGTTCGATAGGTTCAGGTGCAATCATCTGTAACGATTTTCACACCGCCCACAAACAGTGGAACGAAATTGAGGCCAAAAAGAGCTCAACTTGGCGAGAACTGGAAACTATACATTTTGCGATTTGTTCTTTTCTACCAATAGTTTCAGACTCCCAGTTAAAAATCTACACTGACAGCCAATCCGCAGCTCACATAGTCGAGTCAGGAAGCATGAAACCAGAATTACAAAATCTAGCTGTGAGCATTTTCAATACATGTCTTAACAACAACGTTAGACTAGACGTACAATGGATCCCCAGAAACCAAAATGAACAAGCAGACCTTATCAGTAGACTTATAGACCTTGATGATTGGGGAATATCGCAAAAACTCCTTCAAGTAATAAACAATTTATGGGGCCCACTTACCGTAGACTGTTTTGCGTCTTACTACAATGCAAAATTACCTAGATTCTTCTCAAGATTCTGGAACCCATGAACGGCCGGGGTGGACGCTTTCGCACAGAATTGGTCCAAGGAAAACTGCCTCCTGGTTCCCCCTGTGGTCATTATACCAAGCGTACTTAGACATCTTTATTTATGTAAGGGAAAGGGGGCTTTAGTTTGCCCATTATGGCCTTCCTCTTCATTCTGGCCGTTACTCTGGTCCTGCTATAGTCTGGATAAAGGGAACTTTTACCGTACAGGGGTCACAGGTATACTACAACTAGAAAGGAACAAGAATTCATTGTTTGGGTCGGACAGCTTCCATGGCGATACTTGTGTACTTTATATTGATTGTACGAATGAGTGTAATTAACATGTCATCTAATCCATTTTTTGTTTTGTTTTCCTTTTTTGCATTAGATTATTCAAAAACCTAAAATGGCTTCATTCATTAATCAATTCCAAACCTAACCCTCTATATTCAAAGGTGGTGCAACATATCCTAAATGCGCAAAAGAGAAAACTTCATAAACCGCCGCATCAAAAAGAACCACTATCCTTAGATCTGGTCAAATTAATAGTGGAGAAATATGCAAATCCCGATAGTTCCCTGATCCAAATGAGGACGGCTCGCTACATCTTACTCAAATTCACTCTTCTGTTTAGGCATGATGAAATGGCCCAACTCAAGACCAGCCATATAAAACAATTGCCGGACGGTAGAGGTGTAGAAATCTACATTCCAAGGTCTAAAACAGACGTGTGTAGAGAGGGTTACACCACGTTCATTTCGGATACTAAAGACCTTTATTCTCCAGTACAAGTTCTATATAGATACATGTCAAAATGCAACCTAATGTTCGGACAGGATGAATTTCTCTGTTCGGCTCTATCATATCAATCATCTACAAAATCATATAAACCCATCGCGCAAAGACCTCTCAGCTATACTACATGCCGGGAATTGTTCTTAGACGCACTTAAGCAGGTCGGAATAGATGATCCAAAGAAATATGGACTCCATAGCATGAGGTCAGGAGGGGCGTCACACTTGGTCAGTAATAAATAAAGGGCTATCTGAAGAATTACTTATGGAACATGGTCGTTGGAAGACCCACAATGCAAAAAAAAACAGATATGTAAAAAGAGAAGTTTCTCGTAGATTGGAAGTTTCAAGATTACTTCAAAGTTTAAAAAAAAAAAAAAAAAAAAAAGCAGATATTTACAGGAACTCGGTAAAAGGAATTACGTGTATACAGAAGGCATTGGAATATTGAAAAGAAGAGATGAAGTACCGAGATGGACAGTTGTCCGAGGAGCCTGAAGGGCAATGCTCTAAAGTAGAGCAGAATGGTGGCTAATGAAGTTCACTAACTATATATTTACTAAATTTTACTAATTTATATCAATAATAATTATTTACAACAATTAATAATAACTTTTGTACAATCAAACCTGTGTAACCCTGCGGTCACAGCTGGCCGTTTCCCATGCTCTGAATAATAAAGAATTATGAAATCAGAAATAGTGTCAGCGTCAATATTATGTCGTCCATTAGAATGAAACTATTTTTCATGCGTATGAGCGAAGCGAAGGAGCATGAAATGACAGTTATCGTGTACGTACATGATAAGAGCGGATTTGTTTTTATTCATGTGGAGGTTATACGCTCCACAAAACATACAATTACCATATTTGTGCAATTTAAATCTACGTATCCATAATTGTAACCCTATGATTAAGTAGCCACAAGCACCAATGCATTTTTTTTTTCGATTCTGGCTTCGGTGAATAAAAAGGAACACATTAACTTCCATCTGTTTTGACTATTACAAAATAAAAACTGTATATCTTCATACATGTTTCAAAAACATGCTGTGCATGAAATAATGTGTGCATGTGTAGCAATTATTAGCACTCTACTTCCACCAAAGGCGTCAATCCTTTTATTTACACATACCCTAAAGTGTCCCCCTCTCCCCCAACACACCACAAACACACTTTGAGTCCAGTTACAATCAAATTTGGACAACTTCCTTTGTGTCACTTTGAATATATTACGTTTGAAAAAATCCTGAACATTTCCCAAAAATCATTTTTTGTTTGTTTATCCGATTATTGGAAGGGTCTTAATAAACCCCCTAATGTTGTGGAAATGGCGCATCTCGCTGAACAAGATTCATATGCTTATACCTTGGTTCATTTCCGACCAATCGTACTTAACTGGAATCACTTTTACTTTTTAAATTTATCGTCACGATCAGAGCAGACTTTGAACAAGGCATAGAATCAGTGTCCTAGTTTACGATGAACACATGCAGTGACAGAAAATTACTGGCTAATTTATGCAACAGCAATGGTAATATGACCTTATCACGTGGGAAATTATTTACAGTCACTGAGTTAATCTAAAACCAGCACTCTGATTTCCATGCCCTGTTGTGACGATATTAACCCTTTAAGGGAAATCTTTCTTTTTCTCCGAACCCTTTACGAATTCATCGTTTTTCTTTGAATGCGACCAAAATAAGTCAATGCAGCTTACCCCGCTACAAGTTGAGTACAATACTATTATAAAAATAGTTTCTCGTTTATTCGAGATAAATTATTTAAGGATCTCAACAAGTTGGATGGTACAGTCGCATAAGGAGATTTCCCAGTTATGTCTCATTTTTTATCATAATTATTATCACTCTATTAAGCACAGATTCTGACCTGAAGCCATAGGAAATGTAAAATGCACCTTTTCACACAATAAATTTTAATACGTCGATTTGTTAACTTTACGATCACGTGTCAAGGAGAAGCACGAACTGTAATTTTCCAGATTTACGCAGTATAAGGCTTTTTTTAATTTTTTTATTTAAATTTTTTTTTTTTTTAAATTTAATCCACAGAACCATAAGGTTCTGCCGTTTATTGCATCATAAAACAAATATAGACACACAAGGACATTACACAGTATATAAAAAAAAATAAAAAAATATAAAAAAATTCTGAAATAAACACGGAACAGATGGGACATCATTGCACCACAATCCAGTCTAAACAAAGACTCAACAGATCATAGTGCAATGCAGCTCCATCTTTTGTTCCACTTTGATATTTTATTGTTCCTAAAAGCAATATGTCTCTCAGTATCACGACAAACTTTCAATGAATTAATAAAAGCCGAGATATTAGGCCTCACCTCATTACATCTGGCCCTAAAAATAAAATATTTAGCCTGTAAAATAACAAAATTGAACTTGGCTGTATTGACATCAAGGATACCCAACAAAACATCTTTCATAGTAAGAGGAATCATATTGAGGATTCTGGATTGAACATCCTGCCAAAAATGAGACGTAATATTACATTTCCAGAACAAATGTTCAACATCTTCAACCAACATATTACAAAAGGTACATAAATTAGAATCAATAATACCCATTTGATGAACTAATTTATTAACCCCTAAAAATCTATGCAAGAGTATATTTTTACTTTTTATTTTGTTTAAACTATCCAGAACCAGTTTATATTTAGGGCCTACATATAGAAATACATGAAAAGATTATCTGGAGTATATTGATAAAATAATTTTCCCAATTTGTCATTTAATAAAATTGTATCTTATTTAGTAGAACCGCTCACAGATCTGCTTTCTTTTCGAATGGATACATACATGTATGAGGTGCCGTATATGACTAAATGAGCATGTACAAATATATAAGACTAAACTAAATATAGAAGAGCAAACTCATATATTTAAGAGCAAACTCATATATTTAAGAGCAAATCCATATAAGAGTAAGAGCAAAGTCATATATTTAAGAGCAAAACCATATATAAAAGACCAACACAAATATAAAAGTTTTGAACAGCGCCCTCTGTATAATGGACGTAACTTCAAATATTGAAGACATGGACATTTCATTATTGAAGACATGGACATTTTCATATATTGAAGACATAAGTTTCATATAAAGGACGTCAACAGTCGTCAACGAAGATCGAGCCGATTTTCGTCCTGGCCGAAAATTGAGCTTTAGTCTTGTATACCTTGTCTATAAATTGTACATGTTTGGCGGGAAAAGGGTGACTGATCGTACGGGACGGCACGCTAGTACTACTTATAATAATAAATACTGAACAAAATTATAAACGCCCCATGTGGCACTTTGAAACTTTTATTAGCCTTAGAGGTTGCAAAATCATACAAAATTCATTTTGTTGTTCAATATGCTACAGATTACTGTACGTTAGAACACGATAGTGGCGTCTGGCAATCATGGACATGCATGTGGACACGGTGGGGGTCAGGTTGAAACATGGGGCGTTTATATTTTTGCTCAGTGTACATACGTGTACTAGTAGTACAAGTAGCAGCCGCGTCGCGCCGGCGGTATTCCAATCCGAATTCCACTGACCCGCTGATCCGTTGTGAATCGAATGTCGGTGCCTATCAGAGATGTTGTTGAGGACTTGTTGTCTCATCACCGGTTCCGTGAATTAATGCAACATGAGACGAGGGAGGGAGCACGGCACGTTTCTAGCGGTAGTACTAGCGTTACTACTACTTACTAATCCTTCAAGTTCAAGTGCAACAACACCGTCGACATACCTCAGAAAGTGACCTTTTAATAATTATCTTTAAGTGTATAATATCCAGTCTGTTGTTTATTTTAGCTGACATTTCAGGCAATATTGATTGTGTATGCCGAAAAGAATAGGGGTGCCATTATTTATTGAATGCTGAACATCTTGCCCCCCACTCAAAGTCACCCCTGAGAGATGTAGAGAGATTCTCAACCTGTGAAATGTTATTATATACATGTGGAAGCATTGAAGGTAATGTTTGCAGAAATTTAATTTACTACAACTATGGAGGTTTCCACAACAAAATTGTTTTAGAAAGAATTACTATTTATACTTTATTTATTTTCTTGCTCCTTGTATAGTAGTGGGGCGACTTTGCAAGTCATGCAAGAGAGTGACATTGTTGATACTACTTTGTATTAAAGATGCGACTTTAATAAAAAGAGTGAGCCAACTTTGCCAGGGGCGACTTTTGGAAGGTTACTTTGTGAGGGACGAGATGACTGATTTCCTGTTGTTGGCATTATTAGGTGAACGATGTAAATTTAGCAATTTGTTTAAATTTTCTGACCACTCAAAATTAATGTTATATTCAGTTTTTTTTCAGTGTCTTGTAATATAAGACACGTAATTTCAAGGCAGTTCAATAGTTGAACAAAATTAACAATGGCTTAATTTAAAAATATTGTGTTGATTCAGGACCATAGGTAATAGATGTAGCATTATTAGTTACTTACAATGTACATGCATGTGGTAAGGAAGTCAACAAAACGTATATTATTCATGCATATTAAAATTAAAAAAAATTCACTTCATGTTTTTCAGTGGAGGGCATGCCTCCATGTAATTCCAGACCTAACCTGGTTACATTATTACTAAGCATTAATAAAGCATCAAAACAGCATCCATAACTTAAGGCAGTGATTGTTTAGTAACAACCAGTACTGCAAAACCCAAACGGTTTGTGCAATTTTTTTTTAAATACCTTTTTATTTTTTATTTTTACTACTGTGGGACTTTCTTGGCATACGTTGTTTCTTTTATAACATTTTTAAGATTTGCTATACTCTTTTAGTGTTAAACTTTTATATTTTTTATATACAAAAGTTGCATGTGTTATTATATATTTTATTGACTTAACCCTCCTACTATTGCTGCACTTTAGTGGAAAGTTGTTGTAGAGGTCAAAACCAGTCAACTGCCTGTTTTGACTGTTGGACCCAAATGTGCACACAGGGGCATTTTGACTGGTTTTACTGTTATTTTGACCAGACAATGCTTTTACCAGTCAAAAACAGTTGACTGATTTTGACCTTTAAATGTACTTACTACACGTAAAGTTTGACAGTGTTTGACTGATTTTGACCCTTGTGGAAGCAGGAGGGTTAATAAATGCATAGCATTGATATTTTATGCATTAAATGTACATGTGTACTTTCCTCTATTGGTTAACTGTTGTTTACTGCAAAACTTTAATCTAGCCAGTCAGCAAATTCCAAACAGTTTAAGTGCAACTTTTTACTACTGTGGAACTTTTTTGGCATACTTTCATGTAAAACTGAATACATTGTTCTTTTGTATTTTTATATTTGCTATATACTCTTTTAGTGTTACAGTTAAATTTTTATATTTTTGATATACAAAAGTTGTGTTATTATATATTTTATTGACTTAATAAATGCGTACTTTCCTCTATTGGTTAACTGTTGTTTATGTCTTCAAAAGATTCAGCCCTTTTCTCTGTCATTATTTATTATTATGAAACAGCGGTATACAAAGATAATTAACAATTACAAATAACTCCAGTGTTTGGCATTGGTATAAAACAATACCACCTTTATGTTAAACGACATTTGGAAAACTTAGACACCCAAAATTATTAAACAAACAACCTAACAAGTTAGGTCACAAACAATAAAACGTAAATGTACAATCGGATCAAAAGCTGAAGAAATACATGTTGACTGAATGCAGTTTTATGAGCCTTATGAGCAGGGGTAATAATATAATGCACCTTGAGCACCACTAAGTTGGTGGATACGCATGCTATATAAGTCCACACATTATTATTATTATTAGAAAGTAACACCTGTGAGGTTGTGAAACCATGTCAATAAATAAACATTGGAAAAGCCAGTACTGCATCTTGATTAAAATCAGAATACATGTACAAGTGGTATACATAGTAGAACTTTTGTCAAATTGGTATTGTTCTGGCAATGTTTACTGCCTCCTGAAACATCCATGATTTCCATCATCTTGCAAAGGGTCAATGCATCTTGTTAGTTCTTGCAATATTGCTTCTGCATGTGGAATATTAAAGGGTGGGATTTGCAACATCATTGGCACTTTCTACTGCTGGCATAGGCACGTCTTCATCAATTCCATACTCTGCCCATACATGGTTGGTTGTAGCCTGCAGGCCAGTGATTGTTGCTCTCTCTGTTTAGCCACACTCCTTCATGAAACACTTGGCGTGGACTTCTGTTGTGACAAGAACTAAGGGGATGGTGATTCCAGTCCTCCAGAAACTCCCTTATTGCAAGATTTACCCGAGGTATGTAAATGAAATGTAAAGTAAACAGCGACAATTCATCAAGAGGATCAAGGAGGCCCAAAGATTCCAGATTGTAAAACAGGTTCTGAAAGTAGGACATTATAACACGTCTTACATCTGCCCATAACCTTTCAATTCTCTGATTATGAACACTCCTCCCAGTTATAAAACCCCATGGTCAAATCCTTGGTCTGGGTGTGACAGCATGTATCTAGCTACGCCCACATTTTCTGTACCGCAGTCACTATGTACACGAGAAGGTAGGCCAAACTCCTCAACAGCAGCTATAAATAGCTGAAGAAGTGTGTCTGCTGTGTTGTCGGGGGATGCTTTCAGATAAACAATGCATCGAGAATATCCATCTATTCCTCCATGTATCACAATACACCATCTGATCTACTTGTGGTGTCCATCAATGTGCCTGGAAAAAAAAAATAATTATCCATCAGAAGAATGAACAAACTTGCAAGACACTTGATGAAAACAATTCCATAAATCGGAAAGACGGTGGGAATGGACGAGAGCTGTCGATGTAGCTGGGGCACAAACACAGATGGGAATCAATTTTGATGGAAAGCAATCTCGGAGGTAAGAGGAAAGAGGAGGGGCCTTATCTCTTTGTAAGTCATACCACAAAGCATTTGGACAAAGCACACTGTACACACGACGGATATAAACTAACTGTCCGCCTCATAGCACGGCTCAGTGGATCCAGTCTGTATAGCCTCTCTGATTCGACGACGCTGGACATGCAGCCCACGTCTACGGAATGCACCTATGCAATGGAAACATGTTGAATTGATGAAACATGTCAAACACACATCATGCAACCATTACAGGTACAATCTTGTTGTTGCATGACAGACAAATTTGCTCGCACCCTTGTGGATTGTAAGAGCTGGACATCAAGGGTTCACACAAAGGTGACTTTTTGTGGCACAAATTTATTCGTCGGGACAGGAGTGTGACTTTAAGCTTAAAGATATTGATGCATATAATACTGCATATTAAACACAATCAAATTTACCATTTAAACTTGATGAAACAATAACATTAACTAATACATTTAATACAGGTCAAATGAAAAACTTTGTCCTTAACTTTTTGAGTAATTATCAGCAGGACCAGTTTAGCTTGTTGTTTTACTACTACTAGGCCGCCAGCTTTCCACTAGTCCTTGTTTCATACAAATTGTTTTTAAACTGACCTAGCCAGTGGGACCACTTAGGTGTATAACTAGCTTTTGGCTAGTGTGGACCACTGTTGAAGGAGAATGCTGAATGGTTATGTTTTAAATCTATTACAATTTTTTCACAGTGGCTGTATGATGACATCTCAGTGGATAAGCCACAGAACATGTACAGAGCTCAAAATTTACACTGGACCCCAGGCCTTTTATTTTAGCATTGTGCCAGTACACTAGAAGCTGGACAAGTCCAGCAGTTGTGGTTTATCCACAAAGCATCCTTTCATGTTAAACCGTGTACAATGTACATTGTAAAATAATTTCTGGCCCAGTGAAAAATTAAAGTTTACAGACTAGTGGTTGTTGGGATTTTTAATTTATGTATACAGCAAATTGGCCACCTGGCAAATATAACGTAATATGACTGCAAGCATTGTAGTTGATAATGTTATAACATGTTTGATTGTTAACTGCATCAACATTTAATGGGACTAACATAAACTGTTTCATTAAACATATTAATAAATAAGCTACAATCTACAATCAAGGATGTAATACCTATGACAAAAGATTCCTCTGCATTTGGTAATCTCTGTAAGATTTCGTGTACCACTTCACAAAGTTGAACAGAGTCAATATTACTGTATTGCACCCTAGCTCCATGCGGTGTACTTACAGCTACACCTCTGACATGTCTTCTTCGGAGTAATGTTCTGTAGTTGCAACCTAAAAATGCAGACAAGGTCAAAACAAAATATTATTTTTATAATCAAATTATTAGTTTAAATTATAATTTTGAAACATTACTTGTAACAAGATGATAATGTTACTAAGACAATCTGTCTGACATGTTTCAATGTTTAGTTATTTTCAACATGAGATTTTATTGTGGTATTATTTTATCTGTATATAAAATATAAAGACAGGCGATAACATATGTGACGGGCTCATGAAAATGAGTCGCTTCTCGCATCGGCCTATTTCCACGTACAGGGTTGATGAATGTTTGGAGGGTGAACAAAAATTGGAAATTGATTTTCTGATTATCCATTATTTCGTTCTTTAGTATCTGTATTTTCATATTTATAAATCAAAAAGATGATTTGTATGAAGAAAGTGGAATAAATGATGATTTTTGTGTGCATTTTGTTTTCATTTCGTCATTGTTTCCATTACAATGCGCCATAAATTGCTGCGTTACGTTGATTGTGCTTGGCAAAAAATAAACCTCGCTAGCATTTAATTTTAAGGAACATATTGGTAACTACGCATTTTATTAGTAACCTTCTGAAAACTGTTTTTACAGGGTTTTTAATAGGCAATTTCTCCTATACGGGTTTACTCGATTGTTGACATAATACATATTTTCAAAAGGTGATAACTTTGAACCGGACATGCCACAGTTGTTTAACAAGTATCAAATGAAGCTTATTGCATGCTCTTTTCAGCCATGTATATAACTAACAAATTATGTTCACCCCCATGTGACTCATTTTCGCAGAGCCCGTCACATATGTTGATCCATCTTCATCAAGAATTTGAACTAAAGTTTAAAAAAAAAAAATATTAAAAATAATATATCAGTAGTAGGCCTACAAGCCAATAAGCAAAATAATGGACCCTTTCAAGGTCTTATGCGTCATGCTGAATGTGGCCCATGTGCCATGGTGATTATTTATTTTTACAACTTACAGGGCAGATTCAACATGGCACATTTCATAAGACTGTGAAAGCACTTTTGTCGATAATCTAGAATAGTAGACTTAACTCCCAAATGGACCCACCCCAAACCCCAGACACAAATCAAGTGGGATACCTCCCATGGTCTGGATGAACTTAAATTAAAATGATAAAGTAGAGCGACAGATGGGTATTTAAATCCTGGCCCTCTGGCTCTGGGATATACACATTATATGATTGTATCTATTACAATTAGTAATAGTATGATCCCACAGAGGGCCAGGAGTTGTGAACCCATCAAACGTGTAAGGACACCAAGAATACATGTATATGAACAAAATTTCAGATTCTTACATCAGGTAAAATATGAACAAACATTAGTTTAAATTGTATTCACTTTGTACAGACAGTTAATACCCTGGACTCTGTCGCAGTGAAATGAAGACAGGAGTCCAACCTGTGCCCAATTCATAGAACTGCTTAGCAGAAAATATTGCTTAACAATTTTTCTGCTAAGCAAAAATAAGCAAAATACCAGCCACAGGTGGTACATGTGACATGGTATTTTGGCTGGTAAGCATATTTTGGTTTTGTTTAGGCCTAGCTACTTTTTTTGCTTAAGCAGCTCTGAGTCTGAAATTGGAATCTGGAGCCGATTTCACTAACGTCCCCGCTATGGTATCATCACTATTTAACCACCCGATGAGATCGCTAACCTCAAATCCATCGCCTTGCGATGGTTCCACTTTATGTTTCACTAAGCCATCGCAGCCGCGATGACATAAAAGAGAAAATAAATGTTTTGCACGAGGCTGAAAGTAATGACCTTTGACATGACTTCCGCATTACGCAGCAACAGAGCTTTGCATCAGCCCTGAAAAAGATGGCTTCGTGTATTAATAATATTATGTGATGACATTTGTACAAGCTAATTGTAGTCATAAGACTATGTTGTGTCTAGTTTTACGCTCAGAATGTTGGGACGATAATGATAAACCTTTGTCAAATAAATTATTCAAATACAAAATGGACTCACACCGCTTCTTTTTCGATGAGACTAACGTTAACGTTAACGTTACTCTCTTTAAGTTTTGCCTCTTTTTTGGCCTTAGATTTTCTCCCAAATGTTCACTTACCCATATTACACAGTAAAACGATTTTTGTGCTGGCTCGTTTTGTGTAATTTTATGAACAAAGAGTCTCGAGCTGACAATAAACGCCTAAACATCGAGCCAGACTTGCCATTAGTGCGTAGCCTACATGTATTTTTTCAGTATTGTAATGGTTAACATCATGGTTAATCCGCTGGCCTAGTGTTAGTCTTTAACGTTAGTGAACATTCATGACTGTATAGGGCCAAGAGGTGGAGGGAGTCCAGCGTGATGGGGCTAGTATTATTGACATATAGTAAATGTAACGCCATTTTACGGTATATTTCTAATAACAAAATCTGGGTCTATCTTAATATAATTACGTTAGGCCTAAAACTACGCTACTAAGCTGAAAGAAAATGGCTAAATTGTCATATTTTTACGATGAACATATACTTTGCGGACACTAACAAGTCATCGCGAGGATTTCCATCGCTTAAATTTTTTAGCGATGAGTAAATTCATCGCTAAAGTTTAGTGAAACATATTTTTTACATCCATCGCTAAGTTGCGATGGATTTCAGACTTAGCGATCGGTTTCGGCGTTTGCGATGATCGTAAAGCGTTAGTGAAATCGGCTCCTGGTCTAGGCCTATGCCATGTTCAAACAATGTTTAAGTTTTAACGTTAACTTGTTACATCATTGTATCACTGAATTTTATATTCACCAAAGTCGTGACACAACAGTCCACGAACGGTGAATATCATACAGGTTGTCTAGCACATCCTGGGGTAGATGTAACTGAGGTCGGCCTGAAACACTGCTCTGTATTACTGGACAACGAACGACTGGTCCAATCTGAATCTGTTGATGGCTCAGAGTTTCATAATCATACTAATCATTCAATGATTCATACTGTCCATGAAGTTCTTGCACCCGACGCAAAATGTACGTTAACTTATACTAGAAGAAGTAGAAGTAGAATGCACTTCCTCGTAGTAAGCTACTGCCTCCGAGTGAGAATAAAACTCCCAATACAACAAGACAATCTTCGAGGCGTCTTTGTTTTAATTATTCAATAATATTTACATTTTCGGTGTGCATATGCCTTCAGCGTCCTGTATGACTCACACAATTGCTGAGAAAGTTGTCAATACCAGCGTAGCTCACCAATCGCACATCAATAACAGGCGAGACGTTTGATGTGTACGTGTGTACGTATCTGACCGACCGTCTTCGAACGAAAAATCAGCTTTTACACAAGGTACCAGACTAAAGCTCAATTTTCGGCCAGAAAATCGGCTCGATCTTCGTTGACGACTGTTGACGTCCTTTATATGAAACTTATGAAATGTCCATGTCTTCGATATTTGAAGTTACGTCCATTATATAGAGTGGGCTGTTCAAAACTTTTATATTTGTGTTGGTCTTTATATATGGTTTTGCTTTAAATATATGAGTTTGCTCTTAAATATATGAGTTTGCTCTTAAATATATGGTTTTGCTCTAAAAATATGAGTTTGCTCTTAAATATATGAGTTGCTCTTAAATATATGAGTTTGCTCTTAAATATGAGTTTGTTTTAAATATGGATTTGCTCTTAAATATATGGATTTTCTATATTTAGTTTAGTCTTATATATTTGTAAATGCTCATTTAGTCATATACGGCACCTCATATACATGCATAAGATCCATTATATATTTTCAACCATTTTCTTGAGCTTTAAACAATGTTTGAGCTTTTAAAACCCCGAAACACTTTAAATTGAAATAAGACTTTGGTTTTGTAATTTGTATTCTTTTTCTGTGCTGTGTTCTAATAACCTTCCTTACACGGTACCTTTTGGGCACTAAGCAACAAACCTCCTCAATAAATTTCAATGTTTAAACCATCTAGTTTTCAAGAAATATATCATAAAACTCTATACAGTTTGCATAAACCATAGAGCAAAGACCCAATCATTAACTATACACCCCACACAAAACCCATAACTAAAAAATCAGCATAATTATGCAGTCCAGCCTAGCGATCACTAGGTCACGGCCAGCCTCACATAGATGCATGCTAATATCACAGTCTTGGTAATAACCCCAACAGTATACAAAAGTATAGACTGGGCGCGCTTTGGTCTGGTAATGACCGCAGAGCTCTTTAACTATTCACCCCATACAAAACCCATAACTAAAATTCAACATAATTATGCAGTCAGCCTAGAGATCACTAGGTCACGGCCAGCCCCACACACACTCAGCTGCATGCTAATATCACAGTCTTGCTACATAACCCCCAACAGTATACAAAGAAAGTAGTGAACTGCGCCTTGCGTCTGGTATACCACATGAGCTCCGTATGGTATATCCTGGTTGTTATTACTGAGGTTCGTACAAAGATGAAGCGGGGGGTGGCAAATCTGTATAAGTTGCCCCAAAATTCAAGTTCTTCTGTTTTAATTAAAGTGAACGTATAACATTGATAATGGACTTCCAAGAGTGCTTTGCACTCGCCTTAAAAACAAGATAACCCAACAACCTGACTCACCGTGAAAGTTTAGCTTTTTTACATACCATCTGTGAGCATTATGTACATAATGTTCATACCTCTAAACACAAGTGTGAGTATAAGTCAGGTGTGAAATGAACACAAAAAGAAGAAGTTACATATAAAAGCAGTATGGTATATAGGGACTGGTCCGAGATCTGGGATAAAAGAATATCAATACCAATAGTCAAATATATTTGTATAGTATTTTAAATACCAGTAGTGTTAGTTGTTTTAAACACCCCAATAAGTTTTAATATTTACACTTTCAGTAGAATATTTTAGTTTGGTTATCATATGATGACCCGCATAGTTGTAGCGCCTCGTGCTTTTATACATACATGTGATGTATTTAACCAACTTGTAAAATCCAAATTGCATTGAATTTCATATACAGTATGTAATATTTAAACTCTAGAAATTTTAGTCTACTGCATTTCCGAAGTTACCTGCGTTTAAAGTTAAAAATCAACACAAAAAATGTAACTGGTCCTAGGACTGGACAAAAGAATATCAATACCAATATCAAATATTGTATATTATTTTAAATACCAGTAGTGTATAGTTGTTTTAAACATCGCCAATAAGTTTTTTAATATTTACTACTTTTCAGTATAATATTTTAGTTTGGTTATCATAATAACAATCATGTCATACATTACATGCCAATACATTATCACAAATATAGTTTAATATGAATCACATATGTATACATTACATCTTTAGTATGACTGTAGTCTTGTACTGGGAGCGGTCGTACCCCCACCCTGCATCACACCTGTAGTAGTCTCGTTGTCAGTCGTATCCCAGCCAAACGTCGAATTGAGTGGCGATACGTCCAGAATTCTGGACTCCAAAGTGCGTAAAACACAGCGCTCACATTACTAGAATGAACGACGATGTTCCCATCCTCATCAATAGTAGATTGTATGGTCCAGTCGCTTGCAGCTGCAGCTGACAATCTTTCTTCTGAGTTCTGGTCAAACTCTGAATTACTGCAGTTCAGAGATTGGTCTTTCTGGTACTGCAGCGCAATCCAGTAGTCCGTCTTTGCCGCAAGAAATACTTCCTGACCGATGGCATGCATGCGCCGTTGGTACGGCAAATAAGGGCCACCATAAGCCACAATACCTTTTTGGGATTATATTGCCAAAACCCCAATTTCCAGCAAAAATAGTATCAAACTTCATGTTTATGTGTGTACGTTGCTCGGTGGGAGCTTTATAGAAACGAAGCCTTCGCCCAGTCGATTAAATAGAGCAATTGCTGCTGAAGCATGCAACACTGATTACTACTATTTTACGGTGGCCCCTACAACTGTCACGCAAAAGCCAGCAAAGCGTCACGGCAAAAGCAAATTTCATGAAAGCAGTTAAAGCGTCACGGCAAAGCAAAAGCGTACACGGCAAAAGGTTAAATTTCACGTGCAAAAGCAAAAGCGTCACGGCGAAAAGCAAATTACCCACGCAAAAGCAAATTACCCACGGTGCAAAAGTAATTCTCTACGGCAAAAGCAAATTCTCCGCACGGCAAAGAAAAGCAAATGACTGGTAGCTGTAGTCATCGCATGGTTCGCTGGGCGTCGTACAAAGGCGACAGAACATATGTACACAAATTACAATGTAGTACACCATTTACATGTATGCATGTACCAGTATGTATCAAGTCCTGTCAAGTATATGCGCGCTACCATGACCACCGCGGGCATTCGAAGCTTCGACGTTTTAACACCCGGAACCTCTTACTTCGGTGCGCGGATGGCTTTTTGTACAGCAACGCGCGGGCAACAATCTTGAGCAAATGCCTGCCATTTTTGCTCTGGCCTTGTGAAAAAGGTAATTTAAACAGAATTGTTAATTATGTAAACATCTTTTCAAGGTAACATGCGGCTATCATCACGATTTACTTCTTTACACTAGCTCACCACTAGCACTATCACTGTGTGACTAGTCTATAGCCCTATAGTATAGGCCTACTAAAATAAAACTAACGTTAGGCTAGGCTTCAATTCGTTAGTGATCTGGTCTACCACTGGGCTCACAGGAACCGGGCATTATGAGCATGGTCGAAATAGTAAAAAAGTGTCTATTAAGTTAATCTGAGCAACTGGGACTCAAAAATCTGGCAGTGATCGAAAAGGCCAGTGAAGAAACCAAGTCAATACTGTACTCAAAAATTGTCTTGGACTCTAGTAAAGTAGTTAATATAACTTATGACATAGTACATCAGTCACAAATGCTTCACTTAGTCACAGAAAAATGACCATTTGGCACTTTTCAGTTTCTGTGTCTCTGTGAGCAAGTAGGCCTTTAAGGATCAGTAGAAGGTGATAGGCCTAATTAAATCATTATTCTTACACGCTCAAAAAGTGCGAAATCTAGGGCCCCAAAACATACAAAATGGCATGGAAAGCAGTTAAATGTAGAAATTGCATTTTTCCAATTATTGCTCCGCACCATTTGGAACCCATACTTTTCACTCTTGGTACATACGTGTCGAACACAAGGATATTATAATTATTACCTCTCTATATGATCCACTTGCATGCACTTGTTACTAGGAACAATCTTCAATCGTTGCAACTGGTCATTTTTTGGGACCTTTGGAGCGAGACATTTGCTATGTACTAATAGATAATGTTTTTGTACAGTATTGGCTTGGACTCTACACTGGCTCAGAAGCTGGTTTTTGAACTGGGTTCCTAATACTGTTAGCTAGTAAAGATTATACTAACCCTCGTGTCCATACCCTTGAAAAAAGTAAGAAATTAGGCAAAAAATAGTAGAGCAACAGTTCGTGAAGTGGCACATATTGATGATTGATTTTGCCATTTTTTCTATCATTTCAGCCATGTATAGGCCTAATTTCTCAATTTTGGACACAAGTATGGGACACAAGGATAGTATTAAACTATTATTATCTTAAGTTTTGAGGCTTTGCACTGGTGGAATATCGATATCAAGTTTGGTTTCATGTAACACTACAAGTTTATCTCTTAACGGAAGTTGAGATACAGGTTCTGAAGAAGATTAGAGCAGGCTAATCGAGAAATGCTGAGAATAACCCGTGAAGTCCCTTTGGTTCTCAAAAGAACCATATTAACCCCGATGAAGTCCCATGGTTCTCCCTGAACCATATTTCACCCTTGAATGGCAGTAGAGAAAAAGCAGGTTGCGTTCGAAATTGGTTCTCCTTGAACCTTTTCCTCACTTAACCAAGGTTGGAGATACGACATGCTGACACGGTTCTTTTCAGAACCCTGTATCTCTCAGCTTCACGTGCTAGTTGAGATAAACACATGGTGTCACCGCATGACCCAAAAGCGATATTATTATCTTCACAGTGTTCAAATTTCCTTACATGCTGCTAGGAACCAGCTTCAGTGTTGCCACTGGTCTTTCCCTGGGACCCTTTTTTGGCAAGTGAGCATTTTTAGTACAATAGCGACCTTGGGCTCTATACTGGCTCAATGCCAGTTTGTGAGTCCAAGTTTCTTGCAGGACTAGGGTAACAAGTAAGGATTATAGAGGATTAGAAAATAGTTCAAATTTGATTGTTTTTGTACATCAACTATTGTTATGGTGCCTATCTTTAAGGGTGACAACAAGTCATACTTCATGCCATATATTTGGGGTATATGATTTGTAAAATACCCGACAAACCAAGTATTCTGAGGAATTCAGATTGTCTAGTAATACACATGCAATGACAGACTGTTCTTGGCTTACATTACAAGTGCGTTGGTATTTTTCATTCAAGCAAGAACACACTAGATCTACAGATTAATAGTATAATATTATATGAAACCCAAAACTTTAAGAATGAAAAATGCAAAGTCTACCAGTTTTATTAAAGCACAGCAAGAAAAAGAAACAAAGATTCTCTGAAATACACTAACTTTAAATCCCTTTAAATTCTCTCAGAGCCCTTAACTCAGCCACTACTGCACTAGCAGGTATACTCATGGTTCAAAAACCAAGATATCTCTGAGGCATGTGTCCTCAAACTTAGTGTCATGGGTGTCACCCACATCACTTTACCATGAATAATGTACGAGGACAGTGCAAAAGTGCCTTGTCACAGATGCAAGCTCAGGGAAATTTAAAACATTGATAAACTATGGTTCAATTTAGATTTCTTACAACAGACCATTTAAAAATCTCATAAAGAAATGGTAATCCCATATGAAAACTTTACTTTTACATTGTGAGGTTTGTTAGGCAGTTTTACATACCTTACTAAATATGGTGGCTTAATGACCCTCTTGGGTTTAGTCAAATTTTCACAAAATATATTTTGCATTAATTGTTATTTAGTAGCCTACTTAAATAGTAATAGCAATTTTTACTGACAGTGTACATTTCACTGTACTTTTGCACTAGCTAACTTGACATTTACTTTTCCATTAATTTTCAGGAGAAGTTAGTTACATGCTACTCTTTACAAATTATTGTCTGTTTCTTCTGTTTATTTAGAACGGGACTTCCAGTGGCTGAGGCTAGACAGACCTATGCCAGGTAAGAAACAATGGGAGAGGCAATCTGAACTTGCTAATTTTGGGAGCCTGTGGAGTGAGCATGAAGGGGAAGGAGCGTTCAAATCCAGAAAGTTTTGGTTAACTCATTTTATTGCAATATATGAGAAAGTCGGCAAGTATGTTTACATCTGTAACTGTTTTATTAATTTTGTCTTATGAAATTATACTTTGTTGAGACGTGAATTAATTTTACAGATTTGATAATTTGTTTTTACTAACTTCTCAAAAACAATATAAATACATCAGGTAGAAATACTTCAAGTCAGGTTTTCCATCATCAACTAACACCCATTCAGTACGGACCAATAGTGTATTCAAGGGTCAGGTAAAAAATTGTTCCATTCTTCACCTCACACTTAGCCTTACCAGTAGGCAGAAAATAAAATATTTAGCCATAGATTTTGATAACTGGTGTATAATAACAGACAAATATTTCACAAAAGCTATTACTCATGTAGAATTATCCCAAGAGATGGATGACCACAAAGAGCCATCATAAGTTGGCTTACTGAGCAAGCAGTTCAGACAGTGTTTCCATCACATCCAACCTATAAGCAGGAAACAACGAAAGAGAGCCCTGCCTCAAAAAGACCCTTCCGTATGATTTTCATGTCTCAAATCAATTACCACAAAAGAAAATTCCATCTGACCCTTGTCTTTGAAATGGAACATGGAGTGACAGTGTATTTCCTGATATTGTTGAATAGCAACTTGTTAAAACCCAAGTGGTTTATGAATAAAATTATTACATGGTCAAAAATTTTATAATCTAAAATCATCAACCGTTCTACTTTATTTCCTCAAATGTACATGTAGACCGCATTCCTTTAATGTTTCGCACTTAGCTGGACCTCTCATGATGTGTAAGTCGCCTATTATACCCCTTTTCAAATGATGTTATTTCATATTAATGGTACTGTCCCTTTGAAATATACGCCAGATTTAGGTTTAGAACTTCTTGAAGTTCTTTTCACTATCTTTATAATAATAATTATTTATAAATATGATGACCAGTATATATATATATATATATATATATATATTTATTTCTCCCAGAAACAATGTAAAAGTGGATTCTTTCTGTTGACTGAGTTGGTTGCTAGATTTATCTATCTAATTCTGTCTATTGTATTGTATAAAATTGTGCTGTGAATATTTGTTGAGTTATTACACCAACACATTAATTTCTTAATTAAATTATGTAATATATATATTTTTATATTTTAAATTATTTATTACGATTGGATTAATCACCACCTATAGAAAAACCATTTCAACAAGTTTTTTTTACAGGCCTGTGATTTTCAGCAGGCCTAATTTCACAAATCCTCCTTTTTCCTCAATGAAAGAAACAAATATCCCGGTATTTTCCGTAAACCTCAAGCTTCTTTGTTGGGATATGGACAGGGGTGTAGGCCTAATCTCGCTAATATTAAATATTATGGGCTTTGGTCCTCGGCTCCCAACCCTCAGTCCCACTACCCATTTTTCAGGGTTCTTTATTTTTTGCCAAGGTTTTATATTTTTAATTTTTTTTATTTATTGATTTGTGAATTAATTTTATAACATGTTTATTGCTTTAAAAATCATTATAGTAGGGGCGGCAGGCCTGCTACAATGATTGTTTTTATCGAAAATTTGTTGAATATAAACAAGAATATTTATTTTGATGAAGATGCCAAGATGACTTGCAATCTAATGTTTGCAATTTTTGTAACTTGCCAATCAGGAAATAGGTTTTACTGTGACTGTTGGGATAGTGAGCGAGGCAGCGGGGCAAGGAAGCAGTTAACCGAGTGCATGGCGTACATGGTTCGGGACATTGTATGAAGAGAAATTATACCTTAAAATGCATTTTCTACCATTTTATTTCGGCAAATTAATCAATGTTACCGACTATTCTTTCATTCAGGTCCCAAAACAAACGGGAAATAATTCATAAAATCAACTTTAAACGGTCTCCGTTTTTCAGAGACAACAGCATAACGCGCTATTTTGTGGGCACACCGCATTTCACATTCATTTTGCCCACTTGAAAATGGCGGTCGTCTCCACAGTGGCATCACGGCTCTGATCCGCAACTGTAACACGGCAGCGACTGGAGGTTCAGTTCATCCGTTTATAATGATCGT
>CM055829.1:19635579-19667019 GCA_029582265.1 Zoroaster sp. YZ-2022 | reverse complement strand
TCCATTTCATAAATATTTAGTAGTCATCTTGTCAATATACAACCAGATAATATGGATTAGTTTTTCACTCTTTAAAGTCTCTTTAAAATACAACTCTTGGCCTCATCGATTTTTGATGAGTGTCAAAATATCTTTAGAAATTACAGTATTTTAAAAAATTCGTAAAAAACCCATACAGAGAATTTAACCCAAAAATTCCTTTTAAAAATCAGTGAAGTTAAAAGCTTGAAGACAAACAACATCAAATTAAAAAAACCCTATAGTAATAGGAAAATTTAACCTAAAAATATCTTTTTAAAAACTAAATTTGTTTTAAAATATGTTTTTAGAAATGTTTTTTTAAATTGTAAAAATTTCATAGTAATAGGGAGAATTGACTCAAATATCATTTATAGGAGGTGGCCCAGATGCGGCATCTGACATACTACCACACATGTGCAACATAGCACAACATAATTTCCTTGTCGACGCCGTTTATGCACAAATTACTCAGCAAACCCAAATGGACAAATTGTAAAATGAGTCGTACTGGAAAAACAGAGGGTCAACTTGTTCCCGATCCCCAAGTCAAAAGTCTGGTATACTCAGTCATAATAAGTATGCACAGCAAGTTAACTATGTAGCATACCAAAACCTTTTTTAAAAATTAGAAAAAAAGGTTTTCTTTGCATTCCAGGAAACAACTGACGCTTTTCTGCTTACTGCAGTGCTTCTTGTGGGATTTTTTGCATGAAGTAGATCCCCCAAGCATTTGGAAAATAATTCTATCATATGCTTTTCCTTTCCTCAATATAAGTAAAACTTGGTAAATTTCACTGAAAACACCGCGGTCGTCCCGTGGCTTGGCAGCAAACCAACTTTAAAATGAATAGATATGTTCAACATAAAATTTAAAAAAGGATTAAGAAATATATGAGTAGGTGCAGGGCCAAGGTGATTTCATTAACCTGTTTCCTTCGCTCTATTTACATTTTTGCAAAGGCCCAATACTCCCAATCTCACCCCTCCCAAAAATTATCACAAACCAAAATCTAACCTGTGTTGTTCTTTCAACTTCTGGGCTGTTTCCTCCTTTCTCCGGACCCATTGATGATGTCACAGAAACGTTTGTAGCACTCAGTCAGCGATAGCCCAACATGGTCCGAGTAGGGTTGTCATTCAAACACCCTTGCTCAGTCTGGAACCAATCAACAATGAGATTGATGCAGAACCCGTGCAATTTCTCCCTTCTTCTGCAGTCAAATTTTGTCCATTTGTCTCCAAAACGTACAAATTTACTCCACGAATCCTGCTAAATTAATGAACTACATTTTGTTGATGGTACTATGTGCATTACACAACAAAGTTCTGGAAAACGTTGACCTTTACTCACCACATCGTCACACGTTGGGAAGTGCCGCCATCTTGTTTGTTGACAACACAGTGGAATGTGGCTCCAACTCAGAATCAACGGCCCAACTTGAAATTAGTATTTACAGATTGTGCGTACTGGATTTGAAGTTGGGACAGATTTTGGATTGGTATTACTCATGATTTTCAATGAATTACGGTAATTTGTTCGTCATTTCGACCATGTGCAACAAAATACATCTGGGGATAAGTGTGAATTTGACATTACTATAGCATTTTCTTTATATAGTGAAAGTAAATAATCCCCTTCTGTGTTGGTAACGAACGAACGGTACAAAAACGACCCACGCATATACTAATAGGCCAATAGTTTTTAGTCCACGAGTGTTCGTGTGTTGTCAATCACTTGCAGTTCAGCAGTAAAGTGCATTAGTTGAAGAAAACAGCGAACCTTGACCTTCTGGCATCGAAAACATTCATATTTATACGGTCAGACGGTTATTCAATGTTTGCCTGACCCAATAGATTCCCACAGAATATCATACCTTTTTAGAGGTTTTGACATACAGTCGATAACGCAATGGTCATTTTTGGATACCCGATGACGTCACGACAAAACGTACAACTGATCGATGTAACAACATCTATCATTCAGATGATAACGGCTTATAGAGGGTTTCAGTTGTGAAATTGTTAACCTTGCACTTTCGATGTAGAGAAAGAGTTAAGGAGAAGAAGAAGAAGAAGAAGTAAAAAAAAAAAAAAAACGAACACTGATACATAGTTGTTCGCGCTGGGGTAGCCTGAACACCCCGTAAAAAGACACTGTGTATGGAAAACATGAAATGTATCAGCATAAGACATGTCCGAAGGTATAAATTTACTTTATTGGAAATGTCCGTCAAATTCGATGGCAAAACCTCAATGAGATTAACAATTATACCCACATACAAGCTTGTGGGCACTGGAATGTCTGGAACAACAAAGCTAGTAATAATGTCAGTGAATTGACAATCGTTGGGTCCGACTTGATTTAATTAGGTGTTCGGCTTTTTCAGCCGAACAACTATTGTAATTGTTCCGTTTTTTTTTTTACTTCCTTAATTTTATTTCACATCGAAAGTGTCAAGTTAACAATCACACAACCTTTTCGAAACTTCACACATATAAAGACCTTATCATGTAGATGAATCTAGTTACGCTCATAATCACGTCATCAGGTATCAAATTACAAGCCTTATTTAAGTTTTAAAATGACCATTTGCTATCGACTGTATATCAAAATATACTAAAGCTATGATACCATAATCTGGGATCTGATATCTGATCAAGGCTTAGGCAACATACTTGAAAAAGGCGTTAACGTCAAAAATCGTTCGACATTTGCCTTCCGTCAGCCCCGGAAGGTCAAAGTTTTGATTTGTTTTTTTTCTTCAAAAATTCTTTTTCCTGGCCAAAATCAATTGATCTCTAACACACACTGCAGACACCTTGTGTTCTGAGGCCCATTGTTTACAAAACCACAGAGACCGAGATCGTTAATATTCTACTGGAAACAGTCTGGCGGTCTTCATGGGGACGTTTTGCGGTTCATCACAGGCTAAAGCTCTGCAGGGATAAAACAAACCGCAGAGACTGAGATCGTTATTCTACTGGAAACAGCTGGCGGTCTTCACGGGGACGTTTGCGGGTTTCCCACAGGCTAAAAGCTCTTGCAGGATACAACAAAACCGCAGAGACTGAGATCGTTATCTACTGGAAAAACAGCTGGCTATGGTCTTCACGGGGACGTTTGGCGGTTTCACAGGCTAAAGCCTTGCAGGATAAAAATATTATTTTATAGATGTGTGGTTGGGCGTTTAAGCCAATAACGGATGCGCTACAATATTTTCTAAAACCATAGATCAGTATTAACTTAATACCGCAAGTACTCATTTGACGAATCTTAAGTCACATTTTAACACGATCCCAATTGATGAGGACATCAATCACTGTCACTTTCGAACACCCTTGGAGCTTTGGTGCACAAAACTCTGAATTTCTAGTTATTATTGGTATTTCAGGCCCAGCCTTCATCTTATGAAAATGAAATGGTTTGCTTTTTGTTACAACGGCTTTTTGTTACAAGGGGAATCTGTTATAGGGAGCAAAACACGGTGATCCAATCGATGGGTAATTAGGGGATGGATTAAAGAGGGACATAGGCAAGGTGGCATGCATCAAAATGTGTATCAAGTCAATGTAGCTATACATGGTTTGAGAGGGGATTAACCCTCAAAAGCCAAATGATGCATGCATGTGGTTAGTATAATTTAAGAACAAATATTTAGAAAGGCATGCATTAAGTTAATGACACATAGATTGTAGTATTTTCATCGTAGAAAAAAAGTATAGATCTTATAAGTCCTTTCTGCTCTGACCCGACGAACAACATATATATTGAACTAGTTATTCAAAGTTATAGCTAACATTGCGTTTAATTCTAATGAATATGCACTTATAGGCTTCCATTTAGGCCAAATAAAAAATAAACATGTTTGAGCGTCCTGCCTTTGAAAAAGGAAGGAGGAGGGCCTTTTTTTTCTTTTTTTTTTCTTTTTTTTAAAATGGCTGCCGCCGACACATTTTTAAGGACAACGGTCAAGGGTTATTTTTTCAAGATGGCTGCCAGCTTTTTTCAAAATGGCCGCCACTTAGACTCAGGAAATGACATATTGGCTTCTTATGGGCAAGATGCACAGAAAATGAGACCAAAATAATGCCACTTATGCAGAACCTGAAACATTCTCTTTCTGCGCAATTGCACCATAATGATGTCACTTGTAGCCTTGTGATGTCGCATTTATGGAAGTGAATAAAGCAGCTTTTTAGTGACATTGGCCATAAAATATCGACAAAACAATAAAAGTAGCAATGAAACAATTTTCATATCTAATCACCTGTTTCTTCACAGATATTCAAAGGCCTATAAGTTCTCCAATGGTTTGTGTCAAATTTATGTTTAACTTTTATATCATCAAATTGGCAAACATTGTTCATATTTAGCATCAATTCACCTATTCTTTGTTGGTCATGGCACAACCACCTACATTTATCAATATTCCTAATCACCCTGTTCCTTTACTACAGGTAAAGTTTTGAGATTACACATGTATTAGTTTCTTCCATGATGTATTGGGGAAATGTATATTACATTTGCTAGATATGAAAGTGTTAAAAATATATGCCATAAAAAGTGCAGATACACATCCAACTGAAGCCAAAACTATTCAAGTTCAGTAAATTTCTAAATACACAGTCTGGATTATTTTCATGAGCAGCTATTGCTGGAAGGACCTTTCACCAAATCCAATGTCAATGAAATCAGTCTAACTAGGACAAAAAGCCCTTGTATTCTTTTCTTCTGTAGAGGTTGCTTTACCACTGGCTTTGCAATGTCACATAGTGGATCTTGACCATCGTTCGCTCTTCAGGCTATGTTCAGGACCCCGCAATAAAAACACAATGGGTCGCTGAATGTCACAAAATAAGCTCGCCTCCTAATTGGCATGTCACACGGTGTGCTAAAGCAAGTACGATCTTTATTTATTTTAAAATTTATTTTTTCGTCTGAGATCGTTAAAAAAAAAAAAAAAAAAAAAAAAAAAAAGGAGGCGGCCTCTAAAAAGGTTAGAAGCGGGCGGGACGCTAAATATGTTTATTTTTTTTTACTTTGGCCTTACATGTATATGGCTTAGTGATTTTATGCCTCAAAATTAAACATGAAGTTTAATGGTGTCAAATTAAACAAGTTGCATTCCCCTCAACAGTGATTGCATTTCATGATTTGCAAAAGCATTGTACAGGCCAGTCGTGGTAAAGTCAACCACATATGGAGTTCACTTGCAGCCTTTGAGTCTGTTGTTTTCCAGGTATGTCATTAAACGTTTCCCAAATTTCCCAAAAACTTTCTGAATTGTCATGCGTGTTTAGCAGGACAATTTGTTTCCCTGTCAACCTCCATCCATAGCAGAGTTACTATACAACCACCTAAACCATATTTATTTTAAGTCGCTTCTTTGAAACATCATCTGGACAAAAATTTCCTGGAGATCATGTTATTTATATATGATAAACTGCTAAAATGTGTGTCACACTTTTGTTTTATCAGTTACCGCCCTTAACCCTCAATGCAAATAAACAGTCAGGTTAAACAAAACAGAATTTTTGTTTGTTTTGGCAGATCTAAATTAGTCAATGGGCGTATTAAGTTATTATGACTTGTGTAGGCAAAATTAAATCAATTGTTTTATCAACCCGACGCAAGAATCATTTACTTAATATAATTTTATAATACAACATTTAGGTGTAAAGTAGGCTCACTTTAATACAATAATGGAAATTATTTCCAAAATTGCTGCTCACGTTGAAATCCAGGAATGGCAGCCAAAGATGCTAATGAAAAAGAATGGCAATCCTCTAACTATAGTTTCGCCTTAAGGAATAAAACCATGTTCCAGATGTAGTGTGCCTCAAAACTGGGCTTTGTCAGCAAACATAGCTGCATTTACAAGTAGTTAAGAACAGAGTACAGTTTAACAGTGCGTTAATGTCACTTTCTACATGAGATAGTATAAGCCAGAGTTGTTGACTCGAGTCGGTGACTGGACTCGAGTCGCCAATTTTGTGACTCTATATGACTCTGACTTGACTTGGACAAAATGACTTGGGGACTTGACTTGACTTGGACAAAATGACTTGTGACTTGACTCCTGACTTGAGTAATTTGGACTCTGAGCGACATTGGCAAAAGTCATCATGTATTTTAGGTTGTTTTATTACATGTATTTTTCTGGTCAATCCGGCCACGGCAGCCGAATACTTTTTGTGACGGGAAAAATGCTGTCGCGATTTTTATATCTATACGTAATACATAATAATAGTGTATACTGTACACGTACATGTATGTGCCTTTGTACTGTAAAGTGTACGCTACATGTCTAGTCTTCAACACAATCCGTTTTAGTGAAGAAATAGTTATTACTGGTAAAGGCATTGCATTAATATTCAAAAATTTATACAAACGGCTGGAACGAGGTTATAGCGACATTGTTAATTGTATTAAGAAAAACAAAACCGAATAGCTATTTTGACTCAAATTATGTTTATTATGTGTGTAATCATTAAAGGGTACATTTTTTTTTTTTTAATGTTTTACTCCGTAAAAAGGGAATTTTAAAACATTTAACGAACGTAACTTTTAAATTCTCCTTACATCACCCATGCAAGCGTTGTCAGAGTTGTCAACACAGAATCAGTAAGGATTTCATGCACAACGTTGTAATACACTGGATCCGAGTCCGTGATTTTAACAAATGTATTGTTTGTGACAATTAACAGCGACCGAATAACTAAGAAGCAGCAATTACTAGTTTTTGGGCGTATACAAAATTTATCTTCTTCAAATTACCAAATTCCGAGGCCCATATAAGAGTGTAAATTACCATCCGTCGGTTTCCGTCCTGGGAGAAAATGAATTGTCCGCGTGTAACAGCTTCAACTGTCTGCAAATTTTCGTACAAATATTGAAATGAACCACTCTAAATACATGTTACCCACGCTAGATTGATAATTTTCAGATTAAAAAATTAAAACCTCAATCGCTTCTTTTCTATACTTTCCACACAACCCCATAATTTCTGGACCGAATTGATGAAAACTACCTGGTTCCCTGTTTTATAAATAACATTGAATTAGATGCGACACCAACAAAAACAATGACGCACTACACAATTTGTGAAGCGTTAACGTCATACTTGGATTTGTTTGTGAGTTTTGGTCTTCAATAGTCATTTATTTACCTCCCATCATGTTATCACTTGTTTTTCATTTATTTTATTCAATCAGCAACTTATATTAATGAAGTAAAATACGTCTAAACATCTTCAATAAAGTGTCAATCTTTAGCCTCAGTGTACATGTACATTTGAGCCCTATACGTTTCACCATACATTTCTTCACATACTGCACGATACACGGTACACGTGTGTGCGTTTGTATAGTTTTCAGAAAATATTGCCGATGATTACAGCGAGGTTTCGCGGCTAATGAATTCGAGATAAATGTGTCATTTGTTGTATATCCTATAAACAACAAATGACAAACACTGGATTTATTCTCACTGCCAAGACAGGGAACATGACAAATAGAACATTATTATTGGCAAAAAAAAAAGAAAAAAGGCACCTGTTTCTGGTGATCTCCGTGCGCGTGGCCTCAGCTAGACCTGCACGTCGGCATTTTATTTTATTATTTTTTGCTATGAAACGATGTCCAATCGCAGCCACACTTTTTCACATAGGGGTATAAACGTTTGGCTGATTTGTGAGTCCTCTCTTAGCCACCATACTTTTGCATAATGGGAAATTTGGTCCTCGCCTACACAAAAAAATTTAAACAAACAAAAACTAAATCGCGTCACCGCACCAATTTTGAAACTGGAGACTTTAGCCTTATTCGGGACGATAAATGACTTGTGACTTGACTCTGACTTGGAGAGAAATTTGACTTGTGACTTGACTTGACTTAGAAAATTTGACTCTGTGACTTGACTTGACTTGAGAAAATTTGACTTGAGACTTGACTTGACTTGAGAACATTTGACTTGTGACTTGACTTGACTTGAGAAAAAATGACTTGTTACAACACTGGTATAAGCTGACTCTCAGAGGGGGATGCACTTGCTCGGGTGTGGGGAACATACTGAAAATACGTTTCTGTGAATCACAACATACCCTACAAAAATAAACGAAATTGTGACGAGCATAGCACCACTGTCAAATCCATTCCTTTGGATTTCAAAATAGCCACTATTTTGGACATATTTTCCCCAAATTTGTTACTCTCTGACCACCTAATACATTGTTGTTTTCCATTTAATGTTATATTTGAGTCTTGAAATCTGAAAATAATATTACTTATTTTGTAAAGTAGGCCAAGCCACTGTATAATTTGTTCAGCAGCACTTTTATTCAATTATTTTATTTGGCTAATATTTCTGATATGAAATGATGATATGCGAACTATGTTGGAGATATGAGGTTTTAAAGTCATTGTCGAGTCAAATATAACACCCAAATTACGTGCTTGTGATGAGGAGTTATCTGCGAGTCACCAATTGTAATAAATGGAAGAGCAACTTTAGACAATTGCTGACGTGATCCAAATAGAACAAATTATGTTTTTTCGTCGTTCAATTTCAGGACGTTTTGTCTCATCCAACTGAATCTCTGAATACATTTCTCCAGTGTTGTAATGCAGAATCGGCAGGTTCTTGAGAAGATTTAAAAGTAGTAAAGCTGTATGTCATCAGCGTAGACATGGTAATTTAAATTATACTTCAAAATGATATCACGAACTGGAAAGGTATAAACAGTAAACCACTGTGGGCCGAGCACGAAGCCTTGGGGTACAGAATAGTCAAGCATAACAGGCTCGGGAGATAGTGTTACCAAACAAACATGCTGGGGCCTTATTTAAAAGGTAGGACCTACACCAATCCAGGGCTGTGTCATGTATTCCAAGATGATATTGAAGGCGGGAGAGAAGGATTTTATGATCGACCGTGTCAAAAGCGGCGCTTAAGTCTAACAAAACTAATGCAGTGATTTTTCCATCATCCATGGCAGATTTACATTTCCAGTTGAGATTCAATATCATGACATAAATCTTTTTAATTTAATTTAATTTAATTTAATTTAATTTAATTTAATTTAATTTAATTTAATTTAATTTATTAAAATACGCCCATTGCATTTAGATTGCCAAAACAAACAAAAGTAAGGTTGGCTGCAATTCTGTTTGTTTTAAACTTGTTTTATTTGCATTGAGGTTAAGGGCGGTAACTGATAAAACAAAAGTGTGACACACATTTTAGCAGTTCATCATATAAATAACATGATCTCCAGGAAATGTTTGTCAGGATGTTTCAAAGAAGCGACTTAAAATAAATATGGTTTAGGTGGTTGTATAAATATAACTGCTATGGGGGCGATGACAGGAAACAAATTGTCCTGATAAACCACATGACAATTTAGAAAGTTTTTTGGGGAAATTTGGGGAAACGTTTAATGACATGCCTGGAAAAACAACAGCTCCAAAGGCTGCAAGTGAACTCATGTGGTTGACTTACAGCCACAGTGTCTGGAACAAACTGGCCTGTACAATGCTTTGCAAATCTTGAAATGCAATCACTGTGGGAATGCAACTTGTTTAATTTCATTAAACTTCATCTTTAATTTTAGGCATAAAATCACAAGATACATGTAAATGAAGCCTAAGTGCATATTCATTTAAATTAAACGCAATGTTAGCTATAACTTTGAATAACTAGTTCAAGATATATTCGTCGGGTCAGAGCAGAAAGGACTTATAAGATCTATACTTTTTCTGTTGAAAATATACAGCATATTGTCATGCTTAATACATGCCTTCTAAAGATTTAAGATCATTGGCACAGTACCCTAAATATTTATTATCATGTTGGCTTCAGTTCATGGAGTGTCAGATTAAAACTAAAGGTTGTTTTTTGAAAACGCTGACATGGGTTTCGGATGTATTGATGATATTGGGCACCGATGTCCCAAGTTCTTGTTTAGTGTTAAGAAAGTTATGATATTGAAATAAGCTGAAAATGCGATACTCAAAGACTGGCTACACATCGTCCAACTCTACACTGGCAGCAGAGGATGGTCTTTTTTTTTTTTTTTGCTACCAGCTCTTTTCAGATACTACCAGCTGTTTTCAGAGTTTCAACTATTAAAAGAGAATATTACCATGTTTATCATTAAACAATAAATAAGTATTTCTTTTCCTCCTCTTTTACCGATTTTAGATATAACCTGTTGATTTTCAATGTTTTTATATTATTTTCGTCCTTAAATGACTTAGTTTTATATCTTCTTCTAGTGACCATTTTGTTTTGATGTGTGTTTAATTTTGTTAATTGACGCATTCGACGTTGCAATGGATCTTGTTTTAAAAGACGTCATACTAAAGATATTGGTGTTATTAGTTGCAGTAATACTCTTTAAAAGCAATGTAGTGAAGTATGCAGACATCCGCTTAAAGTACAACCTATGCAAACATTTATTTATTTATTTAGGGCCCATCCAATAATCGCATACACCAATTCATTTGTTATCGTTACGCCCCCTTGGTACCAAAATGTTTAAGTGAACTGTACTATTTACTCATGGGCGGATCCAGAACATTTTTTAGGGGGGCTGAGAATCAAAAACAATTATTTTTCAGTACTACAAAGGGTGCCGCCACTTCCTCTGCGCAACGGTTAGTACAGTACTACAGGTCACCTCCTATGTTTATCCCACACTGTGGAATGGGAGTGCGTTCTCCCCTCCCCTCCCCCTCTCTCTCTTTTTCTCTCCCTTTAATTTTTTTAAACGATTTAGGGGGGGGCTACAGCCCCCTTAGCCCCCCTGGATCCGCCAATGTTACTAAAATGTGATTGTGCAGAAAGAATGGAGCGGATTTAAGAGTAACGTTAGTAAAGAAGAGCAACAGACGAGTGAGAAAACCATTCATTGAGGTCTTGCACGCGTCTTCAGCTTATACACTTCCTGTATATTGTAGCATAGTGGGTCCAAGGTTAATGCCTCGTCAACTTCTGTCATTCATAAAAAGGTGGTGAAATAAACATGGCGTGTAAGCCAATGAGAGCTTTTATTCACATGATGATCATTTCATAACAGTATATATACTGCATGTAAGTTCGATGAATCCGCTTTTATAGCTCAATTTGCAATCTCTTTGACCAACGAAGTCCCAAATCTTGGTAAAGATTTATTAGACGAGAGTAGTAAAACAACAAAGAGTAAGGATATTTTGGTCCGTGCATAGCTCCCTTTAAACTCAATGTGCTTTAGTATTGTAGTACATGCGTCACGGTGCCGGTCCCGGTCATTCGGGTTTCGATATATACTTTCGAGGAAGAACGACTATATAATCCTCTTACCAAGCGACATTATTGTCCAGCCGATACGACCCTTGATATAAATAACACTAAAATACAGCAAGGAAATTGTAGACATTATAATTGTGAAGTTGTAGTATGAGCCAAAACATTATATTTATAATCATTGCTGCAGGTTGTAGCAAGAGAGCAGACATTATAATTGGTCAATGTTGTCAGTAAGAGTAAACATTATAATTGTCAGGTTGTAGCAAGCAGCAGACATTATAATTCTCAAGTTGTAGTAAGGGACATACATCAATATTGTCAGGTTGTAGCAGAGCAGACATCAAAATTGTCAGTAATAATGGTCAGATCTTCTTTACAAGTCTGACCATCACATCACTCAAGTATGACGTCACACCTTAAAGCTCGCCCCTCTCGCGCTAGTGCGCCACACCACCAACAATAAACATGCAACATTTGGCACACTCATTTTTGCACATTTTAGTCCACAAACGGGGTCTGAAAGCGCCTTTTATACTCATTGTTGTTAAGAAATTGTTATCATTTGGGATTATTTTAATGAAAATCGTTTGATAATTGTTAACTGTATGTGATTTTTAAAGACAAATAATTACAGTTAGCACACCAGAGACTTTACTTTTTGAAAATAATTCTTTCAGCCTATTATCAAAATCAAACTAAAAAACATTTTAGAATTCAAAGGAGCTAATATGCAGACCAAAAACATCCTTCCTCTTTGTTGTTTTACTACTCTAAGCCTTAATATTACAAATCTTACCAATATTTGGGACTGTTACCAAAGTTGGCAAGTGAGCTATAAAAAGAGGCTGAGAGACAATTTGTAGACTAACTATTTGTGTGTGGATTTTAAACATTGTACCCCCTGTAAAAAGCACAAATATTTACATTTGTACAATTGTTTAGAGACATTCAATTTCTTGTAAAGTCCCCAGCTCAATTTAACAATAGTTAAAATCCAAAAGTATTCCAGAATTCAAAGTTGCTGTACAGACCATATATAAAACATCCTTCCTCTTTTGTTGTTTTACTACTCTAATTTGGGACTTTATTGGTCATAGTGGAAAAGTGGCTGTTGGACCTATTGGTCATTTGTCACCACAGGTGTTTTCTTGTAAACTTATCAAAGAAACGTGTGATTTTGTGTTAGTGAATTTAACCCAATTGATTTTAAAACTTGCTTTTTCGTCATATAATTTTACAAAACATTAAACAGTGGTTGATCATCCATTATTTATTTTATGCAGATCATGTCTTCAACACAGCAAGTGTTATTAGTTTTTGTAAAATCATATATTTTGTAATTCAAAAGTTTAAATTTAGTTTTTTTCTCTAACATAGATAACCTGGAAGAAATTGCATATTTTCAGTAAAAAAACAACGTTTATTTTATTTACATATAATTTGAATGTTAACTTGGCTGGATTTCTATGCTAGGCCATTTCATTCCACTCACACAATTGTTCCTTAACTTAAAAGTTTGAGTTAACAAACCACAAAACTGCTTACAGTGACCAGAAATAAAGTGCAGTGATTATTTACTAATATTTGCACCGCACCGCCAACTCATTAATTTTTTTTAACCTGGGTAATTAGCTAAAATTACCCAACAACAGGGTAAAAATAACACAACCTCTGTTAGTAAAACAGACGAATCAATAATTTGCAAGATTTTGTCATCAAACACCAGGGTAAACTTTTGGGTTGGTTAAGGTTTGACCAACTTTGTGTCATGAAGGAACATGGTTGTTTCAGCTTTAATCAATATTGGGTAAAACATTGCATACCGTTGAGTAAATTTTTAATCATTCTTATTTGGCAATTATATTACCCAAGTCAGACAACCATGTTCTTTTCTTACCCTCGAAAAGGTAAGCATTCTACCCAAATTTTTAGAAAGCAAGACTACCATCTTTAAAAATGCCTTCATTTACTTATTTGACCTTAGAACCTATTTGACAATTGGCTTTGGGTCAGAAGCACATCTTAAAAATATAAGGTCAGTTGTTTTGAAAAATGAAGGATCTGATTACTGACACCACTCAAAGCGTTTTGACAAAACAGCTGATGAACTGTAGGCCCTGCAAACCCAAAGACGCTGGACAACTATACACAACCACACCCCCACATATTGGTCGTGAATCCCAAGATGACCGAGTACATCTATTGTTCCGTTCTATTGTTCCTGCTTGCTGAACTTTAACTTTTTTGAAGCAGTCTCATATGACACGATGCCCATCCGAGGACCCAAACAAGGAACGTTCTTTGTTATAAGTCCTTTGGATGAAAGTGCACAGGCGTAGCTAGGACTCTTTTTTCAGTGTGGGGGCACAGGGTGGCGCTATTGTTTTTTAGTGGGGCCCAGAGGTTGGGGTTTTTTCCTTTCTTTTTTTTCCTTTTCGGGGCATCATCGATTTTTCGTGGGGCACCTGGGAACTGGAAATTTGTAAGGGGGGGCTTCCCCCTGTGGCTCCTTTGCCATGGTCAGCTACGCCGTTGGCAAGCACAGTTTTCGGGCCCTGCAGGACCCATATTATGCCTAACAACATACTCATTGAATAATAAGATCTACATAGCCCATAAGTACAATACTAACCACGTTATGCCTTTAAGTACTTTATTAAACTAGAGTCTGACATCTTCATGCATTTGTTGTTTCCACATGTTAATTTTATATTTGTTGTAACACGGTTGCATAGTTTAAACATGTTAATTAAACCTTAAACATATTTGTCAGTTTTGAGTGGCTAATCGTTCAAACTTGGTAACTTACATTACAAAAAAAAGGACTGCATTTTTTTTTAACACGTGCTGAGCCCATGCTCCTCATGCTCGGTTGACCCTGTTTGTTTAAACAGTAACTTTCAGTTATCTCGATACCGTTTCTTGAGTAAATTTCTTGACATTATCATTCTGTTGAGATTTTTTAAAGCATTATTTTGTTCTTTAAATAATTCATTATTAAAA
The DNA here is from genome assembly GCA_029582265.1 of Zoroaster sp. YZ-2022. Classification (NCBI taxonomy): domain Eukaryota; kingdom Metazoa; phylum Echinodermata; class Asteroidea; order Forcipulatida; family Zoroasteridae; genus Zoroaster; species Zoroaster sp. YZ-2022. Next base: position 19,652,708 of record CM055829.1, on the reverse strand, counting down.
ATAATCACCATAGAATATAGCAGCTTAGATATGAGACTTTCCACCGCCATCCCCACGATTATCCATTAGACCAAAAAAATTACATTTATTGAACAGATTAAATTAAAAAATCATCAAAAGTTTCGAATTTTTACACTCAAACAGCTGGTGTAGTCATAAAGATGGATTGCAATATCGTGTGGTCGTACCAAAGCTGGGAGATTTTTCGATAAATCCGAGTAGTCTATTTGTTTGCCGTTAAACCGATAAAACCGTTGGACTGGGACTTTTTACCGATAAATCTGAAAACCAAAACTGAAAACCAAGTTTTTCTATTGATAAACCACAGCTAAAGATTTGAAACCGCCCGTTCATGTACAGTATACTCAAGACAATGCAAGAAGATAACATGTGCTCACTGTTGCCACCTGAGCGCCGCCGCCGCCAGGCAATTCTTCTGCCCTTGTGCATGTAGTGCTTCGTTGTTAATTAATTAATCAATCCAATCGGCGATGCACAAGCAATAGGCATTCATCAATTCCACGGTAACTTACGTTACATGTCGGCAACCCATGTTAAAGTAAATTACGTTACAGTTTTCATTGCTATTTTTCTGAAGTGGTAGGCTAATAAAGTGCTCAAACTGAAGGAAGAAAAACAATTTGGGTGCTAAGAAATATAATAAAAAACACACCATCTATTTCTGGCAACTTAGGTTGCATACCCACAAACACCAAATTTCCGCGCGTGTTCCAGTAACTTTTTGGACCAGAATCAAGAATAAAATAAATTTCTATATGAAAGGATACATGTAGACCAATAAAGAACTGGCTTAAACTTATAGTTTATTGATTTGAAAAAATTAAGATTTCCATTACACAATTAATTAGGGCACTTATTTGACACAACTAGTGGTAGAGCACCAATAAATAAAAACGATTGTGATTTTTGGTTTAATTTGACGTATAAATATTTTTTCTCATGCAACACAGCAGACACTTATTATGTTAAACACATTAAGATAACTTTTAACCTATCTAAAACATTTTAAAATTTTAGTGTCATGTCGTGGTTCTCCGTGTGGAAATTGCCCTATTGTTTGTAATGTGTAGGATGGCGATCTTTACAATCATCTGTATTATTGAAAGCCAAGTTCGGAGGAAATTAAAGGTCTCGTAGAAGAAAGTGTATTTATCAGACTTTGTTTTGGTGCTGTTATATTGATTTGATGCCAATTTAAAAATCACCGGCGGTTTTTGAATCAGACACCCGATGGCTATGCACCTGAAAATAATAAGCTTCCAAACCTGACAGAAAACCAGAAACTTTTTCTAGCAACACTGGCATGCAGTGGTGGTTGTGTACGACGCGCTTACTTGGGCAAGTGCTGTGGGATCGTGATCGGGAATTGCCTGGCGTACACGTCACCACGAATTTTGTGTTAATGAGGTATGGGCGTGTCGAAAAGCACCCTCAAATTTAAAACATATATTTTATGGTACAAACGTGAGGGGAAAATCACACAAATGACAAATATATGTTCCAGTATATATACTTATTGTATACAATGAAAAAACCCTACTATGACCTTTAACTCTTACCATAAAAGCATTGCATTGGGATTGTAAAGTTGCTACTAACTCTGTCGTGTTGTCATATATAAATTTGTCGCGCGTGATTGAAATCAAACCCTCTCGATCTTACAAACATTAATGATATAGTTATCAAGACGACCCAAGCTTCACATGTTTTATGATCCAGATCTCATCAAGTTAAAGACAACCGATGAAAACTTTGTAACTTTGTTGAATGTCATCAGCATGTATTTACCAAAGAGGAACTGCGGGATCTATAAGTGCCGTCAACATGATTTGCTTATTGATAGTGTGTGTATTTACTTTACGGGATGCTCAGTGTGACACAACTAGTAAACCCGTGTACAGACTGATGATGCAGAAACCACGAAGAATGTGACAACTGATACCGTCACCGGCCCGCTCTCACCTCGGTTCGCGCCGTGTCCAGAAGGCGTCCGGATGCTGAATCTACGAAAGTAGTAATCCTGCGAGCACCCTCGACGGCTTGTAGACGACTTGGTGCATCCCTGTTTACATGAAACTGGATTTTGTGGATATGGAGATTGAGGACCTCTGTCCGCCTACTTGAAGACATCGGGAATACATTAAGATCCACTCACTTGGGTAAGGGCCCAATGGTGAGTAAAAACTTACTTTTCACTCTCCTTTCAATTTCAACCATCTGTTCCTCGACGACTTCTTAAGCCCTGCGTGTATTCCTTAACAGTTAAGATACAGTCATCTCACAATTGAACAATCCTATTAAAGAGAAAATGCGTAAGCGATTGCTGGACTTTACCGAACATGGTGAGTGAGCAAACAAAGATGACATTAGGTCAGACCGATGATCTTCAGATAGAAGAATTGATATGTCTTGGAGTGTTGGTGCTAATAGCATCTCAGCTTTCTTGGTAAGCACTGTTGGACATGCACTTCACAATGCAACAAGAACTCCGTCTTCAGCTGTTGGATGAACAGTATAGACAATGAAACAGCAGTAGGGAAAGAGGGTTGGTTCACTTTAAGCTTTCGACGTTAAGTTTACCCACGGTCGCCCGGATGGCTTTTGACCTTCTTCATCCAGAAGAATCCACCGAAATCTGAAGATGAGAGTCGCCGATCGAGAGAATCAGCCCATTATCTGACCCACCACTTTGGACTAAAAAATACATGATATGTTTCTGGAGAAAGGACAGCCAACTTATAGCGCAAGGTGGATAGTGTTTTTACCGTTCGTCACATTATTTGCATATTCCCGCCCCGTTTCATTTTTCTGACAAGGAGGGCTTTTACGAAGAGATGGAATACGCTTGGACCAGGCATGTGCCCAGCGGCGTAGGTGTTCTCATCTTTTTCCCGGTTTATATAATCTCTATTTCTGTTGCATTTGCCAATCTTCTTCTGGTGGTGAAATGTCAGAACGAGAATATAAAAGGACATCCCAATGGCAACATACCGGTAGTGCAGACGGAGAAATTCAAACCCTTCACATGGTGTTCTTGTTTCGACTGTTTTGCGTGCAAAGATGTTCCTTGATGTGAAAGGCTGGCTGGCGGTCAGGAGTCCATGGGGAAGATTTTTAATAAATGACGTTAGTCATCATCTATATTAATACATATATACAACATTCAGTTTAATGTATTTATCGTCAATTTGTTAATTGGTTTCACAAAACAAGTCTCTTTTTAACATGAAAATTTGGAATATTATAAACTTATTTTTGCTTTTGTGCTGGTTGTATCATTGTACTTTAAGCTTACTGTTATTTATATGCGTCGAAATTGTAAGGTACACCTTTATGGGTATGCCTGTTGCAAAATACCGAAACACATACTACATTGTTGCTTACTGTTGGGATCCTAGTTGGTTATATAATCACCACCATCACGAAGATTTCACTTCAAGGGTACCATGACCCTATTACGTCAGGTTATGGGATTGTGCAGAGGACATAGGACAGCATAGTACTAGGCCAGCAATTTAGCTGGACTAGCACACCTTAGTTACATTCACACCAAAGAAGGAATTCTAAAACTGGACCTGTAAACCCTTTTGGTTGATTGTGTGGAGAACACCGGCTAATCAGAGTGCAAGTCGCCTTAACCTTACTCTTCGTCCTCATCATTATCGTTTTTACAAAGGCATTTAAAGCAGCATCTTGAACTTCATTAAATCTAAGAATATTATACACATCTACCTGGGAGTTCTCGTTTGACCGGTAGTTTATTCCATTCCTATGCTCTTCAGTGCGCTGCAATCCCCAGCTCAAATGTTGTTACCTGAGGCGAAGAAAAGAATGACAAGTGAGGACTTACAGCCTCTTGAAGCAATCGTAGTCTGACGGGAATCGAGGGAATGATAAACAGATCGTGCGTGAAAATGCACGCCGAGGCCTTATGATTGTCAACAATAAATGGACCGCTTTGCGCAATCGTATTTGCCGGCTATTCTGGTTTGAGCCACTGGATCGCCATCGGCGCATCACATGGCCTTTCGACGACACGTGCATCGTTACGTGCCCGTGCCCGATGTTCTGGCCCCCGTCGCTGTTCCAGAGCGTGAATTTATAAGGAGCGACATGCGGTTTGCGCGCGATGCTCGAGAAATGTAATGAGGTCATTCATAAATGCATATTCATTTAAGCGTGACCTGTTAAAGCTGTAGGACCATATTGATAAAAACCCTTTTTGTACTGAATACATTTTAAAAATAAGGTTTAACAAATAGAATTAGAAGAATGTCGCGTTCTGCACGACTGTATAAATAAAATGATAAAGCGAGCATGTAAGGGCGCAAATTTAATATACTTAGCAGAAAGTTTGCTTCGAACAACGTGCGACAGCTGGAAAAAGCAATATTTTTGAGGTGAGTTTTCTTTATGAAGATGATTTTACATTTACTCCTGGAAAGAATGATATACCAAATAAACCTCATTTTATTGAATTATTACTTTTGTATGTGACAAACCCTGTACTGATGTAAAATAGTGGATTCTCGCGGTTTAGCGCCATTTGTAAACAACATCCATGGGGAGGATGAGCCTCGTAACGTAGTTTGTGTGTAACGGGTCGGCGGGAATATTACCAGGATAATGCAGCATTGCGCCGCGCATGATCGGGCATGTACATGTCACGTACAGTACATGTGCACAATTAATTAGTGCTTTTAAACAGCGCCTTATTTAGCAAATTTAAAGCTGTTCCTTAGGGGATGATTGTCATTCAGAATCAGATGTCTTTCGGTGACCCCGACACACTGCCCGTACAATGGGCATACATATTTTGCACAGAAGTTTTGATTTTTGCTTGTTTGACTTATGATTTATAAAATATAATTAATTTATTACAACCCAAAGCACTTTAAAAATTAAACAAAGCAGCCAATATACCTATATATATATGCAATATTTTATCTTTAGAGAAAAATGAAATAAAAAAATTATGTTTATCTCAGAACTGTATATAACTGCAAGTAAAGTCACACATTCTTAATGGAGACTGTTATAGTACAGTTATGTATATATGCAAATATATTATCTTTTAGAGTAGTAAAAAATGCTGCTTTATCTTATAACATTTCTGGAATGAAATTAGTGGTACTATTATCCCTGTGTATAGATTACTGTGACCATTGACACTGTGACATCATTCTGCCAAAGAGCCCCCAAAGGTCAATTCTGCACCAGGGCACAACAGGTTACACTGGTTTCATGACATAAGTCCATAACATCTTATATTTCGAGATGTCAGCAGAAAATTTAATTTGATTTATTTTTAATAAGGCATCTTATTAAAGAGCTCCAGTGCCCAATTCCGCACCAGGCACAACACCTGTCGCGACATGAAACCATAACATGATGGCTTGAGATGTCAGCAGAAAATTTCACTTGATTTATTTTTTAACAAGGTACTATTACGCCTCAAATCTTATTCATCTGAAATTAAAAATTCTTGACAGCAGTGAGATTCACATAAATGTACAAACTCTGCATACAAACACACGACCAGTTGCCATGGAAATCACTTGCGCCTCTAAAAGGTCAAAACAGTGTAAACAAGTCACATGGTCTATATGCAATTATTTATCTTTTGTAAAATAAATTAATTGAATTAAAACTGTTCCATGTTTACCTTAGAAATATAAGCAGCAATCCGGTAACTATATTTATTATTTATCGACGAAAACCAAAACATATGCCCTGTAAATATGCAGTTGTTTTATCTAAAAATGGACAAAATTGTTATGATCAACAGGGTATGAAACGTATGTTACTTTTAAATTAACTAAAGACTAAAAATAACAGCCACATGATAAGGTCATATTACCATTGTTGCTTTACAAAAGAGCAAGCACTTAACACGTGTTCTATCTTAAACTGGCAACATCGTGACACAACTCCATGCCCCAGTTGGAAAGTCCGTTCGGTTCGTGATAATATTGTTCTTTATAATGAAAAAAAATGAAATTAATTAAAACAAAATATCGTTTACCTTAGAAATATAGCAATTGGTAAGTATATTACACACTGAATGAAAATTTCAGTACCATATATGCTGTATATATGAAATTATTTTATCTTTAAAGATGACTCTAAAGTTGAAAATGAATTAACAACTATTAAAACTTTGAATTATAAGGTATATCAATATATTGGTCTCAATGAAAATCTGTTAGAAGAATTAAATGCCTGTATATTATTACAAATATTCAGAGCAATTATTAAAACCACCTTCAAAACTGCTGTTAAAGTTAAAAAGGGAAACGGATCGCGTAATAGAAACAACAACATGGTTAAAACTTTATGAAAAACTTACCTGCGTAAAGCTGATGATGGTATTAATTTTCCATATAAATTATCTTGAATAAAGCGCTGTACTTTTAAGAGTTAAAATATATCTAGTTTGAATTTAGAAAGAATACTCTTCCTAAATTCCATAATTAAAAGAATACACACAATCTAAATGCATTTTCACAATTTCTTAGAACGAAACACCTTAGGTTGGCTTAATATCTTGATTGGCGCATGAACATAGTTGGTGCCTTTGCCAAACATTGCCAATGCAAACCCTTTCCTCCAATGTATATCTTGATTCAAAAGAGAGTAAGCATAATTACAGAAGCAGTTTTGCAAAATTACCAATGTTAAATCTCTTTCCCTTCAATGTATATTTCTGATTCAAAGAGAGGCATGTACTCACAGAAGCAGTTTTGCCAACACACACACAAGCAAAATTCCTTCCTTTTTAATATATTTTGATTCAAAGCAGATATACTAGTGAAATCAGTTTTGCCAACACGACCCAATGTTAAATTTTCCCCTCAATGTACATCTTGATTCAAATAGAGGCATACTCAATAGCGCTTCTTGCCAACATTAACCAAATGCTTACCTTTCCCTTTTAATGTGTATTATCTTGATTCAAAAGAGTACCACTCAGAAGCTAGTTTTGCCAACATTACCAATGCTTACCTTTCTATTAAAACCACGCAATTATGCCTATATATATATATCTTTAGAGAAAAATGAAATAAAAAAATTATGTTTATTCAGAACTATAACTGGGTAAGTGTCAATAATATCTTTTAATGGAGAATGTTATAGGCACTATGTTCGTATACAAAAAAGCCATGTTTATCTTGTATACCAGCCTGAAAATAAAAATTTTACCTTTAGAACCATGCATATTATAGCAACCACATTCTGTTGAAAACCATATAATGTTCTGCGGTTATAGCGCAATATCAAAATTTCGCCAACTACCAGGGCATGGGAATCCGGGTTTATTTAGATTAACCCAGGACTGGTGTCAATACCTACATGGTAAGGTCATATTACCATGCTGCCGCAAAATGAGTCACAACCCAAAATCGGGTTCATCTTAAGTTAGGACACCTGGGATTCCCGCCCTGTTACGGAAAGCCCACCGACTCCATGAAACACTTAAAATCAAATGATACACCTTTGAAGCAATCAGTATATTGGTACACTCTGAATGAAATGCTATATTCATAATGCTCGTATATATAATTATTTGGGAAATTGATTCTAAAATGAAATGAATTAAATACAGCAAACACAGAACTAGGATATAGTAACTTAAAGGCGTGGATTCTAATAATACCCAAGGAAACTGTTAGGCTTAAATGCCTGTATATATGCATTATTCGAGACTCCTGTTAGCCTCAAACAGGGTCCCATAATCCCCCCATAGTTTTTAAGGCCTGGTTTCACAATAGAATGGCTCTGGAAAACCATAAACTTTTCGGAGTGACCTCCCATATTTAATATCGTGAAATTAAACAACGTTCCCAACAACGTTTTAGTAGGATTTTTCATTTGCTATCAAAATCTAGAGAAAATAAAGTTCTAATCCCCTATATGGTGAAAATCTCAAACCGTCCCCAGGGTAATGTTTTTCACCTTTCCATGCTATTACACATTATGGCAATGCCTAGAAGATTCTGCTATTGCCAGAGCAGGTCACATTCTTATAATAAACAAATAACAACGCAAGAAAATTTGTTTGGCCCCACAGCAAAATATTTGATCCTACGGAAACTTGAAAGTGGGAAGGAAAGCTGCTCTATGACACCCACAAATGAGCCAGGCTACCATTTGTGAGTTACTTTTTCAAAAGATTCAGACAATGCCCTCCCTTGACAAATTTCTAACCTATGTGTCTATTTTTCATCCTATTTTTCAACCCCATCATCTTCCTAAGTCCACCAAATGTCCTCTTACGAACACGGACATGATGAGTATATAAATGGCATCCTGACGGTGATGTATAAAGTGTTCATGTATTACTCCAAATTTTCCCCAGTTTTACCAACACTTATTGACACTGGTAATGGCACTCTGAAATATTAAAAGCCAAACATATGGGTTAACTTGTTTTATCAATGTCGCTGATTAAATATGAGTGTTTTGCACATTACTTGGACCGTTTTACTTCACACATAGCAAGATTCTCTCTCTCTTCTCTCCCGAGGTGGTAAGACGTGCGTTATTTGAGCTCTGGTAAAACAATTATTATTGGCCGTTTATGTTTCACGTTTACTATTTTTTGTATATCATCAGGCTTTTATTATCTATAGAATTATATTATTCGTCCTTCTGTCAGACTATCGGTATTTTTATGGTTTCGGGAGTTTTTGGCCTGGCTTTGGGCTGATTTGGAACTGTGGATCACCACTCATACAACCAAGGCACACACACACACCATCTCTAAAAGGGGGTCAAGTGCGACAGCTAAAACCATCTATTTCCTCCTCAGCCAACAAAGACCTGGCTGGTTCTGGTGGGGAGCCTTCCGGGCCCGTCTCCAGCAACAATAAGTTGTCTTCTACGGCACAGGTATAACGTGTCTGTGCGTACTATTGACCATTTCTCGCAACCCATTTCTCTCGCAGGCACCGCGACGGTCGGCCGCATTAGCCGGGCTGTATTGCGCTCTACCTGTCCTCGGAACGGTAATTTGATCATCGTCGGAAAATGGCTTAAATACGACGGTTCTTTCGAGGTCGTGCGCGCTTCAGGTCCGCCCCACCACTCGCTGCCATTTCATCAAATGTTTTTCCCAGCCACCAAACATGGTACAATAGCAATTCTCAACTTTTTGTAGCGTGGTTTCACCAAATTCGCCCACCCCTGGGCTAAACAAAACAACCAGCTCATATCCGGTCCTTCAGGGAGGACAGGTTAGTGTTATTGGACAAGAAACATCGCACCGCCGGCTTACACTGCTTACATGCTGGCGAAAAGCCACTGGGTTTTGTTTCAACAGAATCCACCTGGTGTTTCCAGGTGTGGTGGACTTACCACATCGCGCGTTCGTGCAGGAAGGAAACCTGACTAATGACAACAACTACCGACCATCTACTGAATCATGTCCAGTTTCATTCATGGTAAGTTCTGATCCCAAACACCCTCCCAAACCATCCAAACCTGTCCCCACTAATCTGACTGCCCTGTCTGATGCACGACAACGCTTCCTCGGGAGCGACCCCAGAAACCCTGGTGTTGCCCGGTCGAGCTACTTGCGACTGCGGATCCGGTGGCATCACCGACCTCGAACCCTTGACCGGCAACCCCCTTGAGGTCCTCGCTCGAGGCAGTTCTCTGGGAGACGTAACCCCTCCAATGCCTTATCATCCTCTAATCATATCTCCCACGCCCCTCGTCCTGCCCAGCACCTTTCTCTGATGCAGTCCCAAAGGAAATTAACACCTCCCAACCCTCTCCAACACCACTCTCCTCCAATCCCTTCCCCAAGGAACCTGTTGAGTCACAAAACCTGTGTCAAGGACCTCCCGCCTCACCCCAACGCCTTCCAATCCCAACCCCACAACCTCCCACCCCAAACCCTCCCACCCCAAACCCTCCGGACCCCAAGCTCCACTGACCCAACCCGCCCACTGGGACCTCTAAGCCCGCCCACTGGACCCTAAGCCCATTGACCCCAAAACCCACTACTCCTGCCTGAAACCCCTGCCTCCCTGCCTGTACCTCCGTTTCCCCAACTGTATACCTGCCACCCTTCCCGAACTTCCCCGGCACCGCTTTCCAAATCCCCTGCCACCCCTGCAGCACCACACCCCACCCTCCATCCTCGATACCCCACACAACCAAAACATTCACCCCATCCACTCCCTTGCAATCCACTCCACACCTTCCATACCTACGACCTCCACCCCAACACACCAAGAGATATCATCCGCACCTCCACACCTTTATCCCTAGACATTGACCAGGACACTGGACACAGACATGTGGAAGACTTCAGGGCGACGACCTCGACCTGCCGAGGGTCTTTAATGTTCATTAAGGCACCCCTCTCTCCAAAGCGAACTGCAGCAGCTTCCTGTCTGTTTAAACAAAAAGAAACCCGCCATGATAGCAAAACGTTCACGTCCAATATCCCTAGCCTTGTCAAACAACTCAAACAACTACGAACCACCCCATCCACTAAAACTAGATTGCAGCAGAGACTCACGAAACTCGTAAGAACTTTAGACAATTAACTTTTATTTAAACTTTCTCAATGGATTCTTTGCTTTCCTTTCTTGTGTGATGACATCATTACCCTCTCCCTAAACACTGGAGGCCGCAGTTCAACATAAAAATGCCTCGATTCATACTTACATCTCTGATTTACACACACCGTCTTCAGATATTATTTTTCTTCAAGAAACATATATAATTTAACTGAAAATAGTCCCTGTTGGAACATACGGTCTTATTAATCTCCATCTTGCCCCAATACTGATCTGGAATCACCAATCTTTATAAAAAATAAAACAATTGACATTTTACTTTCTCAAATTATTTCGATGGTCACATCCTGTATACAAAATCTTCCATAATAACACTTTTTCACCTCATACTTTTTAACTCCCCAAGATGATAAACTGTCTCTAAAATCACCTACATTTTTCGCGATCATTGCGACCGAAGCGTGACAGTGTCATCGTCATCGGAGGCGACTTCAACCGGCCGGATAACCCTCTTCTAGACTGCTCCGCGTGTGTTGATCGAGCGGGAAATGTACCTATGGCTCCCGGGGGCATGCAGTGAACGCACTGTCCTTGCGTGAGCGTCTGGTGCGGACTCAACCTCATTGAACAAAAATTTACTTGGCATCGAAACAATCCGTCTTCTCAGTTCCTGCCTTATCTCAGCTAGACTCTATCGTTTTACTCACCTGATTTTCTTCCTTCTATCACACACTGTAAAATTACACCCTGTTCTCTCCGATCGGCCCGCCGTTTCTCTCTCTATCAAACTCCCTCCGCTCAACAGAAAGGCAGCGCCGACTGGCACTTAAATAATACACTCTTTCTGACAAAAAATTACTTAGAAATTATTCGTTCCTTCTGGCTCAATTGGCAAACCCAAAAACTCTTTTCCTTCTCTAATTTCATAGTGGTGGGATTTGCAATCCCACATCAAATCCATTTCACAAATTTATAGCCGCAAATTGCTCAAGAAAAACGCGAAACGCGAAACTCTTCACAAATTGAACTTGTCGGCTGACGATTTAGTCCGCGCCACAGACCTCACGCCTGGGTTAGAGAGGTCCTCGAAGATAAAGAAATGAACTAAACTTGCTTTAAAAAAATCGGGCCTAGGGCGCTTTCGTCAGATCGCGTTTTCAACACCTTTCAGTCAGCGGACACATGTTCTTCTTATTTCTTTCTCAATCTCGAGTACCGCACTCTATTTTAAATCCTTTTCATATACGTCTTAATCCCGGGCCCAAAATTACAGGTAGAAAACCCCACCGAACAAAACACACATATGCACCCTCATGTATTAAAAACTTTATGCGCGTGTCCCGACTGACGAGAGCGCATTTAATGAAATCACCTGAGGGTCTTCGATAGACTTGAAACTCAAGAGGCGGAGGACCTCGATTGTCCTCTTTTTCTTGAGGAACCAGATCTCGCCTGGCAAAGTCGGTTAAAAACAAAACCCCTGGTCTAGACGGACCTATCTCTGGAATTTTTCAAAGTCATTGGCCCATTCTAAAAATGACTATCCTCGATGTTTTAAATTCTTTCTAATTTCGTTCTCTTCTTCGCCTTTTCTCTCCCAAAGGTCATCACTCTTATCCCAAAGGGAGATCTGTCCAACATTGTAACTGCACACCAGTCTCGCTTCTCAACCCGACTACATGTACCCACGCCAAGTTGCTCGCCAGCAGACTGAAGCAGTGTGTTCACGGCATCATTAAACAAGATCAAACTTACTATCAACGAAAAGATCCATTTTGACAACATTTCTCTCATTCGCGACATTATTTCCATCTCCCACTTCAATAATTTCTTCTTTAGCTGTGGTCAACTTAGACCAAGAAAAAGCTTTGACAACGTTGACCACGACTACCTTTTTCGGAACAACGAGGGTCATGGGCTTTCAGGCGCGTTTTCAGCCATATTTTCACCATATGCGGTTCCTATAGCCTCACCAGTTCAGGTTCTCTGACTGCTCCTTCCCCTTCGAGAAGCAATTCGTCAGGATGGTCGCCCTGGACTGCTTTATTCTATCATTATTAAACCCTCCCACATCAATTTACGTTCTAAACAGCTGTAACAGTTTCTTGCTTCCGAAACGGATACTTTCTGCTGCGCCTCGGCGCACGCGCGACCATGCGATAACAGTTTTGTCGCTCCGATGTGGGTTTTCATGCTGATCGAAAGGCGCATAGCCTTTTCACTGCTCTCGTCTAACTATAAAAAGTCCGTAAGGCGGGTTGATCAGGGTCGGACGAATGACAGGTCCTCGGTTTCCAATGGAACATAGGGCTACTTATTTCTTGGAGTTCACTTAGGAAACACATTCACATATGAAAACAAAAATCATCAAAACAAGAAAAAACTCAAACCTTAAACTCTTGGGAAAACTTTCTCCTTTAAAGGTCGTATACTTGTGGGCCGCAATCAGTTGGCTGCTTCCAAAATTTTCTTCACTGTTGGCCACAATTGCACCCTCCTCCTTCTGTACTAAGTGGAACTCCAGGAAATGCTCATCGGTTTCGTTCCACCCACAAAAACACCACCTTAAAAAGAAATTCTTCAAAACCATAGGTTCTCGGTTTGCCTGCCTCCAAGTCGCCACTCACCTTTCGTTTTACCCAAATCCAACGCTTCTTACAAAATTCCTCGCATCCTGCCTTCTTTTTTCAAACACTATTCAATAATCGTCAAAGTTAAATCTTGACTATCATCTTTTTTTCATCAAACTAAATCCAAATTATTTTTCTGTTTCCTGAATATTATACCGAAATAATGCGTGCTTCGATGGCTACCGGAGCTCAACTTCAAATAACACACGACCGTCTTAGCTTGCTGTGTCTCAAACCTCCACATTGACAGTTCGCTCCTAGTCTTGTGTTGACTACTATGCGTTTGCTGAGGTCGCGCTGTTCTCGCTCGGCCCCTGGCGTGTGGAATAAAATTAGTGCGCAATGTCATCAACCCCACCACCGGAGAATGGATCGCGGTCAACGACCTTTCAGCGGCACACCCAGAGCACGCCCACTCTCCCGTCAGTCTTCTCAACCTGATCTTCAACGTCTGCAGTCTATCTTGCAGTCCGCGTGCCCCTGCTCTTTAACTCCTAAAGGTTCTCTTCACGCTCCAGCTCTTCTTTATTCACATCTGTCACCAGCCAGGATTCGCCCCTAAACATCAAGTTTTCGTCTAACATCAAAGGACCCTCCGCAACCCATCCAAACCAATCTACGCTCATTCCACTCCATCGCGAACCATATCCGCCGTAATGGCCCATCACTTTCCTGGCAACCTGTAAGGTACTCGACAAAGAAAAATGAAATAAGGAATGGAAAACAAATCTATGAACTTCCCCACAAGAAAAAACAGGGGACATGCAATTTAAACTTCTACACAACGTCATTCCTTCTCTCCCAGTTCTTCAACACCCCAACCCGGACATCTCTTCTTTTGTGGATGGTGCGGCAGGGTAAGACGATCTGCGCACATGTTCATCACCCGTCCTATTCAACCAACCCTCAACCTACTTCACTGCCTCATCTGTCTCCCTGGCCTTCCTGATCTTCAGCTGAACTTCAAACATCCCATTGGGCACGACCCACATGCCAGGGCGCCGCAGTAGGGAGGCTGGCAATACCTCATCGTCAGCTGCAAGTATGTAATATATACCCTTTATCAACCTCTCGTTACACCGATCCTTTAATAATCTCATGTTTTCAACTACAATACAGAATCCTTCTTGAATACAATTTCTATAAATCTTCCTTACAACACTGTTACCTTCAACAACAAATGGTCTATAAACAATGCTCTTTTCACCGTCGTTAATGGGGAGTTCACATGGCTTTTCTAACCGCCTCGTTTCTGTTTCTTATCAAAACAAATTTGGCTTATCGTTTAAATATATTTTTTGCTTTTTTGATTATTAATTTTTTCAAAATAAGCTTCATTAACTCTTTAACAACTTGTGTATAATGTTTTGTTTAATGTCTTTTTTGTTAAATTAACGTTTTATTACTAATATTTTCTCCAAAAGGAAACACCCACCTTTCTAAATATCCCTAGAGAGAATTTTTTTTTCTGCTTTTGACAACTGTTTAATTAATGTTCTATTGTAATTACACTTCCTTCAAAAGGTAATACCACCAAATTGTATTGGAAATTGTTTGCGCTTCCTATTCCATGGCAGTACATAATCGTTTTTTGTACATTTATTTCTATCAAATGGAATTTATTTATCAAATGGAATTGTAATACTTTTAATTGATGTGAATAAAAGCGTCCACCTTGAAAAGTCTGTCTCTCTCTCTCTCACCTGCCTAATGCTAGGAGTTACCGGTTAGTTCGCCAACTGTTTAACCAAATCTTTCATAGCAAGTTGAACTCAAGTTCGCACTTATTATATCTACATAATAACCAGATTACCGTTACATATCTATAAATTTTCAGTCAAGATGCTACCAATTAACTTATTGCAATGATTGTTAAATAACCACCAAAGCAAAAAGAAAGTTCACAACAAAATGGGTGGCAAATTATTGGTTGTCACTTGTTTGGTTTGAAGTGAAGTGGTTTAAATTATGGTAAACCACTGGTCCCAGCACCACTAGACCACCCAGGTTTTCATCTGTGTTTCTGGAGTAGAGAGAAGTAACACACTGCACTCCAATCACCTTGTATTTTCTAGTTCAAGAGTTATGAACCAGAGGTTATCAGTGTTAACTTAAATGGGAATAGCTATTCAAACCACAAACTTGGACCCAATTATAAAAAGTGTGATTTTAGTATAGTTTAATAATAATAATTATTACAGTTTGATTCTCTCTAGATTTTCCTAATTCATTTAACATCAGATTTGAAGAAATCTGATTTTTTTAAAAATTTTTTTAAATCAGAAAAAAAAATCTTTATATTTTGTTTCCTGTTTTGTTTCTTCTGATTTCTACAAATATGGTATCATCAAAAGAAAGAAGAACATTCAGAGAATCAAACTATACCAAAATCTCACTTTTGAAAATTGTCTAAGTTTTGTGGCTTTTGCCAGAGAGCTGTTGGGTCACAAATAAGTCCATCAGGAAGGTTTACACAAGGGCATGCATAAAGCCTATAAGTGGTGAATGCTAAGTATATGAACACAGGAAGCATATGAACACAGTGTTTGGGAACACAGAAGCATACAAACATGTATTGATTGGGATGCAATTGTACCGGCCAATAGGAACCTTTATGTGAATAAATGATCAATACAGGAACTTCTGGTAAGTTAATTCATGAACAAAATGGAGGGAGGAGGGGGAAACCAGCAACCCAAAAGATGACTGTATTATTCGGCTGTATAATTACCTGCAGATGAACTGCAAAACCGCAGTCAAACTCGGCCTCCATCACAGACTTAACAACATCTACAAAAAGCATTGTATAATTGCCCAAATCACCAGAAATAATATTTCTTTTTAGTACTTACTTGCTTTGAGCCTTGCAAATCAGGAAAGTGATCTCACAAGAAATGATTATGTTCACCGTTAAGCTTGATGTGATTTTGCAAATGAAAGTTAAAATGTATCGTCATCGATCAACTGTGCATGGAATTGGAGGGTTAGTTTTATGAAAATAATATCCCATGATGCCAAGACATATTATTGCTGTTTTGCATAAATGAGTCAGTAATTTGCAGTCCCTGTGGAAATTCATCTTAAACCAGGACATCGATCTCCATGCCCCTGCTGAAAATCTGCTCTGATCGTGATGAAATTTTTATTTTACTTCAGCAAACATTAATTCAAATCTCAGTTTCTTTAAGTCACAATTTAATGCTTCGCATCCACTCACCTTGACCTCTTCATATCCCATCGGCGACTTCTAACAGTAGTTCATCATGTATTTGGACCAACAGTCTCAGTAGAATGAATATAAAAAACATGGGCACTTTATTAGAATGAATATAAAAAAAATGGCATTTATTAGAATGAATATAAAAACATGGCCACTTTATTAATAATACAGGGATTTACCAATTTATATCTTTTCTTAACCTTCCTAGTACTACAAGGGTCAAAATCAGTCAAGGAATATCTAGTGCACTTTAAAGTCCAACACTGTCAAATGTTACGTTAGTAAGTACATTTAAGGTCAAAATGAGTTGACTGTTTTTGACTGGTAAAAATTGTCTAGTATTGTTTAGGTGGTCAAAATTTTAGTCACAGTCAAAACAGGAGTTGACAGATTTTGACTTCTATATACTCCTAAAGTACAGCTATAGTAAGAGGGTTAATGAAAATTCCATCAACTTTTGCTGGGGGGTGGGTTTAAACATGGATGACGATCAGGTTATTGAATTTGAAATGTTGACTCACCCACCCCCAACTTTGACAACAAACATTATTTTCTGGCAATTTTCAACACACCTGGCTAATTAATGAAAGAGATTCATCCTGGGTGTCATTTTATTTATTTACCCATAAATATTTGCATGCATACTAAATCAAAAATACAAACAAGGGTTCAACAACGATTCCCAGAATGAAAATATCATTTGGATGTTTCGTATTTGTTTCTGCA
>CM055829.1:19313403-19635079 GCA_029582265.1 Zoroaster sp. YZ-2022 | reverse complement strand
AGTATACAGATAAGTGTGCAGCACCAACAGGAAACAATTTCCAAGAGATATGTATAGAAACCAAACAATGTAAGAAAGATTTAGATTAATTTGTAGTTTTTAACCCGGAAACAATTTTGTTAAAAAATATTGCATAGCAAAATACGTAGGCAGATGCAGTTTTGTGTATTATGCCATGTTAATTTTCAATTGCAATTCTTGAATTTTGTGTTCAAGTAAAATTATTTTTTTTCACCAATCATTGGCCAAAATGCAGTGTGACCTCATGTGGTCTGGCTATCTGTATAGATGTTTCATGTGACATCATTTGCTTACAAAAGAGCCTCTATATGGTCAAACTGTGACATTCAAAGGCTTTACAGTCGTCTATGGCAGACACCATCAAATCTTTTAATTTCAGTTGTCAACAGAAAACATTCTTTATTTTGGTATTTTTAAGTAAGGCAGGACATCTATAATCTTATTTATCTGAAATGTTTTACAATACTTGTTATTTCATGTACTTGTATGTGAATGTCTACATCAGGCCCTCTCTTACAGGCCCTCTAATTCCTACATTTCTACAAACTCTTTGATGTTAGTTTTTTAAGTCTTGTTCCAACATGGCCGACGCAAGTAGCAGAATGTACCTGCTAAGTGCTAATTCTCGCACCCGCCTACAGCAATTGGGTTTGACTACTTAAATTTGGAAGGTTCTTCGCTTTCAGAAAAGAGGATGTTATGCCGCTAGGCATCATGGGTGAAAGGTTATCGTTTGTGAGGGCGCTATATGTAGTGCGTTAGGCCCTTGGCCTTGGGGAATAATGCAAATGTAGGAATTAGCAGGTAAGTATCGGCTCCACATAGACCACCAAATCACTTAAGATTTGTTATAATCAAAGTACAAAAACTGCACATATCAACATGCACGTTGACATACACTGCCTACCTTTAACCCTCCTACACATGGAGGCCACTCCGATCCACAAAATTATGTTCTTTAGCAACCTTCAGTACATACATGTACAAGCTTTACCCTGCAATCTCAGTGGTGTGACAGTGCACAGAAGGGTAACCATAGGAGGCCACTGGCAACAGCTAATGGCTTGGAGTGGCTTGAATGGGTTGTTTCAAAAATTGCACTGATTGTAGGAGGGTTAAATGGGCCTGGTACTTTCAAGAACACTCCTAGTGTTAAAATGTGACATGGTCTATAAACTGCTTAACCAAGCCGGTGAAGGCAAATATAACACAAAGATGATTTCTTCTTACCAACAATAGCCAGTCCTGCACTTGTCATCAGCACCCTCTTCACGGTTTTGGCCTCTGCACACGCCTTGAGAACATTTTTGACGCCCTCAACAGCTGGCTTGATGAGTTCATCTTCCTTGCGGGGTTGTGCAAAGGGAAACGGACTTGCTGCATGAATTACATATGTGCAGCCATCAACAGCACTGCATTGAAAAATCAAGATTAATGGAATTGTTAGATATGTATTAACTGAATTATTTAAAAGTCTAATATGCAAGCTGCAGATAAAAAATCTTTAGCTCAATGAAAAGCTAACATTTTCAAAAGGTATTTGGAATTTTTTGTTTTAATTTCTGACAGTATAGAGTAAATTAAGTACACATATGTACATAAATGTAAAAGACATTTTACAAAACATTGAGCTGCAGAAAGAAAACGGGGAAATGCATTCAATTTTTTGTATTCAGTCTTAAAAAACAAACATAATACAAGCTCATGTTACATGTATCTCAAATGGCCGAGATCATAAAAATATGCACAGCTATCTTGGGGCAAAAGTCTTGTATTTCAGGAAGGCAAGATTTAAGAAGAAATAAATTCATGAACTTCATGAATTCAATCTGATCCCAGGAATACTCAAATTGAAGATGATATCAATATCAGTAAAATGTAATCAGACATCTGATAACAAAATAACTCAAGGTGAACTATAAACAAGAACGAATTAACAAAGATAATTTATTGTAATTTTCTTGTTTACATTCCTTGGTACAACTATTGCCAAATCTGAGTATTTATAATTTATCTGAATATTTTTTTTTTTTTAACTACCTTTTATTAAAGGGAAGGTACAACATTGATAATAACCAGTTTATCAAACTAACAAACTATTATTTTAAAGGGAAACATCACCCCAGTTTTGAAATAAAATTATGTGAAGGGTGTGATGTTTCATGGAGACTGTCTTTTTATTTTTTTATGATCGGTTGTTGCAATTGCAGAAAATGATGATTTTATTAAAAATCGCTTGCCGTCCACCAGCAGCGACCATTTTGTTGCGATGTCTATTCATCCGGGACATTGTGGCGTACTGACCGCACCAACAACCAGGCGTCCTTTTCTTGAGAGGCATTACCGCATGACTCACAACTGCACCAGTCCGTATTTTGCCCTGCGTGCAGTCGGTCGCCCACTCGACCCAGGCAGCTGCACATCCTCGATGTTTTCCACGTCCATTGCTTGATATCGTTATTTCTGTTTTGTGGCTCTTCGTCCGTAAAACTTGGTTCAAAATCGCGGAGATGGCCCTGATTCCATAATTTTGATACCCAGATTTGTAAAAGCAAAGAAAAATACGTCGAAGGTGAGAGTAAACACGGGAGCTTGTGTTTGACCGTGAGAAATGATCGGCACAACTGGGCACCTTTTCACCGTGAGCACTATGTATGCTGATAGGTGCGTCTAGGCGCGATACTATCGCCACATGTCAGCTGTACACATACGCTTTTTCATTGAGGTGCAGTCAGTACGTCATAATGTCCCGGATGTGGCGGGATTTTTAAACAACATGACTGACTCTATGAACAAGAATTTAAGAACACAATAGACCAGCATTTCGTTCTCGATAATGAAAATCGATCATTGCTCTGTGGATTATGTTCTTTACAATATGTCCTTTCAGAATAAATAAAATTTTGGCGGGCCTGAAATTTCCCTTTAAAGATTATTTAGTATAATGTTGGTACTCGTATCAATCATCCTGTGTATTATTAGAATGAATATGAGCAATCTTTAAATAGGTTCACTATTTTCTTATTAATGACACAATATAATAAGCAGATTGGCTGTTAGGGACAATGTTATCACAATCAACAGGGCATGCAATCAGAGTGCTAGTTTTAGATTAACTCAGTACCTGAAAATATTTCCCCACATGATAAGGTCATATTACCGTTGCTTCTGCATAAATGAGCCAGTAATTTTCAGTCAGTGTGTTCATCTTAAACTAGGACATCGATTCCATGCCCTGTTGAGAGTCTGCTCTGATCGTGACGATACTGTCCCTTTAATGTATATCTTGATTTACCGACAGCAAGAATAATTTGAGAAGCAGTTTTGTCAACATTACTATCAATCACAGCTAAGGCCTTTTTAATAACTTGGATTAACCCTAACCACCCCAAATCCATCAAAATCCTCCAAGGGGCACTTTTTTGGAAACTGGTACTTTCACCTCTTCAAATGGGGCAAAATTACTACCTGGCAAGAAGTACAGGCCATAAGTGCTGAATGTGAAAGATCAACGAAAATGCATGGTGCATTTTGAAGATAAGGGCATGTTTCCAAAAGTACACTGATGGATTTTGGAGGATACAGGAAGGTTCCTAGCCAGAATACCTAGGGGGGTTAGGGTTAAGGACCCACTCCCAAAAAATATAAGATTTTGGAGGGAAAATAAAACATGCAAACATACACATTTGAACTGTACTACGATACTACGTGTACATGTATGTCAGACCTTGCTTCCAAGCCATACCTGGACATTTCCACTGCCCAAAATTGCCAGCTTGCAGTGAGTCCGTGTACAGACTATGAAAACAATCAATGAGTGAGGGCGCTCTCAATCGGTGATGTTTTTTTCCCCATTACCAGCCCAACTTTGGGAGCAGAAATTCTATAATAATCCAAGTAATTACAACAAATGGCCTAATCTGCATAATGTACCTTTTCCAGCTATCAGCATCTTGCAGCTCAGCCTGCACGAGTTCCACCTCGTGCGCCGCCTCCGGGCACAGCGTCTTGAGGTGTTTCACCTTGTTCTCATCCTCAAGACTTCTCACCGATCCCCTGACAATGTATCCAGCTTCCTGAAGCTGCTTCACGATGTGTGATCCTAGGAAACCTGAAGCGCCCGTTACAAGAACTCCTGCCGATGAAGTAATTGGATTTTCAGTGAGTGAAATGTAATGATAGTGGTACACTACTAGGGGTATTTCCACAACAAAAACTAGTTTCTGGTCAATTTCAGCAATCAACAAACTACTGTGTCATAAAGTAATTGGATTTTCTGTTAAAGTGAAATGAAAAGATAGTGGGGACACTACCAGAGGTGTTTCCGCAATAAAATCTAGTTTCTAGTGCATTTCGGCATCCCACAGACTCCTGTGTATGAAATAATTCAATTTTGCAATGATGGAAAGAGGTTTCTGTTTCTTACAAAAAGTCCAGTTTCCTGTCATTGGATTTGACAGAAAGTTGAACTCACATGGAAACTTTATATGGGGTGTCGTGGCCGAGCGGTCTAGCTTACCGGATTCAAGTTCTGGTGTTAGCAACAGAATGTGGGTTTGAATCACGGCCATGACACTTGTGTCCTTGAGCAAGACACTTAATCATAATTGCTTCTCTCCACCCAGGGGTTAAATGGGTACCTGTGAAGGCAGAGTTGGTTTGCTCTATATGCGCTAGAAATGGCAGCAATTGAGCTGTATACTCCCCAGGGAGCTGAGATGGTTTCAGGAATGATTTATGAGCCTTATGAGCCTTATGAGCAGGGATAATAATATAATGCGCCTTGAGCACCACTTAGTTGGTGGATACGTGCGCTATATAAATCCACACATTATTATTATTATTATTATTATTATTAAACCTGTTACAAATGATTCCTGTGAACAGTAATAAATTGCAGATAATCGTTTTTTACATATAGGCTTACTTCCATGTTTGAGCTGCTAACAGAAAACCTTGCAGTCATAATGAGCTTTTTTTATGCAGCAGGTTTCCCCCCCCCCCCTCGGCCTACCTTTTGCATGTATGTCAATCAGACATTAGATAAAAAAAATAATAACTAAGGTGTGCTGATAATATTATAAACATGAACAAACAAAAATGTGAAATGCACATTACGTATTACAAATTTGAAATGGATCACGGATGTGATCCATTATCCACAAGAATGCATACAAATAAATCTGAATGCATTTTCACAGTTTTTTGTTAATGAAAGAAAATAATCTGCAACTTTCACAGGTTGGTTTCTTTGTAGATCCCTTTGCTCTTAAAATACATGTATAATTTGAATCTTTGCTTGGTGGATTGGATAAGAAATATTAGGCTTATGGGTAACACCATGAAGAAAATCTCTTCTTGGAAGAAGTTCTGAAGACAGAGCACACTGTTCAAAAATGTCAAGAACTATCCTTTCTACGAGAAAGTTTCCATCACTGGGTCTTTTCTGAACCCCACTTCTTCCCTTATAATTAAGTATAGTGTAATGTACATTTCCAGACACTAAGAGTGGCCAAGTCATTTAATAATAATAATAATAGGCATTTATACAGCGTTCTTACACAGGGTACCACAACAATAAATTACTATACAAACTAAAATATATACATAACAGCAAAAGAAACGTCACCCCTAAAAAATATTTATTATTTTCATTTTATAATTAATATAATTTGTTTAATGAAGAATATTATGAGTATGGAGTGTAACACGAACACAATGTGGCAAATTTGGTTGACCTCAAAATTCGTCATGCATGACGTCTGAGGACACATAAGCTAAACACGTTCTCAGACTTAGGGGATGACGTTTCTTTTGCTGTTATGTATATATACATGTACATGTAGGCTGAGAAAGGTGGAAAGTGACAAACCCAATCTGTTTACAATTAACTACTAAACAAGAAAGTCTTGAGTTAGTTCTTGAACACTTCTAGTGACTGTGGATTTCATTGGGGAGACTGAACATTCCAAAGGAGTGGATGATGAAATGATTAACATTACATATGTGTACATCGTGAAATTACGAAATGTAGAATGCACAATGTAACATGTGTTTATCTAATCATAATCAGATCACAAACAAGACAGAAGAGGAAGTAAAGAAAGAGGAAGGCAAAGCGAAATATTAACACTTTGGCGCTGAAACGACCTCTAGACCTTGAAAACATTTGCCATTATTTTGGACTACTGCCATTTGTGACCTGCTCTGTGAAAATGAGTCACATGTCGCACCATGCGTTTACATGTTGAGAGGGTGTGTTTTTTTTAACATCTGATTTTTGGTTATGTTTTTTGACATCATTAGGATCTAAATTTTCTATTTTTACATTTAATAAACGTCAATTTCAATCAATAAAATATTAAAATCAATGAGTTTTGTGATTACATTGTTTCAAATATGTTATTTGTTTTCATTTGAATGCTTGTTTTCCTAACAATAAATTGTGTTAATTATGCACATTATTGATTATTACAAATGCCATATCTCCATAATGCAATATGCCACACACATCTAACATAAAACCGATGATGTACTCTTTCCAGCTACATAGAAATGTATATTTGTCAAATTTGCGACTTTTCTTCACAGAGCAGGTCACATTTCATTTACCATTTCAGTCAGATATACTTAATTTTGTTAAAGCTTCTTTACACTATTGGCAATCTCAAAAAACATAAATGATAACAGTTTTACATACTGTACATAACCCTCCTATGCCCAGGCTGAAATTTGGCCCAGTAAGCACCGCACCCACAGACAGTCACTTGAGTATTTTTGGTTGCATTGCCAATTGTTCACACATGTGTATTTAGTGCTGGAGTTAGTGGCAAAGTCAACCACACTTGTGTATGTCCTACATAAGTTATATGCAGAGTCACACAGAGCTGTGTATGTACTGCATAAGTTAGCAGCAGACTCGTATACAGTTGAGTGGCTTTGGTTTGACCTCCTACCACAGCCACATGTCCTTGCATTTATTTGAGTGCACTGCACAAAGTCAATGGGTTAGGAGTTACATATAAATGTTGAGTGTCTTTGAGTGTTAAACCTATAGGAGGGTTAAACTTTAATACTTAGTATAAAGTTAACAAATGGTACATGTATCAAACATCTCTTGAAATATTTATTTTTCAGGGGCTATTGTATTACATGTAGTTAACCCTCCTACATGTACTTTAGGCCGGTTTTTTTTTATTACTTGGATTACGGATTTGTAAGCTACAAAAAATGAGCGGGGATCGGGGGAAAAAAAAAAAAAAAGAAAACAAAAAAAAAAAATGATCGGGATTACGGAATTTCGAGCTCACGAAATCGGGCGGGGCGAAAAAAAAAAAAAAAAATTACCGAAGGCACGCAGGCGGCTTCTAAAACACGTACATTATACACAATTTATGTAGACAAAAGCAGAAAGTCACTGAATGAATGTCGCAAATGTTTAGGCTTAACAAAATGTTCTGTTTCCGGTTTCTGACCGACCCTAACTTTACGCCGCGACCCTAAACTTTTTACATTATTCGGCTTGAAAAAAAATATATTCATATTTTTTTTAAAGCGAGAACAAAAAGTCCGACTTTTACCAAATTAACATATTTTAAAACAAAATTGAAACAAATAAAGACAAATTTACCGATATCTCCGTGATTTGAGGCTCATGATTTACTGATACACGGCATACGTAACCGGTTCCTAGCGCACGTGTGAACGTTGAGCGCATTCTACAGATTTGCACAATGGGCAGATTGCGCGCAAATTTTCCGAATCATCACTTTGAGTTTGGGCCGTGAGGTCAAGTCGCGCGATGCACGTACATGTAGTTGTTACTAAATGGCCAATGTATGCACTTGGGCAAATAGTATAGTCTATAAACATGTATTGTAGGGATCTTGTTGTATTTGAAGAAAATGTGATCTAAAAGTATTGTTTTGTACACGATGGTGTTTTGTACGCGATCGGTGGCACTGTTGTAAGTGTTGTGGATATATATATATATATATATTTTTTTTTTTTTTTTTTTTTTCTACAAAATTTGATTTTTCGGGCGGGGATTTTTTAAATTTTTTTCAGAAACGCGATTTTTTCGAGCGGCGATTCCGTAATCCAAGTTATTAAAAAAAAATGGCCTTACCTGAACTTTAGTGGCAAGTAGCTATAGAGGTCAAAACCAGTTAACTGCCCGTTTTGACTGTTGACCCAAATGTGCACACGGGCATTTTGGACTGTTTTTAACTGTCATTTTGACCACCCTGAACAATACAAGACAATGCTTTTACCAGTCAAAAACAGTCGACTGTAAATGTACTTACTACACGTGAGGTTTGACAGTGTTCGACTTTTAAGTGCACTGTACATATACCTTGGCAAGTATATCAACATTTTGACCCTTGCAGTCATAGGAGGTACATGTATTAACAAATTTAAAATAAAAAAAATAAAAAATTAATTTCCGTTACCGGAAGACAGAAATTCCACATTGAAATGAATAAAAAATGCTACATGTATTTTCTTGAATGTTCTGCATGCATTTTCACTATTTTCTCATTAAGGACACAAGACAGACAAGTAAGCTGTCATTTCTCACTGCCTTTCCCACAAATTGTGCATCAGACCTTGACAAATTGTAGTTAAAGAACAGAGAAAAAGGGGGGGGGTGCCCTTACCACATTCTCCTTGTGCAATAGTGGCATGCATTCCACACATTTCTTTCTCCCAAATACTGACACAATTTAAAGAAGGTCTTGACCTACATTGTATACTTCAAACATCTCATGCTTGAGTAACTCTTAATGTGGCATCCTCCCAACCATGTGGTGTGAAATGACCCATAATGTTCATGTCAAGCATTATAAAACCACCAAAGATACCAACCCCCTTCAATCACCTAACATCTCTAGGGGTATTAGTCTGAAACATCTTTTGGCCCAACAGACAGCTACAAGACAAGACATCTATCATTTTGATTAGTTGTTGGTGGAAATGGGGACCTCCTTAACCTTATGAAAACCACTGAACATACCACCCCCTTCCATTGCCTAACCACCCTGGGGTTATTGGTCAGACACTTCTTTTGGCCCAGAATCCAACAGACAACTAAAAGACAAGACATCTATCATTTTGATTAATTGGTGGGGAAAAAGGTACCCCCTTAAATATGTTTTGCCCATTTATTTATTTGGTTTTCTTCATTGTACATGTACATGTACGTAGCTGCAATTTTGAGCCACTTTTACTTTAATGCACTGCTATTTTATGGTACTTGAATAAATAAATACAAAATGGAAATGAACTGACACATTTTACAAATTGTAGTGTGAAGCATTGTTTGTTTTACAATAATTAAGTCATGAAATAAATTTATGGTGGGTTCCATCATAAACTCATTTAGGTATTTAATTACCATGAAACTACATGTATGGTTTTAACAATTGTTGTTCAGTAACAAGTACCAACAAATTTGTCTTCCTTTCCTAAAAGATAAATGAGCATTATTCATCCAAAATAAAAATGTTGGGTAAAATAACCAGGTTGGTTTTGATGCATTCTGATTCTTATAAATTATGGATGCATAAATTTACATAAATATACATTTCACCAAAGGTGTACATGTATACTGGATACTTTGACAATCTTTTTTTTAAACACAGCTCTACAAATTCCATTGGACGAGTCTCACTTGATTTATTGTTGGTATTTCACAGTTTAATAACAGGGTAATAAAGTACATTACAGGAACAATAAAGAACACTTCACAAACTCCCTTAATAATTTACTTTCATTTAACCAAACTGGTAAACAAGAGCAGATTTTACTTAGTTTGTTGTTGATTTTGAAACGTACATGTAGGCAAAATTGCTTCGAACTACATGTACTGTATGCGTCAGCTTACTCACCTTGAATCAAGATGTAAACATTAACCCTCCTATGCCCAGGCTGAAATTTGGCCCAGTCAGCACGGCACTCACAGACAGTCACTTGAGTATTTTTGGTTGCATTGCCAATTGGTATCTGTTTTCTTCCTCCATGGTCAAACCACAGAGTCACACAGAGCTGTGTATGTACTGTCGAGTGGTTTTGGTTTGACCTATCCTAGCCACATGTCCTTGCATTTATTTGAGTGCACTGCACAAAGTCAATGGGTTAAGTGAGACAAACATTTTGAGTGTCTTTGAGTGTTAAACCTATAGGAGGGTTAAAACAACCAATGTACACAAGAAAACACATTCAAATATGTTTGTATTCATTCTACAGTGTCACTTGGAATTTATTAAAGATAATTCTTTCCTAAATTCTAACTAGAAATTACTTCTTTTTTTCCTTAAAATGAGAGCATCTCAGACAAAATGATTCCTAGGCAAGATTAACCCCAACTCCCTAGGCCCATTTGCTTCACATAACCTGAATCCTTCCTAACTCCCTAGGCCCATTTGCTTCACAGAACCTGAATCCTCCCTAACTCCCTAGGCCCATTTGCTTCACATAACCTGAATCCTTCCTAACTCCCTAGGCCCATTTGCTTACACATAACCTGAATCCTTCCTATCTTCCTAGGCCCATTTGCTTCACATAACCTGAATCCTCCAAAATCCTTCAGTAGTAAATCAAGCACATGACATGATGTATGCACACATGTGTTTCTAATGTGTGATACATGTACATGGCCAGGGACCCTCCCTGCATGCATGGAGCAATAAGCACTGACCTTGCAATCACTACAAACAAACACGGATGTACATGTACCATGGAAAGGCAAGTATGCATAATAACCTCAATCCTCCAAAATCCTTCACTTTAGCAAAGAGCATGTAGCATGTAACCTCAATCCTTCAAAATCCTTCACTTTGGCAAATAGGATTTTGGAGGATTTGGGAAGGTTAGGGTTAATACTATCATACGGTACTAAATAAGTTTTACATTCAACTTTGACAATTTTGTTATTTTCAAATTATCAATCACCTTAACTTTAATACAAATTGTGGTTGCCTGCTTTGCAGAACTGCCCATCTGTGCGCTTGTACAGCGTATGTATTTCTCATCATCCTTAAATACACTTCCTCATATCTTGCACATTTCCAACCATACAAAGAATACTTTATTTGTCTATGGATCCATTCTAGCATGTTTAATACAAGTACAGTGTAGGTAGATACATGTAGCACTTGATACTACACATATTTAGACAGGATATGAAGATGTTTTATTAATCCTCGTCCCTGGTTTTACACTTGACTTTTAAACTCTGCATCTTGTAGTATCCATATTTAGTCTGCATCAAAATGAGTTATACATATAATGCTGTCCAAACTAACTTTGTGTGTATTCACAATGTACGTACCTACATGTACATGTACATATACGTGTACATATCAATACTTTTGGTTTCATAAATTATTTTGTTATGACTACAAATTTTTGTTTAAGCTACACGTAGATACACAAAGGGTTGATTAATCTGTCATCAAAGCCAAAGGCTGATGAATTAAAACAATATCCATGTAATCATGTAAATAAAACACATTAAAATGTAAAAACCCTATTTCTGTGATAAAAGCTTGGTTTTAGAGAACTTTATACAAAATTCAAAATTTCCTTCTTGGGATGAACAAAATGAGTATTATGACTACTAAACATAAAGACTTATTACAAACCAAATAAAAGATCAACAGGGTACATGCATGACGAGACAAAAATTAATAAAATATGGAAAAAATGTAAGGGATTTTGATCCACCTAACTATCATGTGTAAGCACTGCCCCACCCAAATAAGTAATACCATGTATTGTAAATGTGTACATGCCTGTACACAACCGTTTGTACCAGAGCTGTAGTACTAGTTGTCATACTCATAATCGAGTACATTTTTCTGTACTCGTACAAAAGTACTCAAACACAACTACGTAGTTGGAGTACTTGTATCCTTGTACATGTTTTGTACACTCATACTTGTACTCATGAAAAAGTACTTGACTGCAAGTCTGCACTGTTGAACTGTACTGTGTAGAATAGAATCTTAAATCTTAACATTCTGCATGCCAGGAAGATGACAACACCGTCTTCTAAAAATAAAAATAAATTCTTGGGCAGCACTTTTCTACCCAGTGATGTGTTTCGTGTACATGTAAGTTTGTGATGCTTTAAACCTATTCCTAGCATGAAAAGATCACAATAAGTAAGACTTGTACAATGTACATAGCTTTGCATGGTGAAAAGGGTACATATAAGGAAAAAACTGTTTGCGGTGACACCATGTGAAAAATTCTCTTTTGAGTAGTAATAAGCTCTGAAAAGAACTGGTGATTACATTTTGATCAGTAATGCTCTGATCGTCTTCAAGAGAAAGATCACAATGCATCAACCATATTTGAATTAATAAAAAAATCCATTCTTTAACTTTCTTGTACCGAGTTTCTTGTAAGTTTATGATCCATCATTTTATTCCTACTGGCAAAGATCGCAATTATACATCAACCATGCTTGACTGAATAAATTAAATGTTTAATATAGTGAATAAATCATTTTTTACTGAACCAGGACTTGAAC
Organism: Zoroaster sp. YZ-2022; assembly: GCA_029582265.1. Lineage (NCBI taxonomy): Eukaryota > Metazoa > Echinodermata > Asteroidea > Forcipulatida > Zoroasteridae > Zoroaster > Zoroaster sp. YZ-2022. Next base: position 19,622,520 of record CM055829.1, on the reverse strand, counting down.
ATGCAACCTCCTACAGTGTATTTACAATTCAAAACCTGGGAAGCGGCAGTCCAAGGGAATCACTCAGAGATTGGATTTTGTACATGTGTATGCATTATTTTAATTTCTCATTGTACTGCACATGATTACATGTGTATAATGGAGGCCCTCACTCTACAAGTGGCCTCCACCACTTTATCATGTACACTCACTGGCCAAAAGTATTGCAACATGCTCAAAATAGCTCTTTACAAGTACATGTAACAGGTGAGATGATCATTTAATCCGATTTCATCGATCGTGTATTACATAATTTCCGAGCAAGAACTGTAAAAAGGAACATTGACTTCAAAACACAGGCACTTTCAAGAAGTCTTAAGTAGTGTAAATAAAATAAAATAAATTATTGTAACACAGTTCTCCAAACTGAACTTTGGGGATGTTGCAATACTTATGGCCAGTGAGTGTAATTTGATACATGTACTCTTTAGTAATTTTACCATTCAGAAATGTATAATGTCGAGATAAAAAGTGAAATAAAGATTGAATTGAAGAAGATGAAGTTTTATTGTAATAGTATTCCTACATCTGTAGCATGACAAAGATCGCAATGTACATGTATGTAAGTTTGTGATCCAAATGTACATGATGTTCTACACTTGGATGAAACAAGGGAAACTTGCCAAATTCATTGTTGTGCACAATTGTACTGTATGTAAGTTTCCATGCACTACACGTGTACACGTACCAGGCGGGTATAACATCAAACCGAAACCAAGAATGGTGAATTACAGCACTCTCAGGTGCCACGCCCACCACGGCCCCTCTCACTTCAAACAGTTCTTACAGGTGGATACATTGCACATGCCCTAGAAAGTTTGTGAAAACCCTGCTGGCTTCTAATGAATGGAATGGAGAAAGGTCTTGACATCCTTATTTCAACACTGCAGGGATTCTTAACTCTAAACATTCTGAGGTCAGGCCATCCCAAATAATCGGAAGAAAATATGCAAGGATTTTAGAAACAGGGCGTCCACATTTTGTTACTCATTGAAAAACAGGTTGTCCAAAAATTTTACTTTGTACTTTCGCATACAGGGGTGAAAATCAGTCAAAATGTTGATACTCGCTAAGGTATGTGTACATATGTGTGTACATCTCTAGTGCACTTAAAAGTTGAACAATGTCAAACCTCACGTATAGTACATGTACATACGGGTACATGTACATTCACAGGTCAAAATGACTCAACTGTTTTTGACTGGTAAAAGCAGTGTCTTGCATTGTTGAGGGTGGTCAAAATGACAGTAAAACCAGTCAAAAATGCCCCAGTGTGCACATTCGGGTCAACAGTCAAAACAGTCAGTTGACTGGTTTTGACCAAGTATAGCTACATGTACTTGCCACTAAAGTTCAGCTATAGTAGGAGAGTTAAGGGTATGTAACACAAAAGCAGTTGTGGCTACTTGTACTTCAGACTCATTTTGTAAGAAAGGGTCACGTTTGCTTTCCATCCCTCTGTATGTTTTAAATTCAAATCTTTAAAACCTGTATGGTTTGAGGTCTTTCAGACCACAAGTCTTTTCCTGAAGCCAATTTCATCGAGCTGCTAAGCAAAAGGAAATTGCTTACCAACAAATAATTTCCTAGCAGATTCTGTTGGTAATCAAGCCAAAGTTTTATACAAAATGTGTGTACCATGGCTGGTAGTCTTTAAGCAAAAGTATCCGCTTAAACATCAATAAAACAACAGCTTTCTGTTGTCATGGTTTCATCATTAGCATTACATCATGGTTTTTTTTTCTCTGCTGGTTCTAAGGGTGCTGTGACCTTGGTGGTACCATAATAGGGAAATGACCTTGTTTCAAGAATGGGAGGTTTCAATTACAAAATAACTTGTGAATGTAACACCCATAGTGATAGCCAGAAATACCTTCAGGCGTCTTTTGGATGCCCTGTTTGCTACATGTAAATGGACACCCTGTTTTATTTGCAATACACAAATACACACAAAAAACTATTGTAAGTTCAACTTTTTGACACTCTGTTTTTCAAAGAATAACAAATTGGACGGCCTATTTCAAAATCCTGGCTTATGAATACAAAACAATGTACTACAAGTAGATGTATGTTAACACACAGGAAAATATGAGTGTAAATTGCATTTGCATGCATGTACATGTACACTAACTTGAGACACTTTATGCCAATGTAGCAAGGACTAACCCTAACCATGGAGGCTTCCTCCATGCCCTAACCCTCCCAAATCCTCCTTGCAAAAGTGAAGGATTTTTAAGGATTGAGGTTACATGTACATGCTTCATGCTCTTTGCTAAAGAGAAGGATTTTGGAGGATTGGGGTTATTAGGCATACTTTCCATGGTATATGTACATCCAGGTTTGTTGTAGTGATTGTAAGGTCAGTGCTTGGGTCAGTGGACACTGTTTATTGCTCCATGCATGCATGCAGGGAGGGCCCCTGGCCTTGTACATGTATCACAGATTAGAAACACATGTGTGCATACATGTCATGTGCTTGCTTTACTACTGAAGGACTTTGGAGGATTCAGGTTATGTGTAAGCAAATGGGCCCAGGGAGTTAGGAAGGATTCAGGTTATGTGTAAGCAAATGGGCCCAGGGAGTTAGGAAGGATTCAGGTTATGTGTAAGCAAATGGTCCTAGGGAGTTAGGAAGGATTCAGGTTATGTGTAAGCAAATGGGCCTAGGGAGTTAGGAAGGATTCAGGTTATGTGTAAGCAGATGGGCCTAGGGAGTTAGGAAGGATTCAGGTTATGTGTAAGCAAATGGTCCTAGGGAGTTAGGAAGGATTCAGGTTATGTGTAAGCAAATGGGCCTAGGGAGTTAGGAAGGATTCAGGTTATGTGTAAGCAAATGGGCCTAGGGAGTTAGGAATGATTCAGGTTATGTGTAAGCAAATGGGCCTAGGGAGTTAGGAAGGATTCAGGTTATGTGTAAGCAAATGGGCCTAGGGAGTTAGGAAGGATTCAGGTTATGTGTAAGCAGATGGGCCTAGGGAGTTAAGTGATCCTTATACAATGTAATTCACTGTTTTGGAATCAATGACCCACAGGGTCATTGTCAACCTCATACATTTCCTAAAAGGGAGATACTTTCATAATGATTGGAACCCACCTCCAAAAACATCAGAAATCACAGATTTGTTCTCTTTTCACAGGGACTGTAGTTCCCTTCAACTTGTGTGGTAATTGTGTGCACAACAATTATCTATTCAATCTAAACAAAATGTCATCTTTTCAACAGAGTTTGGTTTTTACAGCAATAAAGTCTCAAATTCATCATGGTGAGCATTGTAAATTCATTGAGGAACTCTACGTAAATAACTTAAATAAACAATATTTTGGAGACAAATATTGTGAAACACTTCATTTCAAACTTTTCAGTAAAAAAATGAATTGCTTAAAAGAAATCTTTAGCTGAAACACATCTTTAAGAATTGGTTCTTTGTCGAGTGAGTGAGTGAGTGAGTGAGTGAGTGAGTGAGTGAGTGAGTGAGTGAGTGAGTGAGTGAGTGAGTGAGTGAGTGAGTGAGTGAGAGAAAAGGGGGTCACATCCCAGCTACATTTCCCTTGCCCATATCACTCATTGCACAATACAAACAGCGTACATAATATTAGCAAAGAAATCCACCATTTCCTGCCAGTGAATATCAAGTTCAACTATAAACTATTTGGCAACGATAATCAAATATATACAGAGAAAAACATTCCAGGATAATTCAGTGTACAAATACAGAAGTGGTTTTGTTTCCTGCTTAGGACATGTGACAACAGTCCCTTGGCAATATTAGGTTTGGGATGGTTTCGACACATGTTTTCTTAATTAATCATTTTGCAACTTCCGCCAAGCAAGCACAGCGTCACTATTGTAATACTTCAAGTTCACTTACATGTACAGAAAACTGCACTGTGCAAGAGTCAATCCCAGGGTCATTCAAGTAGATTTACAAGTCCAACATGTATTGTGTGTATAATTTATCAATATAAATTTACTATTATTAGCCAGCAATACACATGTGTGTTTTTACAATGCCATTTTTAGACCCTATTTGTTTATGGAAACCATGATTTACATGTATTTGTAATACATGTATGTATGTAAGTACATGTATGCAAAAGTATTGTAAGTTATACATATTGGACATCCTTCTCGTTTTCACATATATGCAACAGGAGCAAGATGAAGGCATATTAATTCCCTTCATCTGAACCAAATTCCTTGTATTATCACTGGGATTATGGACAATGGTACTTGACTTACAAGTGGTGGTATCTAAAGAGGGTGTGTTTAGTCTTTTCAAGTGGGTACAAGACCAACTGCTCAGAACCACTCAAGGGTACTTCCTTTCATCAATTTAGATTGCTTGTTTGAGCTTTTAAAAGGTACACGTAACTTATAGGATTGGTTAATTCAAAAATAACCAAAATGTTCATAATTTCATATCAAACTTGTACACTACATGTACATGTTTTTCTTTCTCAATTTTGTGGTTTTATACATGTAGCCACAGGCAGATACAATATAATGCCATTAAAAAAAGTCACTGATGACAGATTAAATCATTGCCAACTTTGCAGTCATGACTTACATACAAAGCTAATTAAATTTAAAAGAAGAATGAAAACCTAGTTGACTGGTATGTTGTCAGTTTTCCCTTACCATTTAAATAAAAGGAATAACAAAACAAACAAAAAAAACAAACAAACTTACTGATGATTCAGTGAAAACCTTCATTTTTCATTTTGAATTCTTTTCATTTTTGGTCATTTTACCCAATTACAAAATTACTGATTTATAATCCAGCCCTGGAATTCCACTCTTGCAGGGGTAAGGTCACTTTTCATGAATAAAGGACACTTTCATTAGTATATGACACTTGTGTCCTTGAGCAAGACACTTAACCATAATTGCTTATAGGAGCAGAGGCAGTTTAACAACTGCCTTGTTCTGGACTAGTTACCCCTCCCAGTCCTATTCGCACCGTGAAGAGGCTGGTTATTAACTTGTCTTGTTTAGGTGCGAGGGGCTGGTTTCTTCAGTGTGGAGTCGTTGTAACAACTCAATGACTTAGTAGCCCCCACCTTGGAGTGGCCATTGGCCTTGTGTGGGGCGATTTGCATAAATAAATAAATAAATAAATATATAAATAAATAAATAAATAAATAAATAAATAAATAAATAAATAAATATCAGAATGTCTGTGGGAACATATCAAAGGGACACCAAGGCCAAGACCAGAGCAATTGGCCTATTGTGAAATTCCAGGCCTGATAATCTAAAAACTTGATGTGAAATTGTTGAAGGTACAAAATATCCTGTGAACTTACTCTGCCCATGGAGGAAGAAAACTGTTTTCTTCCTCCATGCTCTGCCCGACAAACTGTGAAAATGTGATTCATTTCCACCTTTAGTATGTCAAAGATTTACTCAAACAATGAATTTTGTTTCACTATTATCTCAAAGAAGCTGACACATTCTTAAGCTGGTTTCTGTACATATATCTGGATCCATTTATATACATTTTGCCAATAGTGCATATTGGCTTTAAAACCTAACTACCCTAAATCCTCTATAAAATCCTTCTCCTGGTTTTGCCCACAGTATCATAGCCCAGCAAATAGAGCATGTAGCCATGTGTACCAAATCCATCAAACTCCACCAGCTGCTTTTGTTGGATTCAGGACTGTTTATAGCCAAGCCATGGATGCTTTGCATTTGCTACTGAACCAAGTCCAACAATTTGCATACCTTTTTACTGCATGTGTTAGTCATGGATTTTGGATGATTTGAGATGGTTCCTGCATTAGCCAAAATGCCTATAGAGGGGATTTAGGGTTTTAAGTTACAGAACAAACTTCTCTTCTTCTTTTTTTATATGTGTACCATGTATGTGTAAATCTTTTAATCTGTTCCTGTACATAAAGCACACATCTTTACAGCACTAGTACAGCCAAGAGATTATAAATTTGAACAATCAGGATAATCTCAGGATTAAAAGGTCCTACATCTACAGAAGTGATCTGATTGGGCATTGTTCATATGATTCCACTGTGATACATGTAGGTCAATAAAAAATTACTTGTGTTCCTGTGTAACCATGTATAACATGCATTCAAATTCAAATTCAAATTTAAGATAAAAGGCAAGGACTGTTTTAAGTTTAATGTGCACTATGTACATGTACTTCAAAATAATAATTTATTTACATGTAAAATACTTTTATTTATTTAATCAGCTTTTTAATTCATTTTCAACTTTTGAAATTGTTCTGTTTTAGATCAGTTCTTTGTTTACACTTGTTGTAACTGACATGTGTTAACTGACTTTCTTAAATTTCACCGACCTTGATTTTTACAGGATTTTATTGCATGCATCTTTTTGTCCATTCTCTGGAATGTTCAAAACATAAACATTACCATGTGTCTCTAGTTTATTCATCACAGAATGATAATAAATGTTTGTGGTAATATTAGCATGTCTGAAATTCTTTAAACTGTGTTTATTTTGAAACACAGTGGTTTTACTTATTGCTTATTTTCATTGTACACATTGTTGGTATATTTTTATACTTCAATACACCAAGTGAAATCAAAGCAACAACCCTAAAATATTCATTCCTTATGTTTTGCCTATTTCAGTGCTGAGAGTTACCAGTTAGATCACTAACCATTTAAAGGGGGACTGACATCCTTTATTGTGTGTGTACTTAAGGCATTTTGTAATAAAATATTGTTTTTGAGATCCACCTGTGTCTATTTAATCATTGATTTATGAGTACAAGTATTTTAAAACAATGTTTGAAGTGTTTGGTGGAAGCTTCATTTGCATAAGATATGTGACGTAAGGTCGGGAAGATCCGATGTGTACATGATGTACATATACATACAAACGTTTCACACACATAGCGTCGATTTAATTTCTTCCGTGATTTTTGTTTCCGGAACTAATAAAATGCCGGGAAGATGTGTTTCTGCAGGATGCAGCAACACCACCAAAGACGGTGTTAACCTTCATCTGACGGTTCCCAAGTGACCCAAAAATCGCCGTATTTGGATGAGCAAAGTTCGACTGACAAGAGTAAAGTGGTCAGGTCCATCGGCTCACATAGTTTTGTGCAGCGATCATTTTGAGCCGAGTTTTGAGCCGAATTTCTCTTCCCGACATGACGTCACGAACAGCTCCTCCGTGCAGGGCATTTTTACAATGGAAAATAACACTCTCGAAAAAAATAAAAACACAAAACAAAAATTGTATTGATCTTTTACTGATATAAAAGAATAAAACGATCACATATTTAACTGTTTGATTTAAATCCATGTCAGTCCCCCTTTAACCAAAACTTTCACGGTCGTTTAACCGGTTAACCCGTTTTAAAACCGAAAGTTGGCACCCGACAGCCACACAAAAAGCATTCAATAAACTATTTCAGTGCTGAGAGTTACCAGTTAGATCACTAACCATTTAACCAAAACTTTCACGGTCGTTTAACCGGTTAACCCGTTTTAAAACCGAAAGTTGGCACCCGACAGCCACACAAAAAGCATTCAATAAACTATTTCAGTGCTGAGAGTTACCAGTTAGATCACTAACCATTTAACCAAAACTTTTACGGTCGTTTAACCGGTTAACCCGTTTTAAAACCGAAAGTTGGCACCCGACAGCCACACAAAAAGCATTCAATAAACTATTTCAGTGCTGAGAGTTACCAGTTAGATCACTAACCATTTAACCAAAACTTTTACGGTCGTTTAACCGGTTAACCCGTTTTAAAACCGAAAGTTGGCACCCGACAGCCACACAAAAAGCATTCAATAAACTATTTCAGTGCTGAGAGTTACCAGTTAGATCACTAACCATTTAACCAAAACTTTTACGGTCGTTTAACCGGTTAACCCGTTTTAAAACCGAAAGTTGGCACCCGACAGCCACACAAAAAGCATTCAATAAACTATTTCAGTGCTGAGAGTTACCAGTTAGATCACTAACCATTTAACCAAAACTTTCACGGTCGTTTAACCGGTTAACCCGTTTTAAAACCGAAAGTTGGCACCCGACAGCCACACAAAAAGCATTCAATAAACTTCCCGCAATGACTACATAACTAATGCGGCAAAAAAGAAAGTCTAAAACAAAAAGGGTGGCAAATTCTTGCAAAATTGTTGGTAGGGCTGTGCGTTAATTTGGTAACCGGATATTCGGATTTTGATTTTGAAATTCTTCACTTAAGCAAAGAGGATTTTAGAGGATTTGGGAAGGTAATAAACAATTGATGTGATTTGGCCTATACTGTATACTCAGAAAGGACCAAGTACACAGTGCTTCTAACATGTACATTACATTTACATGTATGTCAGTGCATGGAGGAGTTCTGTTTTCTTCCTCCATGGTCAGTGTAGGGGCAAATTACTTACTCTTCCCAGACACCACAACAACCACAAGTTGAATGCAACAAAGGAACCCAGTGTGTATTTACTACCACCGCCCCAGGCATTTCAGGTGAAAATATGCAATAAACATTATTTTGACAACAGGCAGCTTTATACATGTATGTAATTCACTCCATTTGATCACAAACTTCATGAAAAAGGTTCAATTTCTCTTAATAATATTAAATGGTTAACTGCAGATTTATTTGCTTTGTGTCTGCTGTTGTTATTTGGAGGAAAGTTAATTTTAGAAGGATTGAAATTTGAATGCTCAAACTTTGCTATGAACTCTCTAAGTTCAGGTTAGATAAACATGCATTGAATAGTGAAAATATTTCTGATAATATAACTTGTCATACTATTTCCTTGAAAAATTGAAATGTAAAGGCCAAAAAAGTCTCTAGTTTCTGCTTCCTGAATGCAATTTCACTATTTCTATCTTGTTAAAGATATATCGCCTGTGTTTGGGCCTATTTGATGGTTGAAGAATAGATTTAAATGGTTAAGGAAGTTATAAGATTTCATTTGAGATATTGAACAAAAAAATCTGTCAAGGATTAGTACCAGTTAAATAAAAACTCAAATTAATAAAATACTGGCCCACTGTTTGAATCCTCAGCTTGCACGTAACCACACAGTTTACATGTATTGCAGTCTTTGGATTGGCCAGTGCATTTTAAATATCGCATTTTAAATATCGCTTTTATACAGTTTCGGACATCCAAATTTATGGCGTTTTTTTAGTTTGTTTAATGATCTTTCAATTTTGTTTGTGCTTTTTAAATGCATTTACAGGCAGTTTACCTACAGAGTATACTGGCTTTACATCTGGGTGCACTTTCATTCATTACTGGTTGCAGTATTATGATCCATTAAAGGGACACTATCGTCACGATCAGAGCAGACTTTCAACAGGGCATGGAATCGGTGTCCTAGTTTAAGATGAACAGTGACTGAAAATTACTGACTCATATATACATGTACGTGTACGGTATGTAGCAGCAATGGTAATATGACCTTATCATGTAGGGTATTATTTTCAGTCAATGAGTTAATCTAAAATTAGCACTCCGATTCCATGCCCTGTTGACCGTGATGATATACGTGCAGCCCCTTTAATTGTGTGTGAAGTGACAAAAGTACATTGTACCATTGAGTCACAGACCTTTTGAAAAGGCATCTAATTGTGTACACCTCACTCAACACAGTATTAAATCTAACAATACAAATAAATCATTACTGCATGGTTCTCACTACATAAGAATTTATAAGTACTTACTCTCAATGCGGGTATTTCATCTTTTGTAAAAATTCAATCCGTGAATTGCTTGACAATCCATGACAAGCTGTCTCACTACTTCGCATTTCACAGTAATATTTTGAGTAAACAGACAAGAGTTTTGGAATGTTTTCAGCAGTAATGCCACTGGCACAGAAGTCAATGAACCAAACTTGGCATGAGAATATTTAAGCAGCCTACTTAAGCGGCAGCATTTCCCAGAGTCCGGCATTCTCCTGAAGACGATCAGAGCATCCTGATCGAAACGTCGAGTTGTAACCCCCAGTTCTTTTCAGAACTAATTACTACTCAATAGAGAATTTCACATGGTGTCACCGCAATTAGTCTTACTTATCCTCTTCACCATGGAAAGCTACAAGTTTTACCTATGAGAATATTTGTAATTGAATCCCAAATAAGTGAAAGCCAACAGCATGGATATTCGATCAAATAGGCATTTTCATAAAGTCAACACCTAGAGACTAATTTTAAAAAGGGACTTTAATTGAACAGTGTCCGATAATTTCTGGGGTTACGTATTTGACATCATTACAATAACTCAAGCAGAAAAAATTTACTGATAGTATGACAATGATGAAGTTGCTGTGCGTAAGGCCAGTAAGTAATATCAGAAGTCTATTACCTACATGAAGTGTGTCAGCCTGCTGTAATCTACACCATGGCATTGTACTCCAAATGCGCGCACGCACAACAAGCTTGGTTACGGGTTTTGCTCCCCCCTGCCTGGCTTGCTGTGGGGCATGATGGGATAGGTGTTTCCACGCGATGCTAGTTCTTAGAGAACTAGATGCAATCTTAAACAAGACGAACCATCAGCTGTGTGTATAATGTGCTATACCCTAAGGTGCGCGCGAGATACTGTACAGTTCTCTCCGGATTAGTCTCCCAGACTGCGCTGCTTCTTTTTGAGACCTTGCGCATCATTTTGTGGAACAAAACAGCATGAATGGCCCAAATCCATTGTTCTTGGAGTACTATGCCATGGACTAGGTTAGTACAGGAGTGGCACACTTCATGTAGGTACATGTAATATGTCTAGTATGTCAGGGACCCTCCCTCCCCCCAAAAAAAACAAAAACCAAACAAACAAACATTTAGGTATAAATATGTATGAAATGCTGACGCTATATTTAGCAATTCATAAATGTTTGCTCTGAATTCAGGAACATTACCACTATATCATGTATCCTTGTTTCCATCTACATGTAATTATAATGTTTATCTAAAGTCACACATCACACCTACAAATGTACAACAGGTTCTCTTACACCATCCACATATCTGAGACACCCTCAGGGAAGCCATGCTGTACAACACTGTTACGTGATGACCTCCCCTCCCCAAAAAAAACATGTCACATGGAGAACCCCATGGAGGTTTAGAGAACCAGAGAGCATGACCTCTAGTCAGAGTTGATCAGCCAGGGCCATCATCACCAAGGGGGAGGTGTGGTCCAATCAACAGGTCATGGGAATTACAGTTTGGCCAGTGCACTCTACATGTATGTATCTTGTGTTTTAAGGAATTTGCCTACTGAAAGGGTCAGCAATATTTCTTTTTTCTCTTTGAGGTCAGGGTAAGTGTTAACACTTACCCTTCTTACAGTTACATGTGCTTTGCTGAAGGAATTTCCTTACTAGTTCAGGAGTCAGGATCGGTCTGGGCCAAATAAAATCACTCTTGACAGTGTTAACTCTGTCTGAGCATTGAAATCTAACTCTAGTCAAGGCAAAAAGCACCACGCACGACATATTTTAGGGGGCTTTTAAATTCAGTGAATGGTTTATAATCTGAAATATTTGCAATGTAAATTTGTAGTCAAACTATTTTTGTGTAAAATGATAATTTTGAAAATAAATCTTGAATTTTGATTAGATAAAAAATATTATGTATTTTGTGTAGCATTTTTCTATAGGATACAAGGGAAGTGCTTCCCTTACAGCTACTTTACACTTCTTGGTGTTTTTATTTACAATGTATTTTTTATTTTATTTTTTTTTTTTGTATTCTCATAAAAGCATTTATGTTTAGTTACTGGGGGTAAAGTTGATGATAGTATAAAAACACCCCTTGAAATCTTTCTGTCCGAGGTGCTATCATTAATAAAATGTTTAAAAAATCATTTCTGAACTGAATGATTGTCATCAAAATAAGCTGAATCTTTCACAGGTTGGTAAATTGTATCTTGAATCAGAGAGTACTTAGGATTCTCCTAGAAGCATTTTTGCCAACATTACTAAATGTTTGTAACTTCCCACTGAAATATTTTGTCTAAAGAGTATCCCCGTTTTTCCAAACACATGTAATTCATGGAGGGTATTGTCAAATATTCACAGACAACACTTTCTTGGCAACTGTCTTCTCAAAAGTCAGAGTTTGAAAATAGGGCACCTATTCATTGAAAAACTGGGTATCCAAATGCTGAACTTACAATACTTGTGTATGCATCTACTTATTGTGTGAATTTGAACTACAAATAAAACGGGTTATCCCTTTACAAAGTACAGCATTCAAAAGATACCCAGAAGAAAAAGTATTGCTACCTAAGGCAAAAAAAAAAAAAGTCTCTGGTTTCTGGTCATAGGCAGGCTTCAAAATCAGCGCATTGACACTTTTTTTTCTTTTTTCTTGGTAATTTATTTTTAAAGCGATACATTTTAACAAGTTAACACCAGACCAAATTTCCCATACACAAAGTATGGTGGCTAAGAGAGGCCGCACAAATCGGGCAAACGTTCATACCCCTATGTGAAAAAACTGTTTAAAACACAGCGAGGCAGAATTCCAATCAATTTTTATAGCAATTTTTATAGCAATTTTTATAGCAAAAAAAGAAAATGCTGATGTGCAGGTCTGAGGCGACATGAAGACTAGAAACCAGATACTTTTTTTTTTGGCCTAATACTATGCTTCAGGATCACTAGGGATCTTTTTTTGCCAACCAGCGAAATGTTATACATATACATGGAACCAGACCAAATTTCCCATATATACAAAGTATGGTGGCTAAGAGAGGCCGCACAAATCAGGCAAACGTTCATACCCTTATGTGAAAAAGTCATTTAAAACACAGCACAGCAGAATTCCAATCGATCCAGCAATTTTGGCCGCAATTGGACATCATTTCACAGCAACAACAAAAAGAAAACTAAAATGCAGACACACAGGTCTGAGGCCATGCGTACAGAGAACAGAAACCAAATACTTTTATTTGGGGGGGGGGGGGGTGGGGCCTAATACTATCATTCAGGATTACTAGGAAGAACAATATACACATCCTTGTACACTAGAGTGAAAAGGTTTGTGGTTATGAGAAGACTACCCCCCCCCCAAAAAGAGAACATATGTTGGTATAATGTTGACTGTGTCTCTTCATGTGAAGTGTACAGTACTTCTTTGTACACTAGAGTGGGAATGCTTTCAGTTATGATGGACCCCCCCCCCCTTAAAAGGAAAGTATACCATTAGTAAACTGTTACCTGCTGTGTCTCTCTTCATGTAAAGAAAGATAAATAAGACAACTGACATGTGAAAGTTTTACTTCATTACATAGTGTCGTTAACAAGAAAATAGTGAAAATGCAATCAGAAATGACAATACATGTAGGTCCATGTAAACACAAACTTCTAATTATTCTTAAGTCATTCAAAGGTGAAATTTAGATTTATTAAACAGTTGGTTATAATGATCATGATGTACAGTGCGTTATTGGGGAATCAAATTTGACTGTTCTTTAGAAAGATTTCAAGGGAAGGTTTTTGACACCATCATCAACTTAACACCACTTGAGAGTTTTATGAAAAACTATGAATCATTTATACGTAAATGCTTTTTGAGAATGGCACTGCCTTTAACTACACTGCCTGGTGCCTGCTGCCTACGTGCCAGGTCACACTGTGGTAATAATATCACCTTGCGATATGACTTCAGTTGACTGGACTTGTTTTCTTCTGTTGGGTTAACCTCACTCCTCCCACAGGTACTAACTATGTGGTATGATAGGTATGGTGTTTGAATGCAACTACATGTAGGTCCACTGGGGGGTTTACCTCACTCCTCCTGCAGGTACTAACTATGTGGTATGATCAATGTCATAGGTATAGTGTTTGAATGCAACTACATGTAGGTCCACTGGGGGGTTTACCTCACTCCTCCTGCAGGTACTAACTATGTGGTATGATCAATGTCATAGGTATGGTGTTTGAATGCAACCTACATGTAGGTCCACTGGGGGGTTCTTGCAAAACGCACACAAATTCCAGTTGTTTCAGGTATTGAAACAGATTCCGATCAAATCTTTAGTATATGACCAAAAAGACTAGGGCTTTAAGAAGAAAGAAAAAATACACAAATTCATGGAACAGAATTTTTAGATATTTCTTATGCTATTTTTGCCATAAGGACAATGCTAGAAATAGATATTTTCCCGTGACATCCTATTTAAAACCGAATCTTAGCCAGATCAGATCTGACGGAGTTCTTGCAAAACGTATACAAAATTCCAGTTGTTTGAGGTATTTTTAAACGGATTCCGATCAAATCTTTTGTATAATCCTAAAAGAATATCTACTACTAGCACGGCTGTAAGAAGCAAGAACAAATATACACACAATCCATGGGACAGAATTTTGGGATAACTCTTATTGCTAAATCTGCCATCATGACAATTTTTTCCCATGACATCCTGTTTAAAACCAAATACTCACTTTAGCTGGGCACACCCCTTATCTTGTCTTTTTTTAAATACAGCAATTTCCTGTATTATATTGTTGCTCACTTCCTGAAAATGTTGATATCATCGACAGTCATGGGTATCCTTGACTTACTCCAATATCCCTGAAATAATCTTTTATGTGTATGTACATACACAAAACAAATGTTTTTGGGTGGTGTTGAGCAAATAATGCCACAACAAAATTACTACATTAAAGCAGGGATGTGATTTGACAAAAGTAAAAAATCCTGAAAAATGGGTAGCGGGCCTGGGTCTCCCTTTGGTCTAGAAGACAAAGCCCCCTGAACCTCCTGTGGGTAGCTGGCCTGGGTCTCCCTTTGGTCTAGAAGACAAAGCCCCCTGAACCTCCTGTGGGTAGCTGGCCTGGGTCTCCCTTTGGTCTAGAAGACAAAGCCCCCTGAACCTCCTGTGGGTAGCAGGCCTTGGTCTCCCTTTGGTCTAGAAGACAAAGCCCCCTGAACCTCCTGTGGGTAGCGGGCCTGGGTCTCCCTTTGGTCTAGAAGACAAAGCCCCCTGAACCTCCTGTGGGTAGCAGGCCTTGGTCTCCCTTTGGTCTAGTAGACAAAGCCCCCTGAACCTCCTGTGGGTAGCAGGCCTGGGTCTCCCTTTGGTCTAGAAGACAAAGCCCCCTGAACCTCCTGTGGGTAGCGGGCCTGGGTCTCCCTTTGGTCTAGAAGACAAAGCCCCCTGAACCTCCTGTGGGTAGCGGGCCTGGGTCTCCCTTTGGTCTAGAAGACAAAGCCCCCTGAACCTCCTGTGGGTAGCGGGCCCGGGTCTCCCTTTGGTCTAGAAGACAAAGCCCCCTGAACCTCCTGTGGGTAGCGGGCCTGGGTCTCCCTTTGGTCTAGAAGACAAAGCCCCCTGAACCTCCTGTGGGTAGCAGGCCTAGGTCTCCCTTTGGTCTAGAAGACAAAGCCCCCTGAACCTCCTGGATGTTTAATTTTGGAGGATTTACAGACTCTCCACATCCCCACAAACAAGAAACTAGAGGTTTGGACACAATACAGGCTACTTCTCTTCTTTCAAGAATATTTTGAGGCAAAGGTAGATTTGTAAAAAAAAAAATCTTGAAATCAGGAAAAATCCTGAGAAATCACAGGGCTGATTTACGGGGCTCTGTAGTTGGATCGTTAAAAAAAAATCAGGTTCAATATTTGTATCATGCGGTTCCAAAAAAAAATGATTAACTAATTTAAAAACCAGAAACAACTCATCTTTTTGGTCATATTAAAAGTAAACAGTTAATGTAGGTCAGGGTGACTTCCCTTTAACCAGTTCGCACCGGGAATAAAAAAGTTTTTCCGAACCCCATGGCGGGTTTATTTTTACCGCACAAACACGACCAATGGTGCTCACCAGAGCGTGACCGGGGAGACCGCGTCTTCCACCGTATGCTTATGGCTCGTTGCCACGTCGACCGGGAATCTATACAAATATTCCCGAGAATCCTGTGGCGTGTTTAGACGCTCTCCGATCCGCTGTCCAAAAAAAATTGCGTGTATACACGGCCTCCGACACGAACTGGTTAAAGATGTATCATCTTATTCACCTATGTTTTGCGAGATTTTAAATGACAATTTCTGTATATATTCTCCTTCATTGGAACATTGCTATTTTATTTGAGTAAGGGAAAACAAATGCTCCAAAAATACAAATTTCTCAAAATAACCATGAGACACAAGATTTTACAGTAAATATTTACCAAAATGGTAAATCCTGTCATAAATTCATTTTGCAATCTTTTTACTGTTAAAACAAGCTTCTGATACTTCCGTGTACATGTATTTGGGAAAATATCTCATTTCATTTCAAAGCATCTGTTTACCTTTGAGAAAGGAAATTATTAAATGTTTCAGTGAAAATAAACATTTCCGGAAATTACTGGTAAAACACAGTAATTTTAACATCTTCCCCAACCTCCCATCGCCCATCCCCTAAAAAAAAATTTAAAAAATAAAAAAACACCAGAAAATGAGGTAGCACATACTCATTTTAACTTAAATTTTCATGGACCCTGTATTTTCACAAACTTTGGTCATTTATTTGTCAAATATTTTATTGTCAAATATTTCCCAGCCTTGTATTTATTCTGGTATTTTTCCCTCATAAATTGAGATAAAGATGATATCTGATTACAATACAAGGAAAGAATGTCGTATCCGACCGCCACTTTTTAAGGGATTTTTTGGGATTTTTTTGCAACCACTAACCAGTTAAAAAATGATTCTATCGATTTTTGGTGGTACAGAAAGTGAAAACTATCTTTAAAATCCACTTTTATGATGGTTTTCGGACTTTATTTCCCTTCTAAAAAAATCTTCCCCTTCAGAAAATAGAAGGATCCTATAGTTGCCACTGCGCATGTACAATGACTGTGTTGGTCACTAATTCATTGTGGAGTTCAGACTGACATGACTAAGGATGTCATCGTATACCAAAAATGCCTAATTTTTCATGAAATAAATATCCTGGAATAATTTGAAGTATATGTCCATCATCATCCATATGTTCTCCACCTTAATAGGTAGGTAAGATTACTTTATTGGTTATATTTAATGAGAAAAAGTGGCGGTCGGATATGACATTCTACCCCAATACAATGTACACTCTTTTCTGTACACCAGAGATTCAGTGAAAACCTACATTGTGCAGAACACTATTGTACATGTACATGTATACCACAAGTTACAAGCCTACATAACAAATAAGAAAGTCTAGCAAAGATGTAACGTAACACTAACAGTACAAAGCAACAAATTCGAATAGTTCTTTAAATGTGGTCCATCCATTGTTCATCAAATTAATACATACTCCAGGCATTATTAATCCACATGTACTTACAGCGTCTTACAACAATCTGTCTAGACACCCCACAGATTCAGAACCCTCCATATGCCACCAGAACAAAGCATACTTTGTCCTTCAATGATTCTAGTAAGAGCTTTTACGGCAGCCCTTGAAGTTGTAAGATAACAAAGCAAAATACACACAAACGTTAATTTTGTATGGGACTTGAGACCGAATCATCACCAAATCCTCACCACAATTTACTCACTTTCTGCCTCGCCATTTGTCGCCATTTTTGATCTCGATAAATCTACGGTGAAAAATCGCCGATCAGAGGTCCAAGCTGTGATCTGAAATGCAGCGGAAGCTTTCAGGTCGAGAGTGCTTGAATTTACAACCACCACCGCCGGAAATTGACAACACAATGATGATTTGATGCGCTTGCGAAGATGGCGTTGTGTTACGTGTGTGTGATCAATCCACGCTTGATGAACTTCACGTGCGCCGCATGTATTTTGTACACGAGGCGAGATGTATCGTATGTAATGCGAGTCGACGGCGGGCGGACGGGGGGGACGCAGGAGGTGGGGCCCAGACGAGCGGGTTGAATGAAGGCGGGATAGAGGGCATCGTGCATGCTAGCTGTGCGGTCATACCACTATGAGGCCCCCTAGCGGTCCACATAGCGTCAACATTTCGAAATGGACCTTATTAGATTGTGTGACCAAAGTAAATAATTAAGTACAAATAAATTTAGCAACATGGCCAGATACTTGGCCCCAAGGATGGGGGTTGGGGGTTGGGGATGGGTATGAATTGTAACCCCCCCCCCCCCCCCGTCTATGCGCCTGGTGTAGCCTAGATATTTAAGATTATTTTGAGTCTGAAAGTATCAATGCAAATTTCTATTTAAAAAGTTTCCAAAATGCAGTATACATTGATTCGATGAATTGTTTTTGAAACATTATGCACATTATTGTAGGTATGTGTCTGGTAACGAAACCAGTGATTCCTCACACTGTAAAAAAAAAAACATGTAAATTTACAGCAAAATGTAGGCAAGTCTATTTCCAACAATTTGCTGTATTTACATAACAAGTGTGTTTTCCTTCCTCCGTGGTTAAAAAGAGGGCCGAAAACGAGAATCAGAATGGGTAAACAAACAAATATGGAAACGTATTGCAGTTTCATTATTAAGCGTTTACAGAAATTGTGTAGATCAGTTTAACCATGGAGGAATCTCTTCCTTCCTCCATGGTCACACTTGTTATGTAATACAGCAAATTGTTGGAAATAGAGTTGCCTGCATTTTGCTGTAAAGTTTACATGTTTTTTTACAGTGCAAAAGCGCAAAAGCACTGTACACAGCTTGCAAGACAATAGGTACAGTACATAATGTTCAGTTTTAGGTGTGATGACCCCCAGACAAATAAATTTTAGGTAAAACCCACGTAATGAGGTAGGGACTGAAAACCCAATCCACATGTCAGCTCACATCCGAAAGGGATTCCAACCTGGGTCCACGGAAGTGAAAAGGTGAGGAGAGTACCATAGGCCTATAAATTATACCGGTATACACGCTATAAACTACAATCCACATAATATACTTTTGACCAGAGATCTTACAAATGGCACATGCCAGTGCCAAGTATTTTGTAAATGTTCTAAATTATTCCTTAACAGTGGATGGGGCGGGGAGCATCATGGATATGCAGGTGTTTGCAGTTTGCCCAACAAAATTTGAGGAGGTGCGTATACGCAGCTAGTCAAGATCAAGTGGTGAGAATGGGAGCCCCTTCCATGGTTCGAAGCCATTGGCGGACTCAGAAGCCAAAGGGAGGCAATTGTCCCCCCTTTTTTATCACTGTGCATGTAAATTTACAATACATTTTTCTTGTGTACCCCCCCCCCCCCCGTGCGGCAGAGTGCCTCCTTTTTTGCCGTGTGCCCCTCTTTTCGAGGCCCTAGATCCGCCCCTTTTCGAAGCATGTGTGCTTGACTTAATGATGGGAATTTGACACGGGTGTAGGCATAACAATTTGCAAGTCAATTGACACAAGAAGGCAAGGATCAACGTTGAAGTCATTAATCATATCACTCAAGCTGTGATGTTAACCTTGATGCACTTACACTGTACTCACTGGAGATAAATTGTTATTCTCATTCCCACCTGCTTAAGCCATCAGCAACACGTCCATGCAACAATGGGTTTATGTTTTCGAGGCCATCCAGTCTTAACAAGCAAATCATAACTCTTTCATTTTCATTCTGTAATAAATCTTTCATTTTCGATAAATCACTGTAAAAATAAATTACACATTTTTTCAAAGCTCTTGGAATAGCGTCAGGTCTTTAATTGGCCTTTCTCGGTTGCCGCAAAGTTTATGATTGGACAGTTTTTATAGAGCTGTTTTTATAATTTTGGCAAAACTGTTTTTTAAATAGGCCTATTGTTTCTTTCTTTCTTTGAATCGATATATAATAATTATTTTATACATTAAAAGGAAGGTACAATATTGGTATTAATGGTAATGTTCGTTCATTTCAACCCTCTAATTTTCAAGAAATAAATTTTTGACACAAACAATTCCTGTTTTCTCTACTGATGATAGCATTTTCTTTGATAAACCGCGTTTGATATATTTTATTGAAAAATGAATATTTTAACAAATATTTATTCAGTAATAATATAGAATTATCTTCTTTATGAAGTAGGCCTAAATGATTTAAGCTAAAATCTTCATAGGAAAATAACAACCTTTTAGCTCATTTAATACCTTGATGATAATAAATTAATGTTTCTAAAATTGTAGCGCATCCCGTCATCAAAGACGGAGTGGTCAGCGGCTGGACGGGCCCAGTGGAATGCCCATGTCCGAAGGAACCAGCTCTGGAGACATGCGCGTACATCAACGGGGGATGTCCGTGCGCTAACGAACCGAACAGGTGCACCGAGTGCTGGACGATAACCGGCTGCGGAGACGGGAAGAACGGTAAACAAAATAATAAATAAATAAATAAATAAATAAATAAATAAATAAATAAATAAATAAATAAATAAATAAATAAATAAATAAATAAATAAATAAATAAATAAATAAATAAAAGCGTTTGTCGGCGCAAGACGTGTTTTACTTCGAGCTCCGATTTTCACGCAATTTATCACCTTCAGTGACATTTACGATCCAAGGGATCAAATCATCCGCCTGAGTAAGTGACACATTACAATTGTTACTATTATTGGAGTTTTCTACAATCAGAAAGAGGCCTTCAGGCCTTTTTGGACCTTTGAGAAGGTGTTTGTCGAGAACACCATCACGTACAACATGGAGTCGAACCACAGTGCTTTGAAACGCACGAATACCATCCGTTTCAATGTACGCCATATTAAAGAAGCCGTTACGCCCCACCAAATATATTGTGCTATCAACAAAGAACTCGGGACAATCAACACTATTAAATGCATAGCACCAATTGAAAATGGATGGTACAATGTTACAATGGTACAATGTTACTAAAGCTGAGCACTTTAATCTACTTGGCCATTCACTTCAAAGTAGCAGTTCTCAAACAAGGACCATTCAAAACCAAACTTCAAAGGCGGGAAGCAGCTGAACAAAGGATTATTCACACCCTGAACTGCATTGAACAAGGACTGAATAGAGACTCTGGCTTCATGTCCCAATATACAGGATTAACTTCATGAGTCACCGTCACCTTTTGTTTGCCACCTCCTCCCAGACTATATATTAACTCTGACTTCCCTTGTCCTTCTTCATTGCATCTGATGAAGTAGCTGTAGGTACGAAAGCTTATGCCTATTTTTAAGTTTAGTTAGTCTTAAAAGTGCTACCATTTATATATATATATCTTATTCTACCTGACTAACACGGCTGCATACAGATCTACCTTCAACAATGAAAGGCACTGCGAGAAAACGGCGCAACAAGGGCTAACTCTAAAGAAAACCTTAGTACAGTGCGAGAGAGCGAATGTACAAAATTCAGCAGTGGTGTATATCAAGGCCCCGTATGAGATGGCTGACAACATCGTCATCACAGCCTTGACATTCTATGGGACAGTTGCCAATATCCGACGTCAAATTCACGATTTTGACGAGAATGTAGATGGCGTAAGGAGCTGCCTAATAAAGAACATAAAACGACCCATTCCTAGCTACATCAAGATTGGAGGATTCACACTCCCTGTAAGGCATAAAGGACAGCAGAAGACATGCAAAATAGGCCATTTCGCACGAGATTGCCCACGCCGTGGCCGATGCTTCATCTGCGATAGTATGGAGCATAGAGCATCTTGGCATGATGACGAAGAGCAAGAGATATCGGAAACACCCATTGTCCTAGTACACAACGATAGACACATGCACAAATAAGAGTGACAACGTTCCAGAAGATGACTATCACGGGCTTGACAGCACAACTGACGAAGATTCATCAATTGAAGATGACATAGATGACAAGGACAAAAATGAAGAGTACAACGAGAAAACAACGAACAAGGAAATGAGCAAAAAAGAAATGAGCAAAGAAACCATGACAAAACCAACACTGAAGAAATCCTTCGCTGAAGCAACCGCCCAACCCAAACAGTCAAAAGAACCCAAGATACAACAAAATACGAAGAAGAATACAACACAACCCACCACACTCAAGAAGAACAACCCTCAACCCCGAGGTTTTTGGGACGAAGCTATAAGAATGAAAAGGATGAAAAGGAAGTCATTAGATGAAACCGGGATCAGTACAAACAACAAAATGTCCAGAGACGAAATGTATGAGGAGGAATTCGAGATGGAACATGAAGAAGAGCCCCAACTCCCCCACGAAGACACACCAGATCCAAAAAAAAAAAAACAGAGAGAAAACAACAAGACACCCACGTTTCCGAGCAACAAACTACACAAAAACCCAAAGGAGGAAAGGAAGACACGAAAAGATCAGAGGAAGAAGGATCTCACAGCGACGGACAAGAGACAGATCAAGAAGGTTTTGTCCTTTATACCAGAGGCGGAATACAGAGGTCCAGGATAGGAAAAAGAGAACATCATGGCAGAGAAAATCCTGTGAACCCTCATCGGACTCGCAACCATCCACGTCTTACCAACAGAACAAGCCAAGCCAGCTTAGTCAACCTAATCAAGCTACACCTAGAGCAAAGGGAAGGGGGAGACCAACAGCAAAAGTATGAACTTTCATGCACATAATCTTTATGAACTGGCTTAATCTGAATGTTTGATGTCCTTTTTGTCAATTGCCTCCTTAAATGTCAATGGATTAAGAAATTATGTTAAAAGAAATGTTATCTTTGACTACTTACAACGAAGAAAATTTAGTCTTGTTTTTTTTACAGGAAACACACAGCGACCAAAATGACGAAGTAGAATGGTGTAAACAGTGGCAGGGCAAAATGTATTTCAATCACGGTAACAGACATAGTAGAGGAGTAGCTTTTTTGACTTCCAAAAAGGTTAGTCTAAACATTACCAACATTACCACTGATAATGATGGAAGATGGATGAAAGCCCAAATGACCTGGAATGACAATACTTTTTATATTGCCACCGTTTACGCCCCTAACCAGATTTATGAACGCACTACTTTTATTGATAATTTTAGCGACCAAATCAGTGGATTCGACAACTGGATTATAGGAGGCGATTTTAATTGTAACCTAGATAACAAACAAATCAAGGATGTTAGCAAAATTATTTTAACCAATGTGGTCCAAGAAAAAGATCTAATATAGATGCTTGGCGCACAGTCCATCCCGATCAAGAAGGATTTACGCATTTTCATAAAGGTAGTAACCAAGCAACAAGAATTGATTATATTTTTGTATCATCTAATCTCACCAACAATATCAATGATGTTAATGTTACTTCATGTGCTTTTTCAGACCATCAAATTATTGGGCTGAAACTTGACAACATCAAAACTCCCCATGGTCAAGGCAGATGGTTCTGCAATAATTCTCTTCTTGAAGATCCTGAATGTAATTTCAGAATTACCAACCTTTGGAATTTTTTTAGAACTCAAAAACAACAATACAAATCCCTGGCTGAATGGTGGGAAATGGGCAAATTCCGTTTAAAAGAAACCATCCAGGAGTTTGGCAAAGAAAAAGCGTACACCCAAAAACAAATCCACAAGGAATTACAGAGACGCTATGATATGTTGATTAAAAACACAGACAATAACAGTGTTGAGGAGATTAAAACCCTTGAAACCCAACTAAAACACCATGAAATCAATGAATGGAAGAAAGCCCAAGTTAGAACCCATAATACTCTTAAAGAAGAAGGTGAAAAAGCCTCCAAATATTTTCTCAACTTGGAAAAACAACAAATTCAGAGTAGTAAAATAGATAAACTCATCAATCACGAAGGAATCCTTGTTGATCAGCCAGAAGAAATGCTTGATTCTGCTTGTAGTTTTTATAGCAATCTGTACAGTACTGAACATTTAAGCAAAAGCCATTTAGATAAAATAATTTCTAACATTGAAACCAAAACTATCCCTGAAAATAAACTTGAAGATTTGAACAAAAATATTACTACAGAAGAGATCCAAAATGCTCTATTTCAAATGAACAAGAACAAAAGTCCTGGCATAGATGGCCTGACGGTAGAGTTTTACTAAACCTTTTGGCACATTCTAAGAGAAGACATTTTACAAGTTTACAAAGAATGCTTCTCTAAATGTATCCTGAGCAATTCTATGAAGTCCGCTTTGGTCAAACTTATTTATAAGAAATCGGGAAGTCGTTACGAATTAAAAAACTGGCGCCCCATAAGTCCTCTTAATGTGGATTACAAAATATTGTCGAAAGCTATCACCAATCGCCTAAAATCGGTTATGCCTTTAATTATTGGTGAAGAACAATCGTGTGGGGTTCCCTACCGTAACATCCACGACAATATCATGGTCTTAAGAGACGCAGTAGATTATGTCAACTTAGAAAATTTGGAGGCGGCTGTGATCAGCATCGACCAAGAAAAAGCTTTTGATAGAATTGATTGGAGATACATGTTTAGTATTATGAGGAAAATGAATTTACCTCCCATTTTTATTAAATGGATTGAGTTATTGTATAAAGAACCTAACTGTAGAATAATCATTAACAATTTTATCGGTACACCTATACAGATTACCAGAGGGATTCGACAAGGATGTCCGCTGTCTCCGTTACTGTATGCAATATGTGCCGAGGGTCTAGCAAGTCTTGTCAGAAATAACAAGAATTTGAGTGGTGTTGTGACCCCGAAAGGTGAGACGCAAGTCAAACTTATCCAACATGCTGACGACACAAATATCCTTGTCGGCAAAGAAAGCGAATTTGAAATACTGGAAGAGATCCTCGACACATATTGCAAAGGCAGCGGGTCTAAGCTGAATGTAAATAAGTCCAAAGGCCTCTGGTTGGGGAAATGGAAACAAAGGCAAGACAAACCTTGCAACTTTAACTGGAGCAGCGACAATATGAAAATTCTTGGAATCATCATTGGTAACAAAGTTACACCAGAAGACAACTGGGGGCCGAGAGTAAACAAAATTCAATGCGTTCTTGGTAAATGGTCTAAACGTAATCTTACTTACATGGGCAAAACGGTCATTGTCAATACCTTTGTTGGCGCCAGTGTTAATTACCTTGGCAGTATATTATCCTGTCCTGATGAATGGATTAAGAAAATTAATGAGATCATTTGGAATTTTTTTTGGAACGGCCCAAATGACAAAATCAAAAGAGACACTATAATCGGCCCTAAAACACGGGGGGGGGGGGGGGGGAACTGGACTTATTGACATTCAGTGCAAGCTGAATAGCTTGAAACTAAACTGGCTTGTTCGTTATGCAAACACTGATAAATTATGGAAAACATTCTTTGATTATTGGTTAAACAAAGCCAGTAAAGACAATAATTTAGGATGGTACATTTTTGCCAATACTAAGGTTCAGACTCAAACCACCTCTTTTTATAAAGAAATCATTTCGGCCTTTAAGAAGGCTAACGGAAATTTAAAATGCAACTTTTCTAGTATTTTAGAGACAAGGGAAATTCCTATTTTTAACAATTGTGTAGCTACTAGAGATGATACGTTACTAGACAGCCCTGTCCTTAAATCGGCAGGCATGACGAAAATTAAAAATGTCACCAGAAATGGAAACCTGATCTCTTTCAAAACAGTTGCTATCAAATGCTCTGTCAAAAGAATTAATGCTGGTAGAATTGTAAGCAGACTAAGAGAACACATTGATTTCTCCCTAATTCAAGAAAAAAGACACGGCCCTATGAACCATGTGTGTAATTGGCTATTTTTCTCTGATCAAAGTGATGACAGCGAAGTCTTAATTAAGGAAACCAACGCCAAAACCAACTACAGCAGATTGATCTCGAAAAAATGTATTACCCCCAGAACCCAGAAAATCTGGCAAAAAGTTTTTCATTATGCGCGAGACCTAGATTGGCCTCTGATCTGGAAAAATGGTTTTATAAATAATTTGCTCGATTTAGAAGACAAAGACTTCTGGTTCAAACTAAAACACATGATTCTTCCTACCAGAGATATACTGCATAAAATTGAAAAAGTACCTGATATGAATTGTCCTTTGTGTGAAATGGAATTAGAATCTCATCAACATCTGTTTATTTATTGTATTAACACCTTAAATGCGTGGGTATTTGTAGAATACCTCATTAGAAACTACACTGGTAACAAACACTTTTATCTAAGTGACTCAAACAGCATCTTAGGATACGGTATGACCTGAAACCAGTCCAATGTGTCTTAGTAGTAAAGTTACTCCGTCAGATCTGGAATGTTAGATGCAAAAAGGTTTTTCATAACTTCAAATGTCCCTTGGACATCGATATTATTGTACAATATAAACGTACCCTCAAACATTTTCTTGTTTTAGAAAAGGAAAGAATGAGTAAAGACAAGTTCACGTCTGTTTATACTAGAAACAATGCTCTCTGCTTTACAAATGAAGAAAAACTAGAATTTTCATACTGACTCTCATTGTAAATATTTCTTCAAGACGCCACTCAAAATGTTTTTACCTTGTATATAACTTAAGAACATGCCACCTATTGTAAATATTGTATTTATTGTAAATAATAATACTTAATGTGATTTTTTTGTATGTGATGAAAGTGATGTATGTATTCTTTTGTGGATGAAATAAAGGGAGTCATATAACTCCACTCAAGAGAAAAATAAATAAATAAATAAATAAGTAAATGGTCAGTAAACGGGTCAATAATATATAAATTCAATTAGGGAATTTGATATAGATCTCGTTTCAGCTCAGAGAGATTCATGTATTTTGTCGTGAATCTTTAAAACACTGTTTCGTTGCATAATCAACATTATGATATTGGTCAATAAAGATAATATTGTACTGGAAAAAAAATCGTACACTATATTAAAATACCGATCTAATTCTGAAAAGGATTAAAAGGGTACCAGCAAATATCCCTCCACATTGGGTCATGGTGCGGCCTGTTATAAACAAAATAATTGCCGTTTAATTAAACAAAAATATTTTAAAAAAGAAAGAAATGTTTTCTTCTATTTCCTTTTAGATCTGTTGCATTTCTTATTGATTGGAAAATAAATAATAATAAAGCAGAGTTATTTGCCAAAGTTCAGTTAATTAATTAATTTTATTTGAATTTGATTAAAACTTTTGACTTAATTTGACTTAATAAAAAAAAACAGCCCTGCCGAATACTATTCCCCTTGGCATTGTATCTGTCAGGGTACCCAACAACCAAAATGTCTGCGTCATCATATGTCGACGAGCACATCCCACCCACCCACCGCGGACGCCTTAACCTCCTACCCTCTGACGCGGGGGGCGGAGGTAGACTGTTCCCCTGTCTTTATCCTATATCAAGGATATACACAGGCTCCAGGCGTACCATTCAAGGGGTTTCATTGGATAAGTTGGGCTGAAGATCTGACGTCACGCTTCAAGGCTCGCGGGCTAACTACCAACCAAGGTCAAAGTTGAGCATCGAGGAAAATATGGCGGCTGCACGGCCAGATACGCGCCTCTAGCTCAAAGCATGACGTCAGATCTTCAGGCTTGGCGGGAGGAGGGTGGTCCCACATGGCGCTAAACCAAAACCAGTACCCGCTCCCGGTCGATATGATTTATTGGCCGCCCGGATCGATTGTCGTCGCGATTAGATTAATGTGTCGAGATGGTCCCTTGGTAAGCCCAAAACTTTTTAATGAAATGGATCTCAAACTATAGAGGGCGTTATCAGCACAGCACGTGCGTGCAGAGCCGTATGTACCGTACACGTATGTAGAATTAGAAAAAATAACTGTTACGCGAGTGACTTACGCATCACATGTAGAACTGTCTCTACAATTCGTCAGCATTGCAGTAACATAAAAAAATATTGACGTTACAAGCAGCGTTATGTTGACTGAAAGCAAGTGCAATTTTCCAATATTTCCTTTTAGCATTACTTTTTATAAGAAATTTCCAGAAAGACTACCCGCCTTATACAAAATATGGTTTATGGACAGATCTGAAGCAGACGACCAAATGGACGCCATCGAATAACAGTAGTTACATTGTTATGTGCACAAATAAAGATACAGACATTATAATAACGTTATAGGGTCCATAGCTGCGCCACCTCATTGATGTGACCTCATTGATGTGACCTCATTGATGTGACCTCATTGATGTGACCTTTAAGGGAAATTTGTTTGTAGTTGGTCAATGTTTTTGTAGAAAAGTGAAGGCATAAAAAAGAAATTCTGAAAAGTGAAAAAGGAGTGGATCGGACATACTTTTTTTTTACATGTGTCACATTCACAATTAATGACTGAAAAGTTCACTGACTTGGTGTCAAAAAAAGGGGGGAATTGACTAAAATGTTTTTGTGCCTAGTGTCATCCATTTAAAAATAGGTCTCCCCAGAAACATTCCAAATATTTATTAATTTTTTATTTTTTATTTCAGATTTTTTTTACAATGTTTGCCTCCAAATTTTCTTGAAAGAGAAGTAATGTTAGCCACAAAGGAAATAAATAAGTACCCTGTGTCCAAACCTCTAGTTTCTTGTTTGTGGGGATTTGGAGAGTCTGTAAATCCACCAAAATAGGAAGTTCGGGGGCCTTTGTCCACAAGACCAAAGAGATACCCAGGCACAGTTAAGGAAATGCTACCCATTTTTTTAAAGGATTTTTTTTTTTTTTTGACACCAAAAATTTTCTTGAAAGAGAAGTAATGTTAGCCACAAAGGAAATAAATAAGTACCCTGTGTCCAAACCTCTAGTTTCTTGTTTGTGGGGATTTGGAGTCTGTAAATCCACCAAAATAGGAAGTTCGGGGGCCTTTGTCCACGAGACCAAAGAGATACCCAGGCACAGTTAAGGAAATGCTACCCATTTTTTTAAAGGATTTTTTTTAAATTTTTTTTTTCAAAATCACACCCCTGCATTCAGATCCATTCTTATGATGCAAATGGAGTAGGGCCATGATCAATTTAAAATTTGTAATACAATTCTCCATGGAAGAGAACAAATTGTCAAAATTTGACATTAGCAATAGAGGAATATTTCATATTGATTCTAGACCAGAATTTCATAGGGGATCCAATCCAAGTGGTTAAAATTACAAAAACTCATGTTTTCTGGGAGAAATATGGATTTTTGGGTAGTATATCTCAAAATGTGGAATTTTCGTTAAAAATTCAAATTTAATTCTCTTGGCCATTGTGATTAGTGGATGTCTTGTGGGAAAACAATTGTTTGTGTGTCTAGATAGCCATTGTACCAAAGATTACTTTTGTATTTAAAAAAAATTAAAATTATTTTTCGTGTTCTCCAAAAATAAAACATGAGAAAATCACATGTAATTCCGTTACCAAAATAATGCACAAAGGTAATTTTTTGGGCAAAGAAAATAAAAATAAAAATCCCAACATTGTTTTTTTCTAAATATACCTCCCTACAAATTTTATTTAAACAAAATCCCATTCGGACATCTGCTTAGTACTTTAATATACGGTAATGGAATTACGGTAACCATGGTTACGGATTTGCACTGCACTTATATTCAAGTTTTTATTACTGTTACAATAACTTTTACTGTGACTTTTGACATCTTCTGTGACAAACTTTTACTTAATTTTAATTAATATTTTTCAATAAAAAAACTTTAAAAAACCACTGTTTCCTGAAAAATATGACACAATGTTTAGTTTGAATGCAAAAGTATACTATTGTACATGTATTTATACAGTGTTTATAGGCAGTACTTGTAGTAAACACTGATTAATTTGGTTGGAAATTGTAAACTTGGCATGATTTAATTGGATTATGTATGTTCAGGATATGTACTTGTGAGAACATTATTGCATATCATAAAAAATGTTTAAATGTAGAAATTCAAGTAAAATACTGTTTTTATTGCTGTTTTTCCCTTGCATTTAGCGCTATTTTTAGACCTGTACAAATACAATACGTAATTCCGTTACCATGGTTGAAGGTCATTTTTTTCAATGAAGGAATAATATTTTAAATTTTATTCTGCATTGTAGTTATTAACCCTACTAAAGTCTATATACTACAAATAATAATAATAATAATAATAATAATAATAATGTGTGGACTTATATAGCGCACGTATCCACCAACTAAGTGGTGCTCAAGGCGCATTCTTTAACGTGCATTACACAACACACGGGACCTACGGCTTTACGTCCCATCCGAAGGACGAAGCAATTATGGTTAAGTACCTTGCTCAAGGACACAAGTGTCACGACCGGGGCTCGAACCCACACCCTGCTGCTGGCAACACCAGAACTTGAGTTCGGTGCGCTAGACCGCTCGGCCACGACACTCCATAACACCCCTTTTGGAAATTACTAAACTTCACAGAGATTTATTAATTTCTGCAAGACCTGAAAACTGCTTGTCCTTCGCTGTAATTCCGTTAGCGAAATTTTGACCTCCCTAAAGTGACCCAGCAGGTGAAAAAAAAATGTCGTTTGTGTCCAATGAATCTGTTGGATCTTGGCTCCCATTTCATACACAGATTAGTTGTCTAGTATAAAACATATTTTCTAGGTGATGGGCAAATGTTGGCTGGGTCATGAATGGATGTCATTCCGTTACCGGAGAATTGCCAATTTATATAGTAATGTTTTCAAAAAATGACAAAATGACAGGCAAAACCAGTCAACAATGCCCCTCTATGCACATGTGGTCAAGTTACCGAGCATCCTGAAAATTGATTCAGTTTAAAATATTCAGATTGGAACCCTACAGTTCCAATGGGGATGCAAATGGGCCCCGATTAGGAACCCTGATGAATTTACACTGATACCACCCTCCTGTAAGCAGCACTCTAGCTTCAGGGATGTATTCAGTATTTACCCACAGACCAAAGGCTCATTTACACTCAGTGTCGTAGCCAGGATTTTCAGAGTGGGGGGAGGGGGGGGGGGGGTTGACATCAAAATAACAGATTGAATTCCAGATGTTCAGAAATACCAAAACGTTTGTGAGTTTACCGACAAACTATTTTGCCAACAAGTGGGAGTGGGAGGGGGGGGGGAGGGGGCCTGATATGCTCCGGCTCATTTACAAGAGATTATAAAACTGTTTAATTGAGAACATTTTATTTGTTTCATAACCCCAAGAGGTAAATACTGTTGCACCCTTGGTCAACCATAAGGGTATTATATTATATTATCTTGGATCAAATCTGATACGCCAATACATCATCAACACGAAATAATTCCAGACAGACAGACATGGGTAGCATTGGACTTAAATACTTTAGTTTATTACATTTGTTTTAAATAAGCACTTAAAACGCTTAAAATATTCTGTTGCATGTTGATTTTATGCACTTTTTAATTAAACAATCCAAATTTAGACATTTCACACATAATTGTTATCAGTTGTGGACACATTTACTCGCATTCTGGGCCTTCAAAATAGTTAAGATTGCATGACAAACAAATGTAAAATTGTAGAAATTATTTTATAGTCCCTGTGCACTGTTTATTATTAATTGTTGTTTCCCATAGGGGAATTAGGGTGAAATTTATCACAACAGAAAGAAAAAAAATCACTAATTGTAATAAGTTACTTCCTTGGTCTACAGTTCTACTAAATTCTTTATCATGTAAGGAATGTTAAAATTCCAATATTTCACAAATATTTCAATTATTACATTTAAATAGCATAGAATTGTCCAGTTAATAATGATAGTCCATTAAAATAAACTTATATACAATGTTTGTCTCAAATGAATTTTAATTTCTGCCTGTTAACCTACCATCATCTACCCTGTGTCTCTTCACTTGCCCATCACAGTGAGATCCTTATAAAAACCTCTGTGCACTGAAAATGCTTGCTGATCCCTGTTAAGGCTGGTTCACGCTTCACTCAAACCCAATGCAAATTTGTATGTCGTAAATTTGCACAAAATGATGCGCACAAGTTGAAATGTGTTTAAAATTTGCGAACATTAGGTTTTGATGTAACATTTTGATTTGTAATGGCATGAAAGTAAGAACTAGCCTTTACAGAAATAATTGTGTTGATAGTCCCATGTTATACATGTATGTGAATTTTAGTGTAGCTACCCACTTTGAGTCAAGATTGTGGTACAGCTCTTGTCGCAACACTCTCTATTCCTAGCTCTGCACTTGCCCAATTCAATACAACAGACTATAAATGTGACCCACTCTATCAAAATCAGGAATGAGTCACTGGGGTTGCTTTGTACAAATGGTGAAAACCATGACCAGATGGATGTTGAGGTTTTAGTATTATTTATCACGTGGTTACAATTGTTTATCTCCCGACGCAAGAATTTCACCAATCTATATATATCGCGGAACCCGCTGCTATATAGGATTCTAGCCGGCCAATCGTCATCGAGCAAGCTCGGTGGTCGAGAGGTTAAGACGTCTGCACTAGTAAGCAGGAGGTCGTGGGTTCGAATCCCGCCCGAGTCGCCTGTGTAGTTTTTTCCACAGACACTCGGAAAGCACTGAGCATACAGTGCTATGCACACGTCGGTGTAGGGCAAAATTAAATCAATTATTATTTATCAGTTTGGTATCCTGTACACTACTCCTGTGTCTTTATCCTATGAAGTAGTAACACGTGGTTACAACTTCATAGGATAAAGACAAAAGCTTCATGAACAGTGTTACTCCTCTGGAGACAACATCAACACCTTCAAAAGCTCGCGTCGCTTTGTGGAAAGAAAGGCTTATCAGTCTTCCACAACCATTAGCGATGAAAATTCCACCTGATGAAGACCTTCCTCCTGGAGCCGATAACAACTGGGCTACGTGGAAGTGTCTGAACAGACTTAGAACTGGAGTAGGCCTCTCTAAAGTTACACTAAACAAATGGGGATATTCCACCAACCCAACATTTTGTGAGTGTGGGATTGAGGCTCAAACCATGCAACACCTCTTGCAATGCAGTCTATTAGAGGAAACCTGCACCATTGCAGATTTTGCCTGCTATACCTCTAAGGCAAAGAAGTGTGTCCAGCTATGGCTAGGACACATCTAACACGTGGACTCGATAAGAAGAAGAATCCTATGAAGTATCAAGGGCTCTGGCTGTACCATTCAAGAAATTTCATTGGATACATTGTGCCAAAGATCAGACATCACACTTCGAGGCTCGCACGATAGCTACATGTACATGTACCAACCAAGGTCACAGACAAATCTCCCAAAAACATCTTTCACGAGTCTCAAAGCATGATGCGTGATGTCAGATTTTCATTTTTCAAGGCAAGGTCTCCTGTTCCTGTGAATTCATCTTGTGTGAAGACAAACAAAGGTGAAAATAAAAAAAGTATAACCAATACTTTTCATCTCAGTATCACAATAATTTTTATCTCAGTATCAGATATAAGAATTTAATAAAAACCCATCCCTTTTACATCAAAACATATTTTTGCCACCAAATAAGTTACATAGTTATGCCTGATATTAATGGAAAGCTTATTAAATCCTCTTTCCGGTGGTGACATGTACATGTACAAAACTAAAAATGTGAATTTCCAATGTATTCCTGATTTTGATTGAGCTTTATATCATAAATAGCATGTCAAACATCTTTTTTTTTTCTTTTTTCTTTTTTTTACATTCCCTAAAATCGATTGTGTATAAAGTCATTTACATTTGATCACATTTGTTGCTTACGTTTTTGTCAAGACAAAGTTGTATAGACCTTACTGGGAGTTGGACAAAGATGTCCACTGCATGAAGAAGTCTTCAGGTGAGACACCAGATACCATTTGTTTACATATATAGTGCCCTCTGTTGATTCGAGTAGGCAAGATCTGTCTTGTTGTCAATTGCTCTCATCATAACATCTATTGTGATATGTCTGGAAACATTTCTTTAGGTTTAGAATTTAAAGCAAGGCCATTTTATCACAAATCTAATTTACTGTTAACTTTCAACAATATTGTATCCTATATGGACATCTCAGTACAACATTTACAAATCATGCCAACAGAGGGCGCTTCTAATTTTTATTTCTGAAACAATGGCCAACTGAAAGTCACCAAAAGAAGACATGGTTACCATCTGCTTTATATATTATTAATGTAAACAGGCAAGGACAGATGCAGGGTGGACCAAAGGGGGAACATGGCATGGAGGAGGGGGGACACAAGGGGTACACATGAAATCATATGGTAAATTTACATGCATGATAATTAAAGGGGGGGCGGAGACACATGCCCCCTTAGACCACCTTGGATCCATTATTGTAAACAGGGTTCAATTTCATAGAGCTGATAAGCAGAAAATTGTTGCTAAGCAAATACTGTTGCTAAGAAATATTTAAACAGACAACCAGCCAAAGTGTGCACATTTAGTATGACAATTTGACTGGTAACCAACAGAACCCGATAAGCAAATTTTCCTGCGAAGCAGGGCCCAGTTTCATAGCGCTGCTTACCGGTAAGCAAATTTTTGTGCTAACTACAGCAGAAAAATTTGCTTAAACATACAGCGTATTTCACAAGTTAGCAAGAAAATTCAGAGTGGCGCATGAGCGTTCACCTTGGAGTTGTATTGTTGCGTCACTCATTTGTTAACCCTCCTACTACTACAAGGGTCAAAATCAGTCAAAATGTTGATATACTTGCCAAGGTATATCTAATGCACTTAAAAGTTGAACACTGTCAAACCTTACGTGTAGTAAGTACATTTACATGTCAACTGTTTTTGACTGGTAAAAGCATTGTCTTGTATTGTTCAGGGTGGTCAAAATGACAGTAAAAACCAGTCAAAAATGCCCCTGTGTGCACATTTGGGTCAACAGTCAAAACAGGCAGTTGACTGGTTTTGACCTCTACAGCAACTTCCCACTAAAGTGCAGCAATAGTAGGAGGGTTAACAATAACGGCCAGCAAGTTAGCGTGCCTTTCTCTATGCTTAACGGTTAGCAGCACTATGAAATAAAAAACGTACAGTAAGCAAAAAAATCGGCTGCTTAGCAGCTCTATAAAATTGGGCCTTGCTCTATAAATTTGGCCCCAGGGCCCAGTTTCATAGCGCTGCTTACCGGTAAGCAAATTTTCGTGCTAACTATAGCAGAAACATTTGCTTAAACATTAAGCGTATTTCACAGGTTAGCAAGAAAATTCAGAGCCGAGCGTGCGCGTTCACCATGGATTGTATTGTTGCATCACTCATTTGCTAGCAATAATGGCCGGCAAGTTAGTGCTAGCGTGCCTTTCTCTATGCTTAACGGTTATCAGCGCTATGAAATGAAAATCATACAGTAAGTAAAAATCGGCTGTGAAGCGCCTCTATGAGATTGGGCCGAGGTGTATTTCTTAGTACTTTTTCTCACCTTTAATACTGTTGCTGATATAGGTTATATTGAGGTGGCGGTTGCATAGGTTGGGAACCCATGCTTCCTGGACCTCGAGGCATCTGGCTCTTTAACTGGCTCACCAGATCAGCCGTCTGCTGGTCCTGCTGGTGGTGCTGCGGTTGCTGGTGGTGCTGTGGTTGCTTCTGCATCACGGCCAGTCGCTGCTGCTGCTGCAGTAACTGTCGCCGGCGCTCCGGCGTGTTCATCTGCTGCATGTAAGGCTGGGCACTGGTGATCTGGGCACTGGGCTGATGAGGCATGATGTTGCTGGGTGCACCTGGGTGTTGCATTGTAGCACGCTGCTGCAGCTGTTGCTGAAGCCGGCTGCAGACACAGAGAAAGAAAGGGGAAAATCTAACAATATGACAACCCAAGGCATCCCCTTGGAAGAAGCAAAAGTGGTGGTGGAGGTGGTGGAGCTTGATATAAAGGGGGGGGGGGGGAAAGAGGCATGCAAAAAATTCAAGAAAATCAATAAATTCTAACCCACTTGCACAATTTGTTTGCGTTTGTGTTTCAGGACCGGTGGGAGGATGAGCAGAGTCGTTGTATGATGCATGAAGCACTGCAGCTAAGACTAAGTCTGGTCAGTAATGTTTCTTTATCTTTGTTCTTGATCTCTGAAACTGCTTAAAGGGACAATACAGTACAGTACAGGGCAGAGTCTATAGACCAAGGTACCACAGACGGTCGCTAGAGATGTACCAGAGACAGTCGCTAGAGATGTACCACAGACGGTCGCTAGAGATGTACCAGAGACGGTCGCTAGAGATGTACCAGAGACGGTCGCTAGTGATGTACCAGAGACGGTCGCCAGTGATGTACCAGAGACGGTCGCTAGAGATGTACCACAGACGGTCGCTAGAGATGTACCAGAGACGGTCGCTAGAGATGTACCAGAGACGGTCGCTAGTGATGTACCAGAGACGGTCGCTAGAGATGTACCAGAGACGGTCGCTAGAGATGTACCAGAGACGGTCGCCAGTGATGTACCAGAGACGGTCGCTAGAGATGTACCAGAGACGGTCGCCAGAGATGTACCAGAGACGGTCGCTAGAGATGTACCAGAGACGGTCGCTAGTGATGTACCAGAGACGGTCGCTAGAGATGTACCAGAGACG
Organism: Zoroaster sp. YZ-2022; assembly: GCA_029582265.1. Classification (NCBI taxonomy): domain Eukaryota; kingdom Metazoa; phylum Echinodermata; class Asteroidea; order Forcipulatida; family Zoroasteridae; genus Zoroaster; species Zoroaster sp. YZ-2022. The sequence goes on along the minus strand of CM055829.1, from coordinate 19,586,208 downwards.
GTCGCCAGTGATGTACCAGAGACGGTCGCTAGAGATGTACCAGAGACGGTCGCCAGAGATGTACCAGAGACGGTCGCCAGTGATGTACCAGAGACGGTCGCCAGTGATGTACCAGAGACGGTCGCTAGAGATGTACCAGAGACGGTCGCTAGAGATGTACCAGAGACGGTCGCCAGTGATGTACCAGAGACGGTCGCCAGTGATGTACCAGAGACGGTCGCTAGAGATGTACCAGAGACGGTCGCTAGAGATGTACCAGAGACGGTCGCTAGAGATGTACCAGAGACGGTCGCTAGGGATGTACCAGAGACGGTCGCTAGGGATGTACCAGAGACGGTCGCCAGCGATGTACCAGAGACGGTCGCCAGCGATGTACCAGAGACGGTCGCCAGTGATGTACCAGAGACGGTCGCTAGAGATGTACCAGAGACGGTCGCTAGGGATGTACCAGAGACGGTCGCTAGAGATGTACCAGAGACGGTCGCTAGAGATGTACCAGAGACGGTCGCTAGAGATGTACCAGAGACGGTCGCTAGGGATGTACCAGAGATGGTCGCCAGCGATGTACCAGAGACGGTCGCCAGTGATGTACCAGAGACGGTCGCCAGAGATGTACCAGAGACGGTCGCCAGTGATGTACCAGAGACGGTCGCTAGAGATGTACCAGAGACGGTCGCCAGTGATGTACCAGAGACGGTCGCTAGAGATGTACCAGAGACGGTCGCTAGGGATGTACCAGAGACGGTCGCTAGAGATGTACCAGAGACGGTCGCTAGGGATGTACCAGAGACGGTCGCCAGCGATGTACCAGAGACGGTCGCCAGTGATGTACCAGAGACGGTCGCCAGCGATGTACCAGAGACGGTCGCCAGTGATGTACCAGAGACGGTCGCCAGAGATGTACCAGAGACGGTCGCCAGTGATGTACCAGAGACGGTCGCCAGAGATGTACCAGAGACGGTCGCCAGTGATGTACCAGAGACGGTCGCTAGAGATGTACCAGAGACGGTCGCTAGTGATGTACCAGAGACGGTCGCTAGAGATGTACCAGAGACGGTCGCTAGTGATGTACCAGAGACGGTCGCTAGAGATGTACCAGAGACGGTCGCCAGAGATGTACCAGCGACGGTCGCCAGAGATGTACCAGAGATGGTCGCCAGTGATGTACCACAGACGGTCGCTAGTGATGTACCAGAGACGGTCGCTAGGGATGTACCAGAGACGGTCGCTAGAGATGTACCAGAGACGGTCGCTAGTGATGTACCAGAGACGGTCGCTAGAGATGTACCAGAGACGGTCGCTAGAGATGTACCAGAGACGGTCGCTAGTGATGTACCAGAGACGGTCGCCAGCGATGTACCAGAGACGGTCGCTAGAGATGTACCAGAGACGGTCGCCAGAGATGTACCAGAGACAGTCGCTACAGAGATGTACCAGAGACGGTCGCTAGAGATGTACCAGAGACGGTCGCTAGTGATGTACCAGAGACGGTCGCTAGTGATGTACCAGAGACGGTCAGGGATGTACTAGAGATGGCAAGCCCTCTAAGAGTACACAGCATGAATACATATAGGCCTAACCCACAATGTTTGACATGGAGTAATTAGTAGGCCCGAGTAATATGAAATGAAAGACTCAGTCGCGTAAAACAAACATGTTCAACTTACTATTGATTTTTGATGTAGTTGTGTGTAATGGTGGCTGGTATGAGGTGTTTATCATTAGCCTAACTGTGTGACGTCATGTCCAAGAAAAGTAAGATTTCATTGACTTGACTTAGGCTTGGGCTTGGGCGGTTTTTCGGTGAAACCGAGTAGACAACGAACCAAGGGATTTTTACTAAACCGAAATACTGCCAAATTCCGTGGTTTTATAAAATCATCCGTTTTTGAGCCCCAGAGTGGGACAATTTATCCGGACTGTCGAGGTTTACTTTTACTGGTCCTCATTGTAACCTTGTTCTTCAGCAATGATTATTAAAACAACGCATTTCCCGTGATCATTAGGAACACCGATGGATAAATTGTTATTTAAAATCCTATTTTTTAGCACCCGTTTGGTCCGCAACATACCTCAGTTCAGCACAGTCAATGCATTATACAGTCCATTTTCGTAGTTTATAGAGCACCTACGTTCGTACAGGCAAGGTATAAAAATTAATATACTACATAATGAAGATATTCATGAGTGATCTAACAGCCAATAAGAACAATATAAATTTGCTACTATGGAAATCTATCCAATCAAGATGCACAGAAACAGGCACGTGATCTTCAAACACGACCTGTGCACATTGCCCACACAGCCATCAGCACTACTCGGTCGCACCATGGTCGCACGTGGTATGTAAGTATACGTGTATAAATGTACATGTAATGCAAGTTCAATATATGCATAATTGTGTACTGTGTAGTGTGTTGCGTTCTTGTGGGGAATTCCCTTGCAAATTTTTTCGTGTTTATAAATCTTTATGAGTTGACTTTCCCGATGCTAATATATTCAAAAATTAAGAAGTTATTGCTCAGTGGAATAAGATTTGTAAATGTAAAGTGAAAATAACTACGATTTTGATTTTGACTAGCCCGCCGGACAACTTTGAAAGGCTTTTTAACCATCTGCCACCATTTTAACTGGCATTTGGCTAGGCCAGCGGACCACCATAATATGTTGAACCCTGGTTTATTTTTCGTAAAAACAATTTTTTTATTTTTTATTCATACAAATTAATAAGCAAGAGTGGAATGAATATAGTAGATAAAACTAGTAGATGTGCCGTCTGATTATACGGTGAAAAAACATCAGTAACATGTTATATAAGGACTTTTTAATTATTTTTCTTTTCTTCAAAAAAATTCATGGTAAAACCGAAAACCGTGGTTTTTTCCCGGCGGTAAACCAGCTAGCCAAAAATTGAAAACCGCCCAAGCCTAACTTGACTAGGACTGGGTCATCTTACCTCACAGCGACATGGCCCTGCCTATGTTGATTCATATACCCTGCCGGCTGAACTTGCGCTGGCTGGGGTCGTCCCATCTGTGGCGCTATCATCCCCCCAGGAATGACTGGTTGAGCACCATGGGAGCTATAGTGGCTACTGTAATTAGGTGATACCATTGGGTCAGACAGCTGAGGAGGTTGCTGCATCATTTGGCTGTTGTAACCGCCGTAGCCCACTGAAGACGGGGCCTGCTGCTACAAATAAAAACAATTTGATCCATTAATCAATCGCCCTAGGTAAAAAAATCCTTGCAAACATTGGTCACAAACATCAAAGTAACCAAACTCCCTAGGCCCATTTGCTTACACATAACCTGAATCCTTCCTAACTCCCTAGGCCCATTTGCTTACACATAGCCTGAATCCTTCCTAACTCCCTAGGCCCATTTGCTTACACATAACCTGAATCCTCCAAAATCCTTCAGTAGTAAAGCAAGCACATGACATGTATGCACACATGTGTTTCTAATCTGTGATACATGTATATGGCCAGGGACCCTCCCTGCATGCATGGGGCAATAAACAGTGTCCACAGACCCAAGCACTGACCTTGCAATCACTACAACAAACATGGATGTACATGTACCATGGAAAGGTAATAATAACCTCAATCCTCCAGAATCCTTCACTTTAGCAAAGTGGATTTTGGAGGATTTGGGAAGGTTAGGGTTAAGGAAAAACATTCCAGGTTTCGTAAACTCCAGACTCGTGACACTACCGTTTATTTCCGCATCATCATGTGTTTTAAATGTTTGAATTTATTCACATCTTTAAAAACTTGTTTAACCTCTCAGTCACATCAAAATGTTTTAACACAATGGAATGAGTCTCTGATTATTCAAGATTACCGATAGTGTACAGTGGCTTTAAAGCTTGTGAATTACGAAGACAAATAAAATAATAATGAAAAGAACAAGCGCCACTTCCAATGACCTAATGTTTGATAGTTTCGATAGTTTGATAAATTCATCATTCGAGATTAATACCAATAGTGCTTTAACCTTGTGAATTATGGACAGAATTATGGACAGACTAGAGCAGGCTAGTCAAAATGTACAGAAGACCTATATGGTTCTCATCAGAACCATAATCTCACTTTTTTTGGAGAACGAGATGAAGCACTCAAGGTTTTGCTCTCCTTATTGGAGGAACAAATCACATACGAATAACCAACTAACTTTATACTCAAGCAAAAATGGACAGGTACAACCGTATGCAAACCACAAAGTCTTACTCAAGGATCAGACAAGAGACAATCCAATTCTTTCGAATCATACCTGCAACTGAAGATTGTCCTGCAATTGCTACCCACGGATCTCAACAAATATCCATAGTCTCTCAACCAGTTCCACACTGACCCATTAATAATAATAATAATAATGTGTGGATTTATATAGCGCACGTATCCACCAACTAAGTGGTGCTCAAGGCGCATTATATTATTATCCCTGCTCATAAGGCTCATAAGGCTCATAAATCATTCCTGAAACCAGCAGCTCCCTGGGGAGTATACCGCTCAATTGCTGCCATTTCTAGCGCATATAGAGCAAACCAACTCTGCCTTCACAGGTACCCATTTAACCCCTGGGTGGAGAGAAGCAATTATGATTAAGTGTCTTGCTCAAGGACACAAGTGTCACGGCCGTGATTCGAACCCACATTATGTTGCTAACACCAGAACTTGAATCCGGTAAGCTAGACCGCTCGGCCACGACACCCCATTGGTCAAATTGGTATTTATAAGGTCGACTATTCAGGGGTGTGATTGGGCAGTTTTGAAAAATCCACGTAAATTTTGCTAGGGGGTATTGGGGTTGCTGTTGTGAACAGCGCTGGGGTGAAATCTATAGTTCTGAGCATTTGCTTTGCTTTCCTTTATTGCTTAAATCTTTAAAATCCGGAGGATCACAACACTGCAATTTGTAGAAATCAGAAAATCTGGACATATCACACCCTTGACTTCTGCCCAACACTCTTGTCAACCTGACTAACTGTGCAAATAGTCAGACACGGAAACACATAATTTTGTACCATAAATACAGTTTGAGTAAAACAAGAGATGAAATGTCACTGAACGGGACTGCACCATCATTTTTAACCACAAAAAAAAAAAACATAAATAAAAATACTTATAAAAAGAGCCAGCACCACATCCAGTTTTACCTGTGGTTGTGCTTGCTGCATGTGATGCATTGGTGTTTCATGAGGTCCCTTGAATGGTGGCATAAACATATCTGGCATGTTCCCTCTAGCGGCCTGCTGTTGTTGCTGCTGTTGCTGCTGTTTATACTGTGCCATCTGTTGCTGCTTATGCATCAGGTGGTACTACGAACAAATCCCAAAAATCCAATGACAGAAAAAAAACTAAATTATATGGACAATTCAAAGGTACAGCATTGGCAATGAGGGGGAAAAAAAGACAATCTCAAAAAAAAAAAAAGTGATATGGACAATTAAAATGTACGGCTTTGGGGATAAGGAACAAAAGGTAAAATTGTATGCAAATTAATTTAGGCTGTTTGGTTTGTAAGCAGTAGGAAAGATTTTCTATTTTGCAGGTTAATACTTTTAATTATAAAAGAATATTGCTGGTTCACTGGTATGTTGCAAAAAAAGGTATAAATAATATAATTATTAAGCATTTATTATTAGGCAGTATACCCATAATCGTAAAATGAATACCTTTTTTTAAGAATCAGGAGATACAGGAACCAGACTATGAAAGTGTCAACTTTGTGTCGTTGAGGAGAAAATAGTGAAAATGCATATTGTTTGCATTCATTCTAAAGTGGAAAATGGAGTACTGTAAGCCAGGATTTGGACAAATTGCATTTAGAAATTGCATGTTAACAACACAATGTAATAAGCTGAAACTTTCACATGATTGTTTTTAATGTATATCTCGATTCAAAGAGAGTAAGCATACTCATAGAAGCAGTTTTGGCCAACATTACCAATGTTGTACCTTCCCTTCAATGTATATCTTGATTCAAAGAGAGTAAGCATACTCATAGAAGCAGTTTTGGCCAACATTACCAACGTTGTACCTTCCCTTCAATGTACATCTTGATTCAAAGAGAGTAAGCATACTCATAGAAGCTGTTTTCCAACATTACCAATGTTGTACCTTCCCTTCAATGTATATCTTGATTCAAAGAGAGTAAGCATACTCATAGAAGCATTTATTCCAACATTACCAATGTTGTACCTTCCCTTCAATGTATATCTTGATTCAAAGAGAGTAAGCATACTCATAGAAGCAGTTTGGCCAACATTACCAATGTTGTACCTTCCCTTCAATGTATATCTTGATTCAAAGAGAGTAAGCATACTCATAGAAGCAGTTTGGCCAACATTACCAATGTTGTACCTTCCCTTCAATGTATATCTTGATTCAAAGAGAGTAAGCATACTCATAGAAGCAGTTTGGCCAACATTACCAATGTTGTACCTTCCCTTCAATGTATATCTTGATTCAAAGAGAGTAAGCATACTCATAGAAGCAGTTTGGCCAACATTACCAATGTTGTACCTTCCCTTCAATGTACATCTTGATTCAAAGAGAGTAAGCATACTCATAGAAGCAGTTTGGCCAACATTACCAATGTTGTACCTTCCCTTCAATGTATATCTTGATTCAAAGAGAGTAAGCATACTCATAGAAGCAGTTTGGCCAACATTACCAATGTTGTACATGTACCTTCCCTTCAATGTATATCTTGATTCAAAGAGAGTAAGCATACTCATAGAAGCAGTTTGGCCAACATTACCAATGTTGTACCTTCCCTTCAATGTATATCTTGATTCAAAGAGAGTAAGCATACTCATAGAAGCAGTTTGGCCAACATTACCAATGTTGTACCTTCCCTTCAATGTATATCTTGATTCAAAGAGAGTAAGCATACTCATAGAAGCAGTTTGGCCAACATTACCAATGTTGTACCTTCCCTTCAATGTATATCTTGATTCAAAGAGAGTAAGCATACTCATAGAAGCAGTTTGGCCAACATTACCAATGTTGTACCTTCCTTCAATGTATATCTTGATTCAAAGAGAGTAAGCATACTCATAGAAGCAGTTTGGCCAACATTACCAATGTTGTACCTTCCCTTCAATGTATATCTCGATTCAAAGAGAGTAAGCATACTCATAGAAGCAGTTTGGCCAACATTACCAATGTTGTACCTTCCTTCAATGTATATCTCGATTCAAAGAGAGTAAGCATACTCATAGAAGCAGTTTGGCCAACATTACCAATGTTGTACCTTCTCTTCAATGTATATCTCGATTCAAAGAGAGTAAGCATACTCATAGAAGCAGTTTGGCCAACATTACCAATGTTGTACCTTCCCTTCAATGTATATCTCGATTCAAAGAGTAAGCATACTCATAGAAGCAGTTTGGCCAACATTACCAATGTTGTACCTTCCCTTCAATGTATATCTCGATTCAAAGAGAGTAAGCATACTCATAGAAGCAGTTTGGCCAACATTACCAATGTTGTACCTTCCCTTCAATGTGTATCTCGATTCAAAGAGAGTAAGCATACTCATAGAAGCAGTTTGGCCAACATTACCAATGTTGTACCTTCCCTTCAATGTATATCTCGATTCAAAGAGAGTAAGCATACTCATAGAAGCAGTTTGGCCAACATTACCAATGTTGTACATGTACCTTCCTTCAATGTATATCTCGATTCAAAGAGAGTAAGCATACTCATAGAAGCAGTTTGGCCAACATTACCAATGTTGTACCTTCCCTTCAATGTATATCTGGATTCAAAGAGAGTAAGCATACTCATAGAAGCAGTTTGGCCAACATTACCAATGTTGTACATGTACCTTCCCTTCAATGTATATCTGGATTCAAAGAGAGTAAGCATACTCATAGAAGCAGTTTGGCCAACATTACCAATGTTGTACATGTACCTTCCCTTCAATGTATATCTGGATTCAAAGAGAGTAAGCATACTCATAGAAGCAGTTTGGCCAACATTACCAATGTTGTACATGTACCTTCCCTTCAATGTATATCTTGATTCAAAGAGAGTAAGCATACTCATAGAAGCAGTTTTGCCAACATTACCAATGTTGTACCTTCCCTTCAATGTACATCTTGATTCAAAGAGAGTAAGCATACTCATAGAAGCAGTTTGGCCAACATTACCAATGTTGTACCTTCCCTTCAATGTATATCTCGATTCAAAGAGTAAGCATACTCATAGAAGCAGTTTGGCCAACATTACCTTCGGTTGTCCTTCCCTTCAATGTATATCTCGATTCAAAGAGAGTAAGCATACCCATAGAAGCAGTTTGGCCAACATTACCAATGCTGTACCTTCCCTTCAATGTATATCTCGATTCAAAGAGACAAACCATACACATATAAGCATTTTTGCCAACATTACCAATGTTGTACCTTCCCTTAAATGTACATCTTGATTCAAAGAGAGTAAGCATACTCATAGAAGCAGTTTGGCCAACATTACCAATGTTGTACCTTCCCTTCAATGTATATCTCGATTCAAAGAGTAAGCATACTCATAGAAGCAGTTTTGCCAACATTACCAATGTTGTACCTTCCCTTCAATGTATATCTTGATTCAAAGAGAGTAAGCATACTCATAGAAGCAGTTTGGCCAACATTACCAATGTTGTACCTTCCCTTCAATGTATATCTCGATTCAAAGAGTAAGCATACTCATAGAAGCAGTTTGGCCAACATTACCAATGTTGTACCTTCCCTTCAATGTGTATCTCGATTCAAAGAGAGTAAGCATACTCATAGAAGCAGTTTGGCCAACATAAGCAATGTTGTACCTTCCCTTCAACGTGTATCTCGATTCAAAGAGAGTAAGCATACTCATAGAAGCAGTTTGGCCAACATTACCAATGTTGTACCTTCCCTTCAACGTGTATCTCGATTCAAAGAGAGTAAGCATACTCATAGAAGCAGTTTGGCCAACATTACCAATGTTGTACATTCCCTTCAACGTGTATCTCGATTCAAAGAGAGTAAGCATACTCATAGAAGCAGTTTGGCCAACATTACCAATGTTGTACCTTCCCTTCAACGTATATCTGGATTCAAAGAGAGTAAACATACTCATAGAAGCAGTTTGGCCAACATTACCAATGTTGTACCTTCCCTTCAACGTATATCTCGATTCAAAGAGAGTAAGCATACTCATAGAAGCAGTTTGGCCAACATTACCAATGTTGTACCTTCCCTTCAACGTGTATCTCGATTCAAAGAGAGTAAGCATACTCATAGAAGCAGTTTGGCCAACATTACCAATGTTGTACCTTCCCTTCAATGTGTATCTCGATTCAAAGAGAGTAAGCATACTCATAGAAGCAGTTTGGCCAACATTACCAATGTTGTACCTTCCCTTCAATGTGTATCTTGATTCAAAGAGTAAGCATACTCATAGAAGCAGTTTGGCCAACATTACCAATGTTGTACCTTCCCTTCAATGTGTATCTTGATTCAAAGAGAGTAAGCATACTCATAGAAGCAGTTTGGCCAACATTACCAATGTTGTACATGTACCTTCCCTTCAATGTATATCTTGATTCAAAGAGAGTAAGCATACTCATAGAAGCAGTTTTGCCAACATTACCAATGTTGTACCTTCCCTTCAATGTATATCTTGATTCAAAGAGAGTAAGCATACTCATAGAAGCAGTTTTGGCCAACATTACCAATGTTGTACCTTCCCTTCAATGTATATCTCGATTCAAAGAGTAAGCATACTCATAGAAGCAGTTTGGCCAACATTACCAATGCTGTACCTTCCCTTCAATGTATATCTCGATTCAAAGAGTAAGCATACTCATAGAAGCAGTCTGGCCAACATTACCAATGTTGTACCTTCCCTTCAATGTGTATCTCGATTCAAAGAGAGTAAGCATACTCATAGAAGCAGTTTGGCCAACATAAGCAATGTTGTACCTTCCCTTCAATGTATATCTCGATTCAAAGAGAGTAAGCATACTCATAGAAGCAGTTTGGCCAACATTACCAATGTTGTACCTTCCCTTCAATGTATATCTCGATTCAAAGAGAGTAAGCATACCCATAGAAGCAGTTTGGCCAACATTACCAATGTTGTACCTTCCCTTCAATGTGTATCTCGATTCAAAGAGAGTAAGCATACCCATAGAAGCAGTTTGGCCAACATTACCAATGTTGTACCTTCCCTTCAATGTGTATCTCGATTCAAAGAGAGTAAGCATACCCATAGAAGCAGTTTGGCCAACATAACCAATGTTGTACCTTCCCTTCAATGTGTATCTCGATTCAAAGAGAGTAAGCATACCCATAGAAGCAGTTTGGCCAACATAACCAATGTTGTACCTTCCCTTCAATGTATATCTCGATTCAAAGAGAGTAAGCATACTCATAGAAGCAGTTTTGGCCAACATTACCAATGTTGTACCTTCCCTTCAATGTATATCTCGATTCAAAGAGAGTAAGCATACCCATAGAAGCAGTTTTGGCCAACATTACCAATGTTGTACCTTCCCTTCAATGTATATCTTGATTCAAAGAGAGTAAGCATACTCATAGAAGCAGTTTGGCCAACATTACCAATGTTGTACCTTCCCTACAATGTATATCTCGATTCAAAGAGAGTAAGCATACTCATAGAAGCAGTTTTGGCCAACATTACCGATGTTGTACCTTCCCTTAATACTTACTATGTTTTTGTTAATTTCGAAAAATTTACTTCCATTTTAACCCATCAAAGGTCATCACTAAAACGCCCTCTTTAGGTCATGCAGAAGAGGATTTTAAAAGATTGACTATGAAATTACCCTGAATATGATCATATAAACAACAAGATAAATGATGCCAAATCTTTTGCACCAAAGCATAATGAACAACAAAATGTGTATTTGATAATCAAGCATTCATACATATATGTTGATATTGAAATCTATAAATGCATGCCAGTCATTGCCATTAACTGCAAATCTAAATGACATATATGTCAATGAAAGCGTGTCGTTTGTTATATGATGTCACATGTTGCGCCTAAATTACATGCAGATGAAGGGCACATGGTTAGTGAGTTACGGCATCAACAAAAAACCGGATGGATTTTTCATCGTTTCGGGGTCCTCTTTCATACTCATTATCTATTTTCCTTTTTAACCCATTTTGATCTTGGGAAAACCACAAAGATGGTAAATTCGTGCTGAGCAGGAACGTTGTCGAATGGGTTGTACAAAAACACAATCAAAAGAGTTATGAAACCATTCTTCCAACTGTCTTGGCACTGAGAACACTTCTACTACTATATTGAAAGTTTAGGGTTACATTTCCCCAAAAAATAGTGACCCGGTTTTCATCAAATATTCAATTCCTTACTCTGTCACCGAGTGGTGAAAGAATGATTCCATTCCATGTCTCACTTGTAACTTACCAATTGAAACAACAGGCATGCAACTGACCAATCAAAAATTTTCAAACTCACATTGCGAGCACGAAGCGCAAAGCCAATACGGCAACTATGTAGTGAGTGATATTTCTAACACTACATTAGATTATAAATTTAAGTGTTCACAATAATTAAAACTTTAAAATGTTAATGACTTCTTTGCAATCTTTTCTGAATTAGGCATTGGTTTCTACCGGTTGGCCCAATTTCCGGACAGATGAAAAAGTCATTTTACAATTGGTTTCTACAGATGGTCCAATTTCTAGACGGAACAATAATGAACAAAATGTTTTTGAACACCGTCCGATATTTACGTGTGACGTTATTATTTCGGGTTTCCCAGAAGCAAGCTGCAGAGAGCCGCATGCACGCACCAAGCGTATGTCACAGAAAATTAAGCAGGCGCAAATATATTCCGCTCGGGAAAACCCCAAACATGACGGGCAAAATATTAAATAAGAGCAATACAAAGTAAGAATTTTCAGAACAGTATTGCTCATTAAATCATTGTTTATTAAAAATACACATGGTTTTCAGACATTCGTAATGATTTGCGGCAAAATCGTAATTCGGAATGCGGCTCATATTTTCGAAATGATTCCGCCAAATTCGGAATAGTTTGGTAGATACTACATTTCAACAATTTGACAGTCAGACTGTATGCTGTACAATGCACATGGCGTCTGTGCCCTGCATGTTTATATGCTTTATACACGTATAATAACTGCGGAGCCAGACTATATTCTTCCTTTAATGTATGCACTGGCGCTAGCGCTAGCGATATCCGTGCCAGATTCCGTGGGAATCAGCAGTGTAACAAGACGGATGCCGGTATCATCGCGGATTATTTTTTGGACGGAAGGATTTTAAAAAAATGCGGAAATCCGCGGATCCGCGGAGAAGTTGCATGCCTGAAACAATTTATGTTTTTGGTAAATTTGGTCAGCACATGAAATCAATCAATTATTATTAGATATCATCAGACAATCTATTGCCAACAAAGTATGCCAGATTGCTACAACCTAGTCCATGGCATTTGACGCCTAACACAGGGAGTCATGGGAGAAGTGCTTGACATTGCTAGCTAGTTCCAGAACTAAACATGTCACAAATTACACTGGTCAACAATTTTTTTAAAGTTGTCTGCTTCGGAGATAAGATGTGCTATTTATTATGGATTTTGATGTGCTGAATTCAAATATGACAATTAAAATTGCTGATTGGCTACTGTTTCCAAGATATTTAAGTTTACATTTTATGTACTATGTATATGGTGTACATAGCAGATTTTTAATCATGAATTGTAAACCTAGGTCTTTTCATGTATTTATGGTTGTTTCACTTGATATTATGTCACCTGCCCTGTTTATGTAACACTTACTATGTATCAGTTCATAGTTCAGTCCTTATTCAGTGTCTACTCTGCGCTTCTTGGCTTGTCTCTTGTAGTCATTAAACGATACCATATCTTGAAAACTAGAGCCAATCAACAATTTTAAGCATCATTTTAAGCATCATAATTAGTCAAGTTTGACTTCATTTGTTTCAGAAGCATTTTAGCTGTAGACCAGTGTTATTACAAGATGCAACTGCGTTACAGCAGAATCGTACAACACGTACCATATCAGTGCATTCACAATGCATTATGCATTACTGCGTGTATCAAGTAAAGTTCTCATACCACATATACTGCTTCCAGTCTGTGGGACACAATGTCATGAATGGCCAAAATCCATTCATTGTACAATGCCTTGGACTAAGTTATTACTCAACTGGCTTACTCTGTTCAAAAGACGATTCTGATAATAACAGGCCTCGACCTTAAGGATTGAGAGGGCACGGCCACTTTGGCCTTGGCTGCATCAAAATTTCAAGGCCAACCAAAGGGGCATTACGGCCAACTCAAGAGGGGTACCACGGCAATGGCCGCAGTGGCCATTGTTAAAGACCGAGGCCTGTAATAAAGATCACGTCACAAAGTCTTATGGTACCTGCTTCCTCACAATAAAAATAAATAAAAATCAGCAGAAAATGGTTAAAACAAAAATAATGTGCATCAATGCATACCACAAAACTCAACCAAAAAAACCAACGATCCCTTTAAACTTAAAAAAGAACACAAACTGTATATCAACTCATCTACAAAGTAACCCCTTCCTTAATAAAAAACAAATACATATCAATCAATCATAATTTCAAATGCATAAACACTCAATAACTCGGCATAAAAACTGATAAATTACAACCAATCGTCATCCTACAAACAGTAAAAAAATACACACAGAGTTAAAAGATGGGACCACAGCCTGGGGGGGTAATAAAAGCGACAAGAGAACTACAATTTCTAACCCGACATGAAGAGACAGAAAAAGGAGGTTGGTGTGGCAGATACAGGAGGGGGGCAAGGGGTTTACCCTTTTGTTACTGTCATGCATGTAAATTAACCATACTTTTTTGTGTGTCCTCCCCACCCCTTTCACCACCCATTATCCGCTCCTGTTCAGTGGCATAGCAAGGATTTTCAGAGTGGGAGGGGGACATTGTATAGGGATAAATTTACCGACACAACACTCTGTTCAGAAATATAAACAAGTCTGTGAATTTACTGACAGACACTATTTTGCAAAAAGTGGGGAGAGCCGCCCCCCCCCCCACCCCACTTCTCCTGTTAAAACTGTAATTGTATGCAGCTTACTATCTTAAAGTAAATTTCAAATTTTGTGTTGTGGATAATGAAGTGAATTGAAATTGAAATGTCTATGAATGTATGAATGCATCAGAAGAAGAATATCACAAACTCTGGAAATCCTCCGGAATTTGTATACCAAAACCAATAGACTTTTGTCACACATCAGCCATTTTGGATTTCTAATACACAAGCCTATGGAAATCAAAATGATGATAATGTCCATAGACTGGTGCCTTCCAAAGGATGATTTTTCTATGGGGAGTTTTGAATGGTAGGCTAGGGGCACCAGACAATGAAAAAGGGTCCATAACCTGTAGTGGTAGATCTGGAATATATGAGACAAGGGGTTGCTAATCTAGAGTTGGAGTGATTGCTTAAAACTTGTTATCTGATAGATTTCACCCAGTTTAAGTTCCTGTAATCATTATTTCCCCTAGGTGCAATATTTTCTCTTCCATTAATTACTGACAAGGAAGGAAAGGGTCAGGCACGTTAGGGGGTTCCCTTCGTAGATTTGCAACTGGGATGATACCATCATTATAAAGTAAGAACTGGGAGGTCTGAGCCGAGCTAGCATCAACCCCCGCTGGGGCAAGTAATTATTTATTACAATTGATCGCAATGATACATGCATTATAACTCAACCATAAAACACAGGTTGGAGGGTAGATGGGTGGGGGGAGATGAGGGGTTGTTGCCAAACTAAGGCCAGCATAAATACTGGCGGATATTCCCCCACCGATCTGAAGACTTCCCCCACCAATCCACTGTGGATCTCCCATCGTCTGTGGTACGATAATTAGAAATTGCAGTTCATCCAAGCCATGCGTAAAAATACCACATTAAAATGATACCATGCAGCAGTGGTCATGCATACAGCAGGAATTAATACCAGCCCAGGGTGTCAGTAAAAAGCCAACTAGGGACAAACGATGGGTGTGGGAGGGGAGGGGGGGGGCGGGGCGGTTTACCTTCAAAATTGGACTCCCATAGTTAAGAGCATCATCTCTCTGCAATGAGTGTGTGCGGCAAAAGTCAAAAAGGCTTCAATTAATGGCTAGTTTTTGTGTTCTTGTTGCTGCAGTGTGGATGGAGTTTCTGTTTATACATTTCGATCCAATCCATCTTTCAACATTTAAAAAAAATGTATTTCGAGAACAAAATGTGGATGCTATTTTATAAGGGGGGACAAACAATCTCAAAACTGTTGTAGTTTTGGATGTTTTATGTGTAAGTGGAGTTTTGAGTTTGCAACAGAAGAACAGTCTTTACATTTGAATGGCCTAACACAAAAAATATTCCCTCGTAATTGCCAGACAGTGATTCTAATTTAAAATTAAGAATCACTAATAAGAGGTACATGTACTAGAGCCTCTTCCAAAATAACGAACAATATATCACTCTGTATATGTCAAGGCTCTCCACACAGATTCACACCAAAACAAAAAAATCAGTTGTTAATATTTGCACAAACAGGGGAGCTGCAACTGTGGACAACTGGGCAAGTAAGGGCTGAAATCCTGAACCCTCACATCTACCCCCATTAAGCCCTACCGTGGGGAGAGTTCTTACCCAGTGTGTTATTTCCATGTTTTGTTTTGGCCTCCATAGCCCAGGTATTGTTCACTTCACCCATTGGGTTTTTAGAGTTATTCAAGTGAATTGGCTGACAGCTTTACTGGGTATGCTCACCCAGTAGTTACCACAGTACAATGGACTTTGGGGTGTTCTCGGGAGGGGGGGGCTTATATGCAGTCGTAGGGGGCATTGGAATTCAGGCCTTAGGGAATTTCTCTGTACAGGACGACATTGGTAGTTCTGGTGAATTTTAAAGATGCCATATACACCAAGACTAATGTGGACACTTATCATATATTCACTGGGTGTCCACTACACACAGGCAAACCTGTACACACAGGCAAACCCGTACATCACAGGCAAACCTGTACATCACAGGCAAACCTGTACACACAGGCAAACCTGTACATCACAGGCAAACCTGTACACACAGGCAAACCTGTACACACAGGCAAACCTGTACATCACAGGCAAACCTGTACACACAGGCAAACCTGTACACACAGGCAAACCTGTACACACAGGCAAACCTGTACATCACAGGCAAACCCGTACACACAGGCAAACCTGTACACACAGGCAAACCCGTACACACAGGCAAACCCGTACACACAGGCAAACCTGTACATCACAGGCAAACCCGTACACACAGGCAAACCTGTACATCACAGGCAAACCCGTACACACAGGCAAACCTGTACACACAGGCAAACCCGTACATCACAGGCAAACCCGTACACACAGGCAAACCCGTACACACAGGCAAACCCGTACACACAGGCAAACCCGTACATCACAGGCAAACCCGTACACACAGGCAAACCCGTACACACAGGCAAACCCGTACACACAGGCAAACCCGTACATCACAGGCAAACCTGTACATCACAGGCAAACCCGTACATCACAGGCAAACCCGTACACACAGGCAAACCCGTACATCACAGGCAAACCCGTACATCACAGGCAAACCCGTACACACAGGCAAACCCGTACATCACAGGCAAACCCGTACACACAGGCAAACCTGTACATCACAGGCAAACCCGTACACACAGGCAAACCTGTACACACAGGCAAACCCGTACACACAGGCAAACCTGTACATCACAGGCAAACCTGTACACACAGGCAAACCTGTACATCACAGGCAAACCCGTACATCACAGGCAAACCCGTACATCACAGGCAAACCTGTACACACAGGCAAACCTGTACATCACAGGCAAACCCGTACATCACAGGCAAACCCGTACATCACAGGCAAACCTGTACATCACAGGCAAACCCGTACATCACAGGCAAACCCGTACACACAGGCAAACCCGTACATCACAGGCAAACCCGTACATCACAGGCAAACCCGTACACACAGGCAAACCCGTACATCACAGGCAAACCCGTACATCACAGGCAAACCTGTACATCACAGGTAAACCCGTACATCACAGGCAAACCTGTACATCACAGGCAAACCTGTACACACAGGCAAACCTGTACACACAGGCAAACCCGTACATCAAAGGCAAACCCGTACATCACAGGCAAACCCGTACATCACAGGCAAACCCGTGCACACAGGCAAACCCGTACATCACAGGCAAACCTGTACATCACAGGCAAACCTGTACATCACAGGCAAACCTGTACATCACAGGCAAACCTGTACACACAGGCAAACCTGTACATCACAGGCAAACCCGTGCACACTGGCGCAAACCTGTACACACAGGCAAACCTGTACATCACAGGCAAACCTGTACACATAGGCAAACCCGTGCACACTGGCGCAAACCTGTACACACAGGCAAACCTGTACATCACAGGCAAACCTGTACATCACAGGCAAACCTGTACATCACAGGCAAACCTGTACATCACAGGCAAACCTGTACATCACAGGCAAACCTGTACATCACAGGCAAACCTGTACACACAGGCAAACCCGTGCACACTGGCGCAAACCTGTACACACAGGCAAACCTGTACATCACAGGCAAACCCGTACATCACAGGCAAACCTGTACATCACAGGCAAACCTGTACACACAGGCAAACCCGTGCACACTGGCGCAAACCTGTACACACAGGCAAACCTGTACATCACAGGCAAACCCGTACATCACAGGCAAACCTGTACATCACAGGCAAACCTGTACACACAGGCAAACCCGTGCACACTGGCGCAAACCTGTACACACAGGCAAACCCGTACACACAGGCAAACCCGTACACACAGGCAAACCTGTACATCACAGGCAAACCCGTACACACAGGCAAACCTGTACACACAGGCAAACCCGTACACAGAGGCAAACCTGTACACACAGGCAAACCCGTACACACAGGCAAACCTGTACATCACAGGCAAACCCGTACACACAGGCAAACCTGTACACACAGGCAAACCTGTGCACACAGTGGCAAACCTGTACATCACAGGCAAACCCGTACACACAGGCAAACCCGTACACACAGGCAAACCCGTACACACAGGCAAACCTGTACACACAGGCAAACCTGTACACACAGGCAAACCCGTACACACAGGCAAACCCGTACACACAGGCAAACCTGTACACACAGGCAAACCCGTACATCACAGGCAAACCCGTACACACAAGCACCCGTCTAATGTGGACACTTTTCTAAGGCTCCTTTTGTTTCCCTATGTTTTGGTGTAAAAACAACTTTTATATTAAAAAAATTCCAGAAATATACCCAATGTTCTGTCAAAAGCAGATTTGGCTTACTTTGAAAACGAAGGCATTTATTGAAGACCGGTGTTATTTGAACTGTGTCAAGTTTGACAATAAAATGGTCAGTCATGGGGTACACATTGTGATTAAGCATGCAATAAGCGTTCTTATTCTCCGATTTAGAACAGCGCAAAAAGCACTAATTGGCTCATTCTCAAATCCAGACAAAATACTCCAACAATAACTTCACAGAATCTAGAAATGTTTTGTGTGGGCATCATGTATATGTCAAAATAATTGTGGATAATGTTATGATTTGTTAATACAAAATAATAGGGAATTTATTTTTATTTATTTATTTATTTTTTGGTTGGGGGGGGGGGGGGTAGGGGGACACAACCTGTAAGGGTTGGAACATACATCAATACCACTGCTAATATTGTTCTCATCCATCCCCATTTTCACAGTCCACAAGAACCTTGCCCCAAGTGCTGCTCACCTGCGATTGACCGTGAACCTGACTCCCTGGGTGTTTCCTGTCTACTAGCATGCTACGCAGAGCAGCCTTGGAGTTCCCCATGGACATCTGACGCTCAATCCGAGAGGGTCCTGCTATTGCAATTCAGAGAGAGAGGAAAAAACACATTATTGATTGATGATTGTATTTCTCCAAAAATGTTTTATTTTCAGAATTTCTAGATCCTATCCATACTCATTAATACCTTCTTCACAATACGACATGGCCATTTGGTCAGTACGACATTCCCATTTGGTCTGTCCGACATTCCCATTTGGTCTGTCCGACGTTCCCATTCGGTCAATCCGACATTCCAATTTGGTCCGTCTGACATTCCCACTTGGTCCATCCAACATTCCAATTTGGTCCGTCTGACATTCCCATTCAGTCCGTCTGACATTCCCATTGACAACTTGAACCACTGACCTACAGACCACCAGTACAGTATTTCGGAGACCGAAGCTTCAAATCCCTTCTGTCATTTTTCTTTGTTCACCCCAAATTTTCAAAAAAAAAGTAAGCTCTAATATATTTGCCAGAGATGATAATCAGATTCTATGTTTTCTATGTAAAAACACTAAGAATAGATTTGAAATGAAAACATAGAGTAAGCAAAAAATTTGCTACATAGCAGCACAGGTTGATCAGGCCGGCGTAGTTGTACCCAGGTTTGAATCGCATTCAGACCTGAGGTGACATTTGGATTGGGTTTTCAGTCCTACCTGATTACATGGGTTTTCCACCGGGATATATGTCTATGGTTTTCCTCCCACAAACTGAACATTACTTCATCATCTTCTCTGCACAGGTTTCTTCAGGTTTCTTCAAACTTATGAGCAGTGCTACAGGTACTTTTGAGGAATCCTTGGTTTTCATTGAGTACCATGGTCGAGCGGTTTAGTGCATCGGATTTGTGTTCTGATAAGTCGTCAGAATGTGGGTTCGAATCCCAACCGCGACCATGGTGCTTGTGTCCTTGAGCAAGACACTTTACCATAATTGCTTCTCTCCACCCAGGGGTAAATGGGTACCTGTGAGGGCAGAGTTGGTTGTTGTGTTTGATTAGCCCATATGCGCTGAAATGGCAGCAATTGAGCTGTATACTCCCCAGGGAGCTGAGATGGTTTCAGGAATGATTTATGCGCCTGATGAGCAGGGGTAATAATGTAATGCGCCTTGAGCACCAGTTTGGTAGATACATGTGCTATATAAGTCTAAATTATTATTATTATTATTATTATGAAATTGGGTCATGAAATCAACACAATGTAAATGTTGTTTTACCTGGTGGCAGCGGTTGTTGATAGGGGAACTGCCCAGACATATAGCTTCCCTGTTGTTGCTGAATGAAGGGACGATCCTGGAAGCCACCCATACCCTGGTTGAAGGGAAACGGCTGTAAAAACACCACAACAATTGTCATGCATTCATAAGGGTTTCATTCATGAAAAGAGGATATGGATATTGTCAACTAATACAATTCTTGCAAACATTTACATGCCAATAGTTGTCTCAGAAATTTAAGATGTTGCTGTGTTCATATAAAATGCACAATGTGTGCGCGTGAAATATGCCAAAACGTGTTTTGTGTTGTCTTTATGATATAATAGATGACATAAAACACAATAAAGGGGGCCACTTTGCATCCGTCACGTTAGCAGTTTTTCCAATGGTTGTTATTTATTTTTAAGTACCCGAAACCGACCAAAAAGTGTTTCAACATGTGAATGGACATGCAGGCTTATACTAGAACTAATTTGAGTTGATTTATTTTATTTTTTAATTTTTTAATTTATTTTTTTTACCCTCAAATTTCCATAAAAATTGGACGGAAAAAGTTACCTCACTTTTCCGTCCATTTGTTGATGGAAATTTTAGGCTAATTAAAAAAATAACAGTAATAATCAACTCAAATTTATCTTTAGGATAAGCATGCATGTCTATTCAAATGTTGAAATTCTTTTTGGGTGGTTTCAGATATTAAAAAAAAAATTACAACCATAAGAAAAACTGCTAACGTGACGGTAGGAAAGTGGCCCCCTTTATTGTGTTTTATGTCAGAGGCATTGCTCATTGCTCAAACGGCGGTCGGTCAATGGGAGAATAATTGAGACACTAGAGGGCAGCAGACTACCAGTTCTTTTCCATTGTTCTCAATATCATGCTCATCCTCAGAATTACGTAAATAATGGGGGACAAAAGGGATCATTAACCCTAACTCCCTAGACAACAAAGGCAGTTGGAGGATTTTGAAGGATTTTTATTGTTCAGTAACAATGCTTAGGGAGTTAGGGTTAAGGGATGACTGCCAAAATCTTGGTACAGCCAAGCTTTTGAAAAGGCAGGCCTGGGCCCAGGCTACAAAGCCTCTTAATCTGTCTTTTGTGAGTCCTAATCCTGTAACAATACAGTACCTGCTAATCAACATAACCTGGGCTTCTGGAGGGTCTAGCCCAGCCAATTAGAGTTAATAACAATGGCTGCAGTTGCGAACAAAAGACAGCCGAGGTGTCAGTCAAGTCTGTGTTAACAATAAGAGCTATTTGAGATCTATTCATTAGCCCTAACCTTCCCAAATCCTCCAAAATCCTCTTTGCTAAAGTGAAGGATTTTGAAGGATTGAGGTTACATGCTACATGCTCTTTGCTAATGTGAAGGATTTTAGAGGATTGAGGTTATTAGGCATACTTGCCTTTCCATGGTACATGTACATCCATGTTTGTTGTAGTGATTGCAAGGTCAGTGCTTGGGTCAGTGGACACTGTTTATTGCTCCATGCATGCAGGGTCCCTGGCCATGTATCACACATTAGAAACACATGTGTGCATACATGTCATGTGCTTGCTTTACTACTGAAGGATTTTGGAGGATTCAGGTTATGTGTAAGCAAATGGGCCTAGGGAGTTACGGTTAATAAAGGGTTTTTTGTGCTCAGATAGGGGATTATATAGGCCCATAAGCCTAAGCAAAGCCTGGGCCTGGGCCTGGTCCGGCTTCTCAAAGGCTTGGCTATACCACGACTTTGGCCCACCTCCCTAAGTCTGCAAGTCTGCTGCCACGTATCATCCTAAAGTCTCCTAATACTACCTCTCTTATCATTTGTTGACTCGGTGTCGGCGTCTTCTTCCTCGGCGCCCTCTTCCTCTTCTTGTTCGTCGCTGTGCTCGTCGTCATCTCCCCTGTCCCGCCGCCGCCACTGCTGCCTTCCCCTTTGCTGCTCTCCGATTGGCTTGTCCCCGGATCCATGGCAACCTTTTCCGTTTCGTGGCTACTGATTGGCTGTGGGGGCTCCTCCTCATCCGGAGGGAGCTCAGGCGGCTGGAAGAAGTATTCGTCCTCTTTCTCTCGGGTGTGGGTGTGGTAGTGGGTCAAGCGGAACTGCTCCTGATACTTCAGGGGCTTACGTTCCATGCGGACGGCTCCGAAGAAGGACCAGGAGAGTGGGGCAGGGTTCTTGTAGGCCTCTAGGGTATCCCATGGGTTGATCTTCTGCTTGGATGCCACTTGAAGACCCTGTATAAAAAAGGAATACAGCTTGTTGGATAAACGGGTAAATTTCCCAAAACATGAAAAATAAACACGACATAGTAATTACCACATCACTATCACCTTGTCTGACAGACTGTCTATAACCCCACCTGACTCACCTTGTCTGACAGACTGTCTATAACCCCACCTGACTCACCTTGTCTGACAGACTGTCTATAACCCCACCTGACTCACACACTTGTTTCTTAGGCACCTTCTCATAACTATTCCGGGATAAGTTGCGGGAAAGTTTTTCCGCAAAGTGTATATCATTGCGGAAACATTGCGGGTGGATTCTTTTCCAAGATAGATTTTTCCCCGATACAAAGCACACATTTACCTGCAATATGTTTATAGACTCCCCACTGAGCAGTCTGCGGTTTGGCCAACTGATAAGATCTCACAGCCCTTTGCGGTTTTGAGAAGCCAGGCAATGTTTAGGAAATGTGACATGCCTGATTTATTTTGTGAGAGTATTGATCAAGGACAATCTAGTCTTACTTTATGTCAATGAAAGAGCCCGATCTTTAGCAACAGAACACATAGGTTTACTTTTAAATAAAAAGTTATTCAGATCCGAAATTCTTCAATACCATGAAGATTTTAAGAATGAAATGTTCTTCGGCAATAGTAACAGCACAATCACTCGGCCAGTGACCAAACCACAAATCCACCCAGCAGGGACTACCCACTGGCTTCCAGTAGATAACGATCTCAATGTCTGCGATTTAGTCTTCATGTAAACAAATTGCCTGGTCTTGTTTCAATACTTTCCCTGCAAACTTATCCACAATACATGACCCTGTCTGACACACTGTATATAACCCCACCTGTCTCATACACTCACCTGTTTCTTATCGATAGAGTCAAACCCAGCTATCTTATTCCCCTTGGTATCAATAAGACTCCCCATCGGTTCCACCGTCACCACATCACATGTTTTCTTGGGCACTGGTAGGAGCTGCCTGACCCTGTCGATATCGTAAGAGCGTTTGTCACCGAGTTCTTTCTTGAGTTTCTTGATGAGCGTCTGGTGTTCTCGTCCTTTCTCTCCCTCGCTACAGTCACTTGAGAGGGTGCTGTTGATCAACACTGACAGCATGTCCAGGACAGTTGTAAACAGCTCGCTGCAGACACAAACATCAATTATTATTATTTTTTTAAATTTTTTTGTTTGGTTCTATTTGTTATGCAATCTGGGTTACTGTTCCAGTGCTTAAAACAACTTTAAAACAACTTATAAAATAATTGAGAATGTCACAGCGCCGATCTACCTCACTGACCTGGTTAACCTCCGTGTTCCGCAGAGATCAACAAGGCAGAGTAGTGAGATTCGTTTGGAGCCTCCATCTGTGAATTCTATAATGACTAAGTATTATGGTAATCGTACATTCTCTGTTGTTGCTCCCATGGTATGGAATGATCTTCCATCAAACATTCGTGCAGCCCGCAGCTATGAATCCTTTAAGTCATTGGTTAAAACTCATTTGTTCCGTTCTTATTATGGTAGTCGCTGTTTACTTTAATTACTTTAACTTTTATCTTTTAACTTTTTAACTTTTACTGGAACTGTTTTAATGGAAAGGGCTCTTATACAGGTGTACAGTGTGCTGAGATAATTGTATGTGGTGCACTTAAAACAATAAATGATTAGATTATGATTAGATTACACAACTGGTAATCTCAAAAACCTAAATGATTGCAGTTTTACATAAAACTTATCTTAGGCCCCCCCCCCCCCCCCCCCAAAAAGTCTTCGGTTTCTGGTCATCGGTTGGGGACCAAATTTCCCAGAAACAAAGTATGGTAGCTAAGAGAGGCCACACAAATCAGGCAAACATTCATACCCCTATGTAAAAAAAATCGTTTAAAGCACAGCACGGCAGAATTCCAATCAATCCAGCAATTGGACATTGTTTCATCAAAAAAAGAAAATTAAAAATGCCGACGCGCAGGTCTGAGGCGACGTGCGCAGAAACCAGAAACTGCTATTTTTTAAATATCTGAATTTCAAAGCATTTGTTTTTCTCTCAAAAAGGAAAATATCAAATAAAATAAAAAATTCCGGAAATTTCTGGTAAAACACAGAAAATATATCTTCAATGTGTACTAGGTAACTCAAGTGTCTGATGTGATATTTGTTATTGGTTTTTGTTTTTGCAATCAATAGTATGTGTTTTCATGAAGTAAAACAGATATTTTGACTTGCCTGTTAGAGTGGGTATCCACCGTTCCCGTGGTGATGAGCTGTAGAAGAAGCAGGGCAAATTCTGTCGTCCATTGTTGGCTGCGTAGAATGGTGTCAAACATATTACCAACCTGAGAGACAAGAGTCATTACAATTATGATATTGACCTCAAACATAATGGCCTTAATGATAATGGCCTTAATGATAATGGCCTCAATTACACTGGCCTCAAAGAAAATTACCTCAGTGATATTGGCCTCAATCAGAGATGCAAAGATTTAGTAGCATGAGACATCTAGGCCTATGTTTTCACATTCACATTTCTTCTCCTGAAGATGATCAGAGCATACTGATTGAAACGTCGAGTTGTAACCTCCAGTTCAGAACTAATTACTACTCAATTTGAGAATTTCACATGGTGTCACCGCAAACAGTCTTTACTTATTAAATGTTTTCTAGCTTGATGTGTGAGATTTTCCTTTACATAATACATGCAGAATACGTGCGATCTGTTGCTTACAGCAAGAGAGCATGAGAATTGGTCCCAATGTGTGTGACACGTTCATAATGCATTAGACTTGGCATCTATGCTCAATGATATTGACCTCAATGATATTGTGACCTCAATGATATTGTGACCTCAATGATATTGTGACCTCAATGATATTGTGACCTCAATGATATTGTGACCTCAATGATATTGTGACCTCAATGATATTGACCTCAATAATGACCCCAATAATATTGACCTCAATAATGACCACAATTAATGATGACATCAATTAATAATGACCTCAATTAATAATGACCTCAATTAATAATGACCACAATTAATAACAGAAATTATAATAACTGAAATTATATTGACTGCAATTCTATTTAGCTAAATTATATTGGCCTTAATTACATAATAATATATGGACCTCAGTGACTTTAAACTGAATTGTGTATTTAAGCTTTGTTCCCAAAGGTTTGTTAATATACAAACTCATTTCAGAAAACTGTTATCATTTCAAATGAATGTATAATCCACTGACTTTAAGAAAATATTAAAAAGAAACGTTACTGACCAGACTTAGTCTTAGCTGCAGTGCTTCATGCATCATACGACGACTCTGCTCATCCTCCCACCGGTCCTGAAACACAAATGCAAAGAAACAAGTTGTTTGCTCAATATATAGAAAGGAACACTTTTAATTATCTTGAGTTTAACAGATAACCACAGGTATGTACCCTTCTACAAGCATCACAATAAATCGCAAATTCGTTTTCGTAGCGTGTATGTACTTCTGAAGTAGTTCGCTTTTGTTTGTCACTTCCGAAAGCTGAAAAGACTGTCCAAATTTTGTTTCCATGGAATTTTTGACTTGACTCACAATGGTGATTTTTTTTTAATCGCGATATATTTTTTTAATCGCGATTTGCCGATATCTTGATAACTTAAAAAGGTTCTCGATATCGTAATCGAATAAAAAAAGGTATCGCGATATTCGATATTATCGTGTTATCGCCCAAGCTTACTGACAGTAAAAGTTTCAGCTGAATGAGATCACAATTTTTTTTTAGATAAGTTAGAAAATTAACTCTGAGAAAATTTTGAAAATTAATTCTTTGTTTCAGGCCAGCTATACCGAAAACCACCTTTTATCCAATACACCCTCAAAGTGTTAACAGACTTGTCGGTAAATGATTCTCGCGCAGATCGGTGCATTATTTCCATAAATGAATCTGAATAAAATTAGCCGCCAAACAATGAAAAGGAAAACATGTGACTACTCACATCTTTAGGAGATTGCAAGAACTGTGTGAGTTGTGTCTGGAGTGATGTAAGGAGACCCTCTCGCTGCTCATCCTGCCCCTTAAGACACGTCAGCACTAGGGATAAGAGGGGCTGGTGACTCACTAGGGACATTTGACTAGAGAAGAGAAAACAATTGTTACAATGGATAGATAGATAGATAGAACGACTGACAGACAGATTAGTAAATTGCCCACACTGTAAGTCAAGTCATGTCACCCTTGCGCAATCGATGTTCTGACGCACAATCGATGTTCTGACGCACAATCGATGTTCTGACGCACAATCGATGTTCTGATGCACAATCGATGTTCTGACTCCAAGGTCATCGCTCATGTGCATTATTCAGCATGAACAGCATGAGAAGTTTGTACTCAGATTGGCAGTTGCTCTGAGAAATGTCGGGGAAATCCTCTTTTTTTAGACATCTTTCAGCAACAATTGTTTCTCCAAGAGGCAGTTAAGAAGTTACAGTTGACCGTATCCCATGAAGAAAGGTGATAATTTGGTGCAAACGTCACAGGTATACGACCGAAAAGTACTCTTGGTCAGGATCCTATCAGAAGTGTACTTTGCACTGTAGAAAGGGTCCTATCAGGGCTAGATGGATAGATACACAGAATGACTGACAAACAGACCAAATGAAGGGAAGCTCAGAGGTGAAATATTAACAACTTACGTCTTTTGTCCATGTCTGTCCTTGTCCTTGCTGGACTTGGACCAAGTCTGGCCAACGCTCTCTAGAACGTTTCCTGCTGCCCTCAGAACCCGTCCCTGGACTTGACTTGACAATTTGGAGATCAGTGGAGCCACCAACCAGATACCACTTCTCTCCAGCTCCGACCTGCGATTGAAAACAAAATATCAGTAACTAGAAATGTGTTAATAGAAATTTGTCAAATATATGTATTTAAACAAAAAAATACATATATTAACCGTCCCACTCTAGCTGCACTTTAGTGGCAAGTAGCTATAGAGGTCAAAATCAGTCAACTGCCTGTTTTGACTGTTGGCCCAAATGTGCACACAGGGGCATTTTTGACTGGTTTTTACTGTCATTTTGACCACCCTCAACAATACCAGACAATGTTTTTACTAGTCAAAATCAGTCAACTGACTGTTTTGACTGTTGACCCAAATGTGCACACAGGGGCATTTTTGACTGGTTTTTACTGTCATTTTCACCACCCTCAACAATACCAGACAATGATTTTACCAGTCAAAAACGGTTGACTCATTTTGACCTGCGTATGTACATACTACATGTAAGATTTGACAGTATTTGACTTTTAAGTGCACTAGATATACCTTGGCAAGTATGTCAACATTTTGACTGATTTTGACCCTTGTTGTAGTAGGAGGGTTAAGACAATAAACAAGCTTAAAATGTTGGAATGGATTAAGAAAATAAGCCCCCCATTTGTTTGTAAAATATCACTGTATACATCACAATTTATATACACAATGTAGAATATTTAAATATACACAGACTGACCTACACATGAAAGTTAAAGTTCAAGTATTGTCAAAATTTAAACACAATTTCCGATCAAAATTAAGTATACACCATATCAAAAACTTTAATTAACCCTAACTCCCTAGGCCCATTTGCTTACACATAACCTGAATCCTTCCTAACTCCCTAGGCCCATTTGCTTACACATAACCTGAATCCTTCCTAACTCCCTAGGCCCATTTGCTTACACATAACCTGAATCCTTCCTAACTCCCTAGGCACATTTGCTTACACATAACCTGAATCCTTCCTAACTCCCTAGGCCCATTTGCTTACACATAACCTGAATCCTCCCTAACTCCCTAGGCCCATTTGCTTACACATAACCTGAATCTTCCAAAATCCTTCAGTAGTAAAGCAAGCATAATGACCACTACTATTGTATGCAGATGACATGTATGCACACATGTGTTGCTTATCTGTGCTACATGTACATGGCCCAGGGCCAGGGACCCTCCCTGCATGCATGGAGCAATAAACAGTGTCCACTGACCCAAGCACTGACCTTGTAAGCACTAAAACAAACATGGTTGTACATGTACCATGGAGGGATGAAGGCAATTATGCCTAATAACCTCAATCCTCCAAAATCATTTTTTGGACAGACCAACATGTACCATGTAACCTCAATCCTCCATTTTCATCCAATGTCAAATATAACCTGATAACCTCAATCCTCCATAATCCACCAAGCAAATAATCACATCTGCCCTCAATCCTTCAAAATCCTTCACCGCTGCAATTTCCACATAACCTCAATCCTTCAAAATCCTTCACTTTGGCAAAGAGGATTTTGGAGGATTTTGGAGGATTTGGGAAGGTTAGGGTTAACAAGAATTTGCAGGTGTTTTATATTTAGATTTTGTGCATTTAATCATTTAATATTTAATAAAAATATTATACCTGAAGCTTGGTCTTTATTTTAAGCTTTTGAAATAAAATACTACTTGGAACTCATTAAAAAGATCAACTTTTAGCTACGCACTTGTGTTGTTGTAGTGACTTCCTTTGTCCATTCTGACTGCCGAGGGCGCTCTTTGACGTCGACCCATCGTCACCCTGCTGTTGCTGGAATACTTCAACGGTTGCCTTGGCTATGTTATCAAGGAGTGAGTTCATCTCAGAGTTAGCGCATTGTTTCAGCATGAGTTGTAGCTCCAGCCAGGAGACACGAAGAGTCCACTGATCAAGATTCTGAGGAGGAATAAAAACCAGTGTGAGTAAAGTGTTGACTTCTCTATAATAAAAAATAATAATAACAAAGCAATTTTAAAGATGTATTGCCCATGTTTTTTTTTTGTGCTATTTTAACAGGACTGCCATGGTCGAGCGGTTTAGTGCATCGGATTTGTGTTCTGATGGCTGAGTCGTCAGAATGTGGGTTCGAATCCCAACCGTGACCATGGTGCTTGTGTCCTTGAGCAAGACACTTTACCATAATTGCTTCTCTCCACCCAGGGGTAAATGGGTACCTGTGAGGGCAGAGTTGGTTGTTGTGTTTGATTAGCCCTATATGCGCTGTAATGGCAGCAATTGAGCTGTATACTCCCCAGGGAGCTGAGATGGTTTCAGGAATGATTTATGCGCCTGATGAGCAGGGGTAATAATATAATGCGCCTTGAGCACCAGTTTGGTGGATACGTGCGCAATATAAGTCCACATTATTATTATTATTATTATTATTATTATTATTATTATTATTATTATTATTATTATTATTATTATTATTATTATTATTATTATTATTATTATTATTATTATTATTATTATTATTATTATTATTATTATTATTATTATTATTATTATTATTATTATTATTATTATTATTATTATTATTATTATTATTATTATTATTATTATTATTATTATTATTATTATTATTATTATTATTATTATTATTATTATTATTATTATTAACAGCAATTTTTGGAAATTTCCTTTTCATTTGACACATTGCTATTTTACTTGAGGAAGGGAAAACAAATGCTTTAAAATGATACATTTCTTGAATGCCCCTGTGTGTACATTTGGGTCAACAGTCAAAACGGGCAGTTAACTGATTTTGACCTCTATAGCTACTTGCCACTAAAGTGCAGCTATAGGAGGGTTAAATATTCATACATGTAATTGGAGACACTCATAGGTCAGGAGGGTGGTGAGTCATTGCCAGAGGAAGATGGATTAGGGATGAATTAATTAAAAATACAAAACAGATAAGTACGAAAATGGTATACTCACTCTAAGTATTCTTGTGATCGCATACTTTTGTTCGTTTTCATAACTGCTGTCAGACACTGATGAGACACCGTTGGGATAGCAGATGAGTTGAACCAAATAATGAGCCTCAGGGAAACAACAATAAAATACAGATAAAATTTCATCTAAATGTAAATAGAATATTAACCCTCCTACTACTAGAAGGGTCAAAATCAGTCAAAATGTTGATATACTTGCCAATGTATATCTAGTGCACTTAAAAGTCGAACACAGTCAAACCTTACGCGTAGTAAGTACATTTACAGGTCAAAATGAGTCGACCGTTTTTGACTTGCAAAAGCATTGTTCTGGTATTGTTCATGGTGGTTAAAATGACAGTAAAAACCAGTCAAAAATGAGTCATCAGAATGTGGGTTCGAATCCCGACCGTGACCGTGGTGCTTGTGTCCTCGAGCAAGACACTTTACCATAATTGCTTCTCTCCACCCAGGAGTAAATGGGTACCTGTGAGGGCAGAGTTGGTTGTTGTGTTTGATTAGCCCATATGTGCCGATTAGCCCATATGTGTTTGATGTTGCCAAAGGATTTTCTGCACAGACAATGTTATTGAGCCACGTCCATGAAGGGGCAAATTTAATTATTGAAGTATTTTTTAATGCGATCAGTTTTTCAACCAGAATCGTAAGTACCAATGAAAAATATCTTCCAGTCAGTAGAGAAATTGATAACAAATTATCAATGGAGTTAGGACAAGCTCGCTATTAGGAATGGCAGCTGTTATCAAATGAAATATTTACAGCAACATTTTGTCATCCCTTTCTGTATATTCGCATGTTTGAGTCAAGTCAAGATGGGGAATTCCCGAACGAAACATCACGGTGATTATAAGGCATTCACAGGCACTGGGGTAAAATTTTCCACGACATAACAATTTTATATTTGGTGAAACCAGCGTTACCTGTTTATGCGACAGCACTTGGTCCAGCAGGACCTCCTGGGTCCAGAGACAGTCGGGATCCTTCAGGAATATCTCCCGCACCCAACTCTGACTACAGATGGTCTTGAGGGTGAACTTGGCATAGTCGCTCAGGCTGGCTGTCTCAATGGATCCAGATGACTTGGGATCATCTGTGAAATCATCATAGCTGCCACTGGAGCCACCGCCGACACCTGCCTCACCTTTGTTTGGAGAGAAAAAAGTCATTTCATTACATAATTTGTATAATATTTAAAAGTCCTATGAATTAGACATTTTTTCCATTGTAAACTATAAAATATGCACACATTAACCTATAAATGCAATTTAAAAAAAAATATATTGGAGATTTACATCGCAAAAAAAATAAAAAATAAAAATTTGGGATGAACCCGCGCCCCTAAAAGGGGACAAATTTGTGACGTAGACCTAGGAACATGCTGTTTGTTGACGCGCATCGATCGGTACATATGAATGATACAACGTGCAAACTTATGTAACTGTTTTTGTTGTTATGCCGTCAAGGTGTATTGTTGCTGATTACAGCAACACTTCTAAAGAATGGTGTCAGTCTGCACAGATTCCCATCAGATCCAAAATATCAATGAATTTGTTTGGACGGCTGCAGTGAAGCATACCAGAGCATAATGGTCAGGAATGTGCATTGTCAACATCCTTTGTCATTCGGTGCCTAGGTCTACGTCACGAAATGTGATATCAAAAGGGAGAACACAAATTTTGGGGACAAATTAAATTGTTATAACTCATGACAAACTTATAAAAATAGTAAGTATTATGTTTGATTAATACAAAACCATATATTAAGCCCCAAAAATGTAGTGTGAAAAATTACCATTTCATAGGTCCTTTAAAGGGACAATATAGTCATGATCAGAGTAGTCTTTCAATCGGGCACTGAATCGGTGTTCTCGTTTAAGATTAACACAAAGAATGAATTACTGGCTCATTTATGCGGCAGCAACGGTAATATTTTCAGTCACTGAGTTAATCTAAAACTAGCATTCCGATTCCATGCCCTGTTGATTGTGATGCTAATGTCCCTTTAATTGGCAGACGGAACCTTTTGGTTATAGGAAATGTTCGTGTCCTTCTTAGTCTTTGCCATCTTCACTTTTCAAAAAATTGTATTATTCTATGTTGGCATTTGTTTAATAATAATAATAATAATAATGTAGACTTATATGGCGCACGTATCCACCAAACTGGTGCTCAAGGCGCATTATATTATTACCCCTGCTCATCAGGCGCATAAATCATTCCTGAAATCATCTCAGCTCCCTGGGGAGTATACAGCTCAATTGCTGCCATTTCAGCGCATATGGGTTAGTCAAACACAACAACCAACTCTGCCCTCACAGGTACCCATTTACCCCTGGGTGGAGAGAAGCAATTATGGTAAAGTGTCTTGCTCAAGGACACAAGTACCCCGGTCGCGGTTGGGATTCGAACCCACATTCTGACTAATCGGCCATCAGAACACAAATCCGATGCACTAAACTGCTCGACCATGGCACTCCATATGCCATTTTAGTGGAGAGAAATAAAATAACTGAAGAAAAAAAAACGAATACAAAAATAAAATGACTCAAAAGGGGTTTGAAGCTCAGTTGGAAGAGCACATGTTACATGTTCGAATCCCCCTCAGCCAACTTTTCCTCATTCATTCAACAAAAATTTGTTCATGTTCTTATCAAGGTTTCCTTATCAAGGTTTCCTTATCAAGGTTTCCTTATCAAGGTTTCCTTATCAAGGTTTCCTTATCAAGGTTTCCTTATCAAGGTTTCCTT
This sequence comes from Zoroaster sp. YZ-2022, assembly GCA_029582265.1. Classification (NCBI taxonomy): domain Eukaryota; kingdom Metazoa; phylum Echinodermata; class Asteroidea; order Forcipulatida; family Zoroasteridae; genus Zoroaster; species Zoroaster sp. YZ-2022. The sequence continues at coordinate 19,553,251 of CM055829.1, read as the reverse complement.
ATCAAGGTTTCCTTATCAAGGTTTCCTTATCAAGGTTTCCTTATCAAGGTTTCCTTATCAAGGTTTCCTTATCAAGGTTTCCTTATCAAGGTTTCCTTATCAAGGTTTCCTTATCAAGGTTTCCTTATCAAGGTTTCCTTATCAAGGTTTCCTTATGGATGCGTGGGGAAGTGAATACAAATGCTGTAAAATGACACATTTCTCAAAATAATCGTAAGAAATGCGATTTTAAAGTAAATATGTACACAAATTAAGTTACGGTGGGTCCAGTAATAAATCAATTTTGGCACTTTTTTTTACTGGAAATTGCTGGTAGAACACAGGTGACAAATCTTTAAGTGATGACAATATAAGGTTCAATAAGTCAGCCAATAAATAGTTATATTGTTTGAACTGCATCCATACACAATTACATTTTCTGGAATAGGTACACTAGTAAAAAAAATCTTATTGGGGTGTTACTGTTTACCCATTCGTCTTAATAATAATGGACACTTATATTGCGCCGGTATCCGCCAAGTTTGACGCTCATGGCGCATGAACATTATTACCCCTGTCATAGGGCCAGTTATATCATTCCTAGAACCATCTCAACTCCCTGGGGAGTATGCAGCCCATGCTGCCAAATGTGTAGCGCAACGAGCTTAATCAAACACAATTACCATCTCTGCCCTCAAAGGTCCCCATTTATACTCCTGGGTGAAGAGAAGCAATTATAGTTAAGTGTCTTGCTCAGGGACACAAGCACCATGGTTACGGCCAGGATTCGAACCCACATTCTGACAACTCGGCCATCAGAACACAAGTCCGAGGCACCCCACAATAAATACAAAAATATATTCACGATAAATACAAAAGTGAGGCTGTAATTCTCACAACCACACTCTGTAGCTTACATGCTGCATGCACCAGTGAGAAGGCCCAATAATCTGATAGTTCCAAAGAAACGTTCATTCCTGACATAAGGAATAAATAAATGCATGTAGCTATTTCCATTAATTTACTTAACGGAGATTGCCCAGCTGCAAACATACAAAAGTTAGTCAGGTTACTATAATGAGCATGTACAGGTACATAACCTCTCGTATTCAGGGAATAAGACACAAGATGGCTAACTCATAAATAAGGTTCATAAGGGCAATTCCATGGTGACTCACGTTACATTTTTGAAGTTTTGTTCCCACTTTTAATACCATAATATATATTTCACTCATTAGTTTTTTCACAGTAGTTGTATTATATACCTAGACCTTACGCAGCACAAAAAATAATTAAAGAAATTTGTTTTATGTATGCTAAGAGAAAATGCAACATTTTATGCATGTTCCAAAAATGTAACGTGAGTAACCATAATTTTTCTCTTATATGTGACCGTCCACCACGAACGGGCTGTAAAGTCGCACACGTTGATTTAGCAGTACAGCTTGAAATGCATGAAAAATCAGTCAGTTGGCCATTTTGGTATTTTATTTTAGAAATGAATAGTTTGAAATATTCTCCTTTAGTTCTGAAAATTTCAGAATTAAATTCAATTTCAAAAATCATGAAAATCACGTTTTCTTTCGGGCAATGAGTTCATAAATCTGTACAAAATGTAAGTTTATATGAAGTTTATATGAAAGTGTAAGTAATTAGTGTAATGACTTTGATACACCATAACTTTGCGTAGGAATGTAGGAATGACTTGTGTTTGGTATCATTTTAAACCTTATGATATACTCTTTCCAAAAATATATGAACCTCCAAATGTGAAATTTTCGACTTTACAGCCCCTTTGTGGTGGATGGTCACATATAGCATACATATAACAAATTGCTAGAATTATTTTGTTGTACTGAGTAAGGTCTACGTATAATGCAATTACTTTGAAAAAACTGATGAGTGAAATATATAAGTAACAAAATTATGGCATTAAGAGTGGGCCCAATACCTCAAACATGTAACGTGAGTAACCATGGAATTACCCATAAGGATTCTCCACCATGCCAGAAATCTTTCGTAGAATTATCCATTTACCTAATAACAGAATAGCCTTGAGAACCCCAACCAAAGCCTCCACGCTGATACTTCTATGGGCAGCAGCAAGAAGATGTTGGTCACATGATGATTTGACAAAGTAGCCGTTTTTATCCGACTGGCCCGGTAGCGGACCCGTGGAGAGAAGACGGAGGAGAAGACGACACATGAGTCTGGCCCCGGGCTCTGCATCCGATTCCATTTGTGACCCGGCTGGAAAATAGGGAGTGATATATTTTAGGCAAGCAGTTATTAAGTGATAGATCTAGTGTCTGGATTATGTTTGTGTTAATTGTATCTTACAGCAATCTATTTTGCATTTGTGAAAGATCCTGCTGGTGTCAAACATGAGGCCATAACCTAACCTAATAATTTATAAATAGAAAATTAGCTGTTGCAAACTGCTTACCAACCAAAAGGACCTGTAGTATAAATGCAAAATAGTATACTACTCAAAACAATTTAGGGAACACCGGAATAATCTCAGTTATTAAAGCAAGATCATTTATTTCAGATAAACACAATGTTTCACAGAATTGATGAGAAACAACTGCACAATGAAACAGATGATAAAGGATGCATGTAGTGATTACACATTTCATGACATGACTACTGAAAGAGAGAGGGGGTTTGCAAATGAAAATCCCCGTTCATGGAACATTTCAAACCTATTTGATGTTAAAAATCCGGTGTTCCCTAAATTGTTTTGAGTAGTATAGTTACTGGCCTTAGGTTTGAACCTACACAATGGAGGCCAATTTCATCGAGCTGCTAAGTAGAAAAAATTGCTTTATACCAAAAATATTTGCTGAGCAGGTTTCTTCGGTTGCATAAAATGAGTGTACTTTGGCTGGTAGTCCATTTTATAATAGCGAAAGAAATTCTGATGCAAAATTCTCTCCAAAGCAGCTCTATAAATTTAGCCCAGTTCCTTTTGGTTGGTTACACAGTTTGCATCAGCTAAATTGTTTTTTTTTTAAATTTACTGTCAGTCACCCTAAACAAGGTCAATAGCCACTGAAGTGTAAGGGGTTACATATAATAATAATAATAATAATAATAAAGATTTTTAGCGCGCACATATCCACCCTGGGTCATTCCATGAACGTGGGACCCAAAGTGTGACATGGAGGTCAAAAATTTCAAGTTCATTAAATAAAGAAAAAAAAATCATAGTTTTGTAGGTTGTCATCTTTTAAAATAATAGATACAAACATTAAAACTGGTGTCATGTATTTACTTCCTGCTTCACCTGATATGAGGTTAACGATGTAACAAAATTACAAGGGGACACCGTGTCTTGTTACGTTGTGTAATATACTGACTAAAGTTAATGGATCAAAATAGGGGAGACCCAAGAAATTTTTGTTTGTTGTCATAGTAGGTCTGTATGAGATGCAACAATAGGTGAAAGTTATAATCATCAGCTCGTACGATGTAAGGAATAACACAGGCCCCAATATCTGAAATACATGGAAAACACAAGTGTCCCACGTTCATGGAATGACACATATGCGATGTCATCCACCATAAAGCAAAATTACATTTGTTGATGTTTTTCTTGAACTTAAATAGATATTTTATACTGCCATGAAAGTTTGGATGAAAATTTCAATATACCAGTTACATGTAGTTTTGAATTTAACTCTGCACACAGTTTACAAAGAAAGTGTCTGGATAACCATACTTGCGAGTGTTGGCGTGGCAACAAGCAAAGACGTCAGTGCAACATGTAACACAACATCTTCCAATGCAAAGCAATGTCTGGCTATCAAGATGGCTGCAAAGACAGCTACTGAGTCGTGGATAGAGAGGTCATTCACCTGTCAGGAAGAAACAACACAAATGTATCAGGCAAGGATATTTCATAGGTTAAATTACCAACTGCAGGTACCTGGAAAAATAAGCTTGCATCTGGGCAAAGCTGGCACCTGGGCAAAGCTGGCACCTGGAAAAAAAGCTGGCACCTGGAAAAAAAGCTGGCACCTGGGCAAAGCAGGAGGTCCCTGGGGGAAATGGTGGGAGCTGTACACAGCAGGTATCTGAGCAAAGCAGATACCTGGACAAAGGTGGTACCTAGATAAAGATGGTACCTGGAACAAACCAGGAACCAAGTAATAATACATTTTCAACCATTTATATATGTTTTTAGAGGGAATAAAAAACTTAAGCTTACATCAACTTGACAGAGAATATCGTTGAACCCACAGCTGGGGTTTGACGAGCAGCACAGTGCCTTGAGAACACCAAGCCACTCAGAGCTGAGGGCGCTACAACAAGACGTCAGCTCGGCACACATGATGGAGAGGTCGTTAAGCCTACGGAGAGGACAGACAGATAGTCAGATAGAATGACAGACCAAAAGAAAGACAGACACACAGATGCCTGCAGACTAACAGACCAACATAATAATAATAATAATAATATAATAATAATAATAATAATAATAATATTTAATTACTTATATAGCGCTATTTCCAAATATGCCCAATAGCGCTTTACATTTTAGACTAAAAAGAATGATTGTCTTACAATAAGTGACAAATTACAAATGCGAGCTATCTATAAAGGAGACAATAATAATAGTTTCATTTCATTTCATTTCATTTATCATTTCTGGTAATGAAACCAAGGGATGCCTCAGAAAAGCGCACTTAAGCACTGTAAGCTCGAAAGCCTGAGGAAACCTGTAAACAAGAGCGCTTGCAATGTGATAGATAATTATTATAATAATACTCTAATGAAATACAATTTGAAATTGCACTTTGAAATTACAAATTAAAAGCATCTAAAAAGGTGTCTTAAGCTGTTTTTTAAAATTACCCAGTGAAGTGATGCCCAATAGCGCTTTACATTTTAAACTAAAAAATAATTGTCTTACAATAAGTGACAAATTACAAATGCGAGCTATCTATAAAGGAGACAATAATAATAGTTACAATGATAGATAATTATTATAATAATACTCTAATGAAATACATTTAAATTACACTTTGAAATTACAAATTAAAAGCATTTAAAAAGGTGTGTCTTAAGCTGTTTTTTAAAATTACCCAGTGAAGTGATGCCCAATAGCGCTTTACATTTTAAACTAAAAAATAATTGTCTTACAATAAGTGACAAATTACAAATGCGAGCTATCTATAAAGGAGACAATAATAATAGTTACAATGATAGATAATTATTATAATACTACTCTAATGAAATACATTTAAATAACACTTTAAAATTACAAATTAAAGGCATTTCTAAAAAGGTGTGTCTTAAGCTGTTTTTTTAAATTATAGATGAACAGACTGAAGAAAAGACATGTCAGTCTAATATTAAGCAGAATAAAAGTGAGTGACAGTTTTATAATACACTGATGAAGGGAGAGGTATCAAATTTTTCAAAGTTTCAGCTCAAAAGTATAATCGTTAGAATCAAAACACACTTTTTGCATACCTTGTAAAGTCAGTTGCAGTGCTGGTGTCAGCATATGATATGTGTTATTAAGGATTTACACAAGAAATTACAAAGCTTGAGACTTGCATGTGTTGTAAAGACTCAAAATCTTATTAACAAAGTCAAATTCTGGCTCAAAAATCACTTTTAAATGTTAAAATCAAGGAAATTACACACAAATGTATGTCAGCTTTGGAACCAAGAGTAGCGAAAAGAATGCGCGTACTACCAATGCACTTGCATATAACGTATCGACTTAGATTGGCATTTGTGGGAGAATAACTCGTCAAGGAAGTGATGGTCTTTGATACAAAGTCAACAATTAGGATTCTTTTAAGTTTAAAAAAAATTGTTTCTCTAAAATGAAAGCACTTGAGACAGAACCATTTCCTAGGATGTTTGGCTTCTTACCAAAGTGTGTACACATGTACACTGGCTGTAACGCATGATAAAGGCATGTGAAGAAAGATATATCGACACAAACAGACAATCAGCAGACACAATACCATACTTACATTTGTGCGTCCGTAGGGCAGCATATACTCAGCAAAACATTACACACAAAACTGTATCTGTCTGTTGAGCTCTCATTCAGCTGTTTGCCCAATGTGGTGTGATGAAACTGTCTACCCCTATGGAAACAGAACAGCAAAGATTTAGATATAGAACAAATGAATTGAAGAGAATCTTAGGACACCTATATGTGGCCTGACCTGTAAAAGTGAGTTCCGTGTTGTTAAAATTAATGTTGGAGTCAAGGATATGACTAGTAAGGACGTGAAATAAACTTGGATTTGGTATGAATTGGGCCCGTGTTTGTGTTCAAGAAGTGACTTTTTGAAATATTATTTTTAATTTTTTAACTTCTCGTAGACCATATTTCTGTTTATCAAATTATTTTTTTTTTTAAATAACATACATGAATTCAAAATATGCACAACGACATTCATTTTCACATAGATGCAAATTCAGAATAAAAACACTCTCTGTGAAGACCTGAAAATATTTCTCATAAAAACACAAATTCTTCCATTGATATACCCCCAAAGAGCCCATGAAACATTCCTTTCTGTAATTTACCTATCCTGGCTACACAAGAGGTTAAAGGACTCTTTGACAAAAAAAAGTTCAGCTACAAAAATCACCTTGAATTTAGTATGTACTCCTGCATGAATTTGGGATTCCACAGCAGGTTGGACTCCGATGGATGAATACTGGTGTATAATGTCTGTTTCACTTTGGAGGCTACACTGCTGAAGAGATCAGAAAACTTGGCCTGGGGGGGGACATAATATAAGTACACCTGTTAAACATAGCACTGAATACACCTGTAGTCAGGGGTGTGAACAAATCCAAAGCAATAAACCACTCGGCAATGGCATGCTCCAAACTTATTTATTTATTTATTACACTTCTTTACCCAGGGTAAGCCCAAAGAGTTTAAAACTGGTTTCCATTGGGGCCCTGCATACATTACAAATTACTACATACATGTACAATTACAAATATAATACCAACAAATAAAAGCACATAGAATTAATGCATTGTAAAACTATTAGAACTATTAACCCTAACTCCCTAGGCCCATTTGCTTACACATAACCTGAATCCTTCCTAACTCCCCAGGCCCATTTGCTTACACATACATAACCTGAATCCTTCCTAACTCCCTAGGCCCATTTGCTTACACATAACCTGAATCCTTCCTAACTCCCTTGGCCCATTTGCTTACACATAACCTGAATCCTTCCTAACTCCCTAGGCCCATTTGCTTACACATAACCTGAATCCTTCCTAACTCCCCAGGCCCATTTGCTTACACACATAACCTGAATCCTTCCTAACTCCCTAGGCCCATTTGCTTACACATAACCTGAATCCTTCCTAACTCCCTAGGCCCATTTGCTTACACATAACCTGAATCCTTCCTAACTCCCTAGGCCCATTTGCTTACACATAACCTGAATCCTTCCTAACTCCCTAGGCCCATTTGCTTACACATAACCTGAATCCTTCCTAACTCCCTAGGCCCATTTGCTTACACATAACCTGAATCCTTCCTAACTCCCTAGGCCCATTTGCTTACACATAACCTGAATCCTTCCTAACTCCCTAGGCCCATTTGCTTACACATAACCTGAATCCTTCCTAACTCCCTAGGCCCATTTGCTTACACATAACCTGAATCCTTCCTAACTCCCTAGGCCCATTTGCTTACACATAACCTGAATCCTTCCTAACTCCCTAGGCCCATTTGCTTACACATAACCTGAATCCTTCCTAACTCCCTAGGCCCATTTGCTTACACATAACCTGAATCCTTCCTAACTCCCTAGGCCCATTTGCTTACACATAACCTGAATCCTTCCTAACTCCCTAGGCCCATTTGCTTACACATAACCTGAATCCTCCAAAATCCTTCAGTAGTAAAGCAAGCACATGACATTTATGCACACATGTGTTTCTAATCTGTGATACATGTACATGGCCAGGGACCCTCCCTGCATGCATGGAGCAATAAACAGTGTCCACTGACCCAAGCACTGACCTTGCAATCACTACAACAAACATGGATGTACATGTACCATGGAAAGGCAAGTATACCTAATAACCTCAATCCTTCAAAATCCTTCACTTTAGCAAAGAGCACGTAGCATGTAACCTCAATCCTTCAAAATCCTTCACTTTAGCAAAGAGGTTTTTGGAGGATTTGGGATGGTTAGGGTTAAACAACATCGCTAAACAGGCTTTACTCAAGTAAAGTGTACACAAAGAATAGGTATGCAATTTCGGCAATCTAAACTTAAGGCTAATGATTCGCTGATTACGGGAGGGGCGAAAACCCTGCGAAAACCCTTTTGGGAGAAAAAAAACAGGGAAATTCCCATCCGGCTCCTAATTTCTATGGCAACCAAGTTTGTCAACTTGCGTTCCTGATGGGAACAGTTAGTGTTCCCAATGGAATATTCCAAGCATTATGAGTTCTGAGATGTTCCCTTTACCTTGAGGTGACTGCAAGAGGTGTAGAGATCATACAGATATGCCAAGATGCAACGTTCTGCCGATGAGCACACTGTGACATTAGTTACGTGCTTCACCACGCCACAAAGCCTGCAATGGAATGAAAAGAACAGTGTCACAGTAATAGGAATACTTCTTGATTGAATTTTTATTGAAAATTACATGGGAGACTAAAGACCTTGATATCAGCTGTACCGGTGTCCTAAAACAATTTGCCATAAGCATTGCGAGAATGCACATCTCTGTCTTGTGTTAAGCAAGGTCTTAAGACCTTTAGGGATGAAATTAAACCGTTTTAACTGATTTTACGGCCAACGACTCAGACCCACATGTCAGCATTTTTAATTTTCTGGATCAATTGGAATTCTGCAGTGCTGTGTTTTAAACGACCTTTTCACATAGGGGTATGAACGTTTGCCCGATTTGTGAGGCCTCTCTTAGCTACCATACTTTGTATATGGGAAATTTGGTCCCCGCATATACGGTACATGTTTCACATATTTCCCTGTTGGCAAAAAAACATATATATTACCAAAAAAATAAATAAATAAAAAATACGTCACCTCACCGATTTTGAAGCTGACCGATGACCAGAAACTGTTTTTTTGTTGGCCTTGGGCTCCTCTATATGTGTAATGTTAGAACCTTATCAGTGTAGTTGAAGGGAATTTTTTCTAAAATTTTGCCAGTTTATTCTTCATGCAATTCTTAAATTTGTGCAGGTAAGACTTGTAGCTTTTGCATGGTAAAAAGGATAAGTGAGGACTGTTTGTGGTGACTCCTGAAGATGATAAAAGCTTACTGATTGGAACATTGAGTTGTTCTTTTCAGGACTTTACTACTCAAATGAAAATTCTGTCACTGCAAACAGACCTTACTTAAATTTGTGTATATCTTTCATGTATTTGCTGATATTCTGTGCCTTTTTTGTGGCATTTTTAACCCTCCTACTGATAGACCATTTGAAACCATTCAAAATTTCCACTTTCAAAAATGCCCATTGGTTTTGTACACACATGATGATACCATTTGAACAGTGTTGGTAGCAAGCTTTACTACCATTCAAATCCATTCAAATGCATAGAGGGTCCATTGATTCACCACTTAGAAGTATCCAAACAAGGTTTTGTATTAGCTGTACTACCATTTGGAAAGATCCAAACAAGGTTTTGTATTAGCTGACCTACCATTCAAAACCATTTGGGGAAATCAATACTGTGCACAGTTATTTCACCATTCAAAACCACAATAAGCGAATGGTTTCAAATGGTGCATCAACTTGTATGAAAAAGGTACCAAAAGTAGGAGGGTTAATGTTTTTAATTACTTTGGATGCTTTCTGTTTGTTCCGTGCCTTTGAGCATTTATTTGGATATATGGCACACTATAAAATGCTTTTATAATTATTTTTTTTATTATTATCTTCCTGAAGCTGCATTGGAATATGACTAAAGTCAGTGTTGGCAGGCAAATAGGCCCTGTTTATGTATGAATAAGAATCAGATCATTTGGAAGACTATCCACTCAGTGCACATCGTAGCCCTCTAGCGGTGAATTTGTACCCAGTGTCTTGATGATAGCCACTTTGGCGTCGTGTGAGCGTTGCGCGTACACTTTATGCGCATATGTTATGGTACTAAGCGCGCGTGTACTTCTGCCAGCCAATGATCGCTGGAGATATTCCACATGTACGCACATCAATTTCAAAATATGCCAAACGCGACGCACTATCACTGCCCTTTCGCCCACAGTGATCAAACAACATGTGCCCTCAACAGCTCATGCATGGTGCGAATATACATATGGGTGGAAAGATTAGTTGGTAGAGCACCAGTACACTAATCCAGAGGTCACTGGTTCAAGTCCAGCTTCGGACAATCTTTCTTATTTCACTCCAAAATTTTATTATTGTTCATGTCAGATTTCCCTCATAGATTATTTGATGATTTTGGTTTCAACATACATACAATTTAGGCAAAATCAGTGCTGGGGGCTACCGGTTAGTTCGCTAACTGTTTAACCGAATATTTCATGATCGGTTAACCGGTTAACCAAAAGTCGGTACCTGGCAGCCACACCAACTAGATTGTCGGCAAATGGCACAATGTGTATAAATTTTTAATTAAAATCAATAAACTTCCCACAATTAAAGTTTAATAACCAATGTGGCCAAAAAAAAAATTTAGAACAATAAAATGGCCAGCAAATTCTTGGTCATATTTTTTTAAATATTGGTTTCGGTTAGCTGGTTAGCAAATTTATAAATGGTTTGTGCAATTTAGGTCGGTTAGCTGGTTAGCAAATTTATAAATGGTTTGTGCAATTTAGGTAGGTTAGCTGGTTAGCAAATTTATAATTGGTTTGTGCAATTTAGGTCGGTTAGCTGGTTAGCAAATTTATAAACGGTTTGTGCAATTTAGGTCGGTTAGCTGGTTAGCAAATTTATAATTGGTTTGTGCAATTTAGGTCGGTTAGCTGGTTAGCAAATTTATAAACGGTTTGTGCAATTTAGGTCGGTTAGCTGGTTAGCAAATTTATAAACGGTTTGTGCAATTTCGGTCAGTTAACCGGTTAACCGTGCCAGCACTGAGCAAAATGAACCCCAAAATTAACTTACAGCTCAAAGACAATTGCAGTTTGTTCCTGAGATACAAGTAAGCATGCCTGATATCGTCTCAACACAGCCACTATGGACAGACAAAGATTTGGAGTATAGTTCCCGGCAAGCGGCGACGACTTCTGCGTCAGTTCCAACTCCACCATGCTCATGTAGTTCAACAACTGCACTGAGAAATCCAAAAGACCGTGTATGTTGAGGGCGCTCTCCATGAGTTCAAACACTAGTGTTATCTGTTCCACTGACGGCAAGTTATCCAACGAACCCTGCGAGCAACTTTGGACTTGTTCAAGTACGTGTGATGCACAGGCTGCCGTCACCATGTGTTGGTCAAAATATGATAATGTCCTGTATCGTTCGACCACCTGTTCCAAATTCACAGGTGCTCCTTCGGTTTTGACGTGTTTGGCTTTGCCATCACTTTTGCCAGGGGTTTCCTTTTTGCTTCCGAATGCTCGAAGGGTTTCCCTCTGGATTCGTTTGACGGTGTGCCTGGTCTCATCGCGGACTTTTCCGAATCCGTACAGAAGTACCAGACGTTGGTTGCATTCATGGGCGGACATCTCGTCTTGAGGGATGGGGAAATGCATAGCGTACATGAGATGCCTGTTGGTTTTGGACTGGTGAGGGGACGGGGTGGAGCTCTCTCGGAAGCCCTTCTTCCGATCGTCCTTCTCATCGTCGAAGAAGTCCGTCTCTGCGGTGAGCTTGTTGGACTGGATGGCTTCAAGGAACTTCTCCTGGAAGGAGACGGATTCCTTCTTCTGGATACTGTTTGGTTTGGTCTCATCATCGGAATCATCATAGTCTTCCTTCTCCTCGGGTTCCTGTTTGATTTTTATGTCATCCATATCCTTTGGCTGTACAAAATAATGTAAACAAAATCATGAGACCTTGACAACTGGAAACATCACTTCACCAATGTAACATGGCCTGACTTTGGAAGCTGAGCTCAATACTGGCTGAAATCAAAGTGATTTTTAAATACAAGAATTTAGAGAGTTTTTAAAATGTTTATATTACACTGAAAATAGATGAAATTTGTTTAAACCTTGTATAGTTTGTTCCACCAAAACCCTATAACACACGAAGGGTTTTGAGAATAGAAGGAATTTAATGGGACAATTGCTTTAAGGTTTGAGGCTTTGCATGGTGGAGTGTTGATATGGTAACACCGTGTGTTTATCTCAACTATTGCTAAGTGAGGTACAGTGTTCTGAAAAGAACCTTTTCCAAGCAACTCGTATCTCAACTGTCACTAAGTGAGATTATGGTTCAGGGGAGAACCAATATTGGGCAACTCTTTTCTCAACTAGTGAGAGTGTGGTTCAGGCAAAGGTTTTGAAAAATAGATGAATTTTGTTTTATGGAACAATTGCAATAAGATTTGAGGCTTTGCATGGTGGAGTAAAGATATTGTTTTGGTTTGCAGTGGTAACACCATGTGTTTATCTCAACTATTGCGAAGTGAGGTACAGGTTTTGAAAAGAACTTTTTCTCGGTAATAATAATAATAATAATAAAGATTTGTAGAGCGCACATATCCACCCTGCTGGGCGCTCAAGGCACGGTAACTCGTATCTTAACTGTCGCTAAGTGAGATTATGGTTCAGGGAGAACCAATACTGGGCACCTTGTTTCTCAATTATTGCTAAGTGAGAACGTGGTTCAGGGAGGTTCAGGGAGAACCATGGGGACTTCTGGGAGTCTTCTCCAAGTTTTGACTAGTATGCTCTAATCATCGTCAGGAACAACTGCTTCAAAAACAAACATTAAATTTTCAGCTAAACCACAGAAATGCCTCTACTGGAAACAACTCTTCAGTTTTGGAATTGTTCAATCTACACTGCTCAATTACACTGGCTTGGCATTTGGGGATAAAACAAAATCTGACTCTCTGACCTCTTCCTTGATTTCAGATGATGTCCGTTTCTCAGGGTCAACATCCATCCTCTCACTAGACGGAGGAGGCTCGCTCACAAGAGGCGGGGTGCTGGTGGTCAGGTCACCACGAGAGATGAGAGTGCACATGTAGGCATCATGAGAGAAGACATCGCAGCGAATCAACTCGCTGAAGAGGAGGACCAGATTGGCAAATGCTCGCCGGTCCTCACTGGAAATACTTTCATCTGAGGAATAATACAAACAAAAATTGAAGGTGCAATACTTTCTAAGTCCCAGCATGGTACTACTATTACCATAGATTTTGGTGTATAACTGGTTCAGCATATTATTCAGCATGCTCTGTACACACCAGTGAACCATTTCCCCTGTATCGCATCGCAAATTGTGATGCATTTTAGACGATCTGCAATGTACTTTCCAAAAGTACATCGCAGAATTAGCGATACAATTTGCGATAACATTTGTTACAAAATTTTCGCGTGACAGAAACAATTTTACAACGATTTCCGATCAGCATGTCTTTGTTTTTTAAATAAAACTTACAGTTAACATTATTTTGTATTGTCCCAAAGAGTAAATGATTTCGGTAAATCGTTCCGTTCCCACCAGGTGTGTCCTTCGGAAAGTGGAAACGATGGCATAACGTTGTTTTTTTTATTTATTTTTTTTTATGAGTAGTTGCCAATCACAAGGCCTACAGGCCACTCAAGGTGAAGGCTAAATAGGGGAAAGTTGGTAAGAGAAGAAGAAATCAAAAAGTTGTTGTTGTTGATGATCCGGTAGTTTAGTGGAAATAACGGATATCATAAATTTCCCAGTGTGTACTTCAGACTAAAATGAACATTCTAACATATAACAAAACTGCAGCTCATTGATGAAGGCTTCGATTTAACTTGTGGTTACTGAGTTTGTTTAGGTCTTCAGTTTTATTACATGCTTCCAAACATGTACAGGACACACATGTACAATTGTCTAGTAAGTCATAGAAGTGCGCCAAGTTCCAGTCAGTCTGACCATTCTTTCCTCCTCCACGATCCGACAAATAAATTCACGATCAGATTAACCCCTTTGTTTTCTTCCATCAAAATTATCAAGTGTGACTTTGAAAGATATCGACGTATAAAGTTGTAAACTTAAAATGGGAAATTAAAAAAACCTGTGAAAAAAAACTATATAATTATATTTGTCCACTCCAGAGTACCATGTGGTGGTCATGCAGGTTAAGAGCTGGACCAGCATTTCTTGGTAGTACAGCCCACCGCGCGCCCCACAAAATGAGTAATACTGGTGCTATCACACAGCCCATCATCATGTGATACTATTATCCATCATGCAGGGCCCTGCAATATGAATAATGGGGCATCGTTCAACACACCCAACGTTAGGACACATATACAGTGCAAATTCAACATGTTAAGGGGCCAAAAATGAACACATGGTACACTACCCGCCACACAATTGGTCCTTGCACAATATGCATACATGAGTGTATGTGGACTAGACCACGTGGTGAAGCATGGTTTGTTTAAAAAATCTTTTCTCCGTTTTGTTTTTGTATGGACCATGGCAAATCTTGCAACAGTTGAAAAGTGGAAGTAGGAGTTGGATTCATTGGGGGAATGGTTGAGGTACAATTTATTGGCAGGAAAAGTAACCAAAATTACATATTTGAAGCATAGCGAACATGTCAAATATTGCAGAAATTTCAGCAAAGCTTTTATTGATGGCATCACATAATATAGGAATTAATGGCCATGCACTGGAATGGTGTCGCTCATACTTGTGTAAAAGACCTCAATATGTTTGTATTCGTGATGCCGTCTCTGAACCTTTTCGTCTGCATTACTCAGTACCTCAAGGATCTATCCTCGGCCCTCAGTGGTTTCCAATTTATACTTACCCAATTCGTAACATATTCATGAAATATGACCTATCTTATCACGTCTATGCAGATGACACTCAGATTTATCTAGCTTTCAAACCATCACAACAGCAGAGTGCCTCAATAATTAATCGCCTTGAAAACTGTATTCATGATATTCGCATTTGGATGAAGGAAAATTTTCTAAAACTCAATGATGATAAAACTGAATTTGTGCTATTTGGTTCTCTTGTGCTATAGGGATAGGGATAATAGGGATAGCAAGGGTTGCATTTGAGAAAATGGCAAATGTTCTCACTTCACGGAGTATCCATATTACAACAAGGTTGAAGCTGGCACAATGTTACATCTGGTCCACACTACTCTATTCTTCTGAAACATGGACACTTGGTACAAATATAATTAACAGAATAAATGCTTTTGAGATGTGGGTATACAGACGCATCTTAAAAATCTCATGGAGAGACAGAACCACAAACACTGAAGTCTTAAGAAGAATGAGAACAGAAAGGTCACTTATGAATAACATCAAGAAAAGGAAACTGGAGTATTTCGGTCACATAATAAGAAAAGGAGCTTTGCAACAAGAAATTATGGATGGAAAGATAGATGGTAAAAGAGGAAGAGGTAGACCAAGACAAAGTTGGACAAGTAACATCAAGATGTGGACAGGAATGGAGTACAGGGAGTGTGTGAGGACGGCGCAGGAGAGAAAGGAGTGGAGATCTGTGGTAGTCAAACTGCTGCGAGCAGAGGACACCAACAGTTAGTTAGTTAGGTTCTCGTCAACAACTATCTAAGATTTCTATTCCAAATATTGTAATTGGTGACTCTCATGTGCAATCTTCTTCTCAAGCAAGGAACCTTGGCGTTATTTTTGATGCAGACTTGACACTTAAACCTCATATTTCAAATGTTACTCGCACCGCAGCATTTCACCTTCGAAACATTGGAAAGTTATGCAAATATCTTAATTATGATGCAACAGAACAAATTGTCCATTCCTTCATAACATCTCGTCTTGATATGGCAAATTCACTGCTTTATGGACTTCCTCAGGATCAACTACAATGACTTCAAAAGATTCAAAACACTGCTGCACGTATTGTGATTCTCTCTAAAAAATCATGTCATATCACCCCCATCCTGAAAGATCTGCATTGGCTGCCAATATCATATCGTATTATTTATAAAATATTTGCTTATCGTTTTCAAATCTTTGAATGATTGTGCACCATTATATATATCTGACTTGTTGAAATGTTATGCCCCCTCTCGCAAGTTCCAGTGCAAAATTTCTGCTAGCTGAACAAAAGTCTAAACATTCTTGGGGTGACAGATCTTTTGAAGTTGTGGCTCCACGCCTTTGGAATGATTTGCCTCTGTACATTCGTGAATCTTAAACTGTTGACTCCTTCAAGAAAAACTTAAAAACTCATCTTATGTGTATTGCCTATAAGGACTACTAACATTCATTTATGCATTTTTGATCTTTTATTTAGTATTATATTGCATCTGCTATTGTATTGTTATGCTATTGTATGATTTCTTGTTTACTGTAAAGTGCCTTGAGCACTTCTTGGTGGATATGTGCACATTATAAATCTTCTGTATTATTATTATTATTATTATCACCGAACCACAAAAGAAAGACAACCTGCGGAAGCATGCCTTAACTGAAATACACTCGAAGGCTATGCGCTTAGAGAAGAAACCAGATCTAAGCGATTTACACAGAACACCAATCGCGCAAGCATTTAGGAAGGCAGAACAGGCAGATATATCCATGAGTCAAATAGCTTATAGACATTGTCTACATGCTGGCAAAGACCAAGAAACCATTTGCCATGTATGAAGATATAGCTTCTTTGGAGAGATACCTCGGTATGGATTTGGGGAATACATATCTGAACGAGAAGAAAGCAGTCTAGTTCACTGCCTGCATTGGACAGGTAACTATCGGCTTCATTTTTGTTTTTCTCCCATATCCATCCCACCCCCAAAAAACTCTGAGAAAAAGTGCATGCCTTTATTCACAGAGTGATCGTTAGTGATGGTCACATGATCATGTGTATGCTTATATCACCTTTGATACGTCTGTGCACGCATACATGTATGCCCAAATGCCACGCTGGAATTCGATACACATTACCGCGTAGCAATTTTTATTTTCGCAAGGGGGGGAGGGTAGATCTGGTGCCCTCTGTTGTTTTGGATAAGATATTAACTTAGTTTAAGTGGTTATGACGCTTCCAAATCCTCTCCCCTTAAAACATTTAATATTAAGTAAACCCAGTAAAATTACTTTTAAGATTTGTTTTAATTTTTTTTTGAGTTGTTGAAAATGTACATTTACAAGGAATACACTACCCCTCCCCATTTATCCATTGTATATACATTTTAATCGCTAGGTACTCCATTGATTTCTTGTGACTGTTTTGGGGGAAACAGAAGCCATGTTTAGCAAAGATAATTTGTTTTATGAAGACGTTCTTTAACTTTAAAAAACGTTTTCTCGTAAATTTTACAACAATAGAAATATGAAAACCCAACCTACGAAATTTCAATTCAGTACATAATGCAGTACTAAATGATTACCTAATCGACCACCATTTGTTTTTCTCTCTATCTCACTCTCTCTTTCAAAACCGAAGGATTAACATGTAATCAATTTTTTATGTAGGCATTCTGGTATATTTAGGCTGCCATCTTTAAATTGTTCTTCATAAACAAAGGTTAACCAGATTGTGCATAAACAAGGGATTTTAGTTATTACTTTTAATTTATCATGATGTGAAATATACATTCAACATTTTATTTATTCACCCAGATTTTTAGAGATGACCTGAAGGAAGCACTTGAGAGAAGTCCCTATTTCAGTACATTTATCGATGGCTCCAATCATGTATCTAACGTTGAGAGAGATGATTTACATCATGTTTTTTGCCGATGGGGTGCCAGTCATGAAGTTCCTTCAACTTTCCAGTGTGGCACATGCTAATGCAAAGGCAATCACAGACAGCGTAAAGGAAGCTTTGACTGAATTCAGTCAGATGGTGCATCAGTCAACATGGGGCCACATAAGAGGAGTTGCAACCCGTCTCAAGGAAGATGCACCTTGGCTCATTGTCATCCACTGCCTTAATCACGTCCTTGAGTTGGCAGCCAAGGATGACTTCAAGGATAGTGGGGTTGCGACAGTGGTAGAAATGCTCAATTCTCTGTACTATCTTTATGAGAAGAGTGCAAAGAGATGGAGAGAGTTGCAAAAGGTAAGGGGGCAAAAACCAAAGAATATAAATTAATTAGTTTAAATTGTTCTGGTCAATATTTTGGGAAAGGACTTTTTTGAAAATAATTTGCTTCCTCTCTACAAGGAAAAACAGTTAAACAGTAATGTACTGAATCCAAAGAATAAATATAGAAATGTTGATGCATTTTTTATGAATCCCCACTGATTTTTATTTTTTTAAATAATAATAATAAATAATAATAATAAAAATCTTATATAGCGCCATCTCCGTCAAATTGACGTTCAAGGCGCTTTACACTAATACAAATAAAATATAGAGAAAAAAAAAATGGTTTTAAGGAGGTACATGTGTGTAAATAAAGGAGGTAAATAAAAACATATAGATATATATATATATATAGATAATTATAGATTACACAGCCGTTAAAAAAGCAAAAGCTTATACTGGTCATTAAAAATTAATTAAAACACAAAAAATTCAATTCATTAAAAAGACATTACCACCACCACCAATCATTTACAAAAGTCTTCAAATGTTTCTTGAAAGTGTCTAGAGATGTAACCAGTTGCAATTGTGCCGGTAAACTGTTCCATAATGTAGGTGCAGAATGATGTATGGCCCGAGATCCCCATGAGCGATATACACAAGGAACAACAAGTGAGATGGATTGTGAGGAGCGAAATAGTAGCAATATTAATGATAAAATCAATTAACCCGGCATTATTTTATGAAATGAATGACAGAAAAGATTGAATATTTCAAAACATCTGTGCATGAGCTACGATTAATAAACTATCATAAATATAATTCAACATACTTCAGTGCAAGTATGAAATGATTATAATCTCAGCAAGCTGAACAAACAATATTGTTGTTTTTCTCTTTTTCCAGCTTGCCGAGATTATGCATGAAAGCATCAGGAAACCACAAAAGGCAAATGGAACTAGGTGGGTCCAGCACAAGGCTAGACACTGCAAGGCCTTGCTAATATCATATACACTTATCAACGGACAACTCAAGAACCAGGCAGAGGATGCAAATGTTCCCGCCGCAGACAGAGCCCGAATCAAGGAATATCAAAAAAAAACTTTGTGTTGCATCTCCTCCTCAGAGATATCCTCGGGCCGCTGGCTTTGCTCTCAGAGAGTTTGCAAAAGTCTTCAACAAACTTCCTTCTAGCTATGAACAATTTAGAGCAATTCTATGAAAGGGTCAGGAGTTTGAGTGGTAAGGAAGATGAACATGAGCCTTCTGCAAAATGTTCAACCACAGATGACAGTCTCCAAGAATTGACGGATGAGATCGAACTTGGCAATAGTACATTCAAGGGGAATCAGCTAACCGGGCAAATCAACGTGGACACATTCAGGAGAAAGATGCACTCAATCTTGAACAAAGTTGAGCAATGTGTTCAAAGAAGGCTTGGTAATGTACACAAAGACCCGCGTCTTCAGCCAATGCAGCTGCTGGACACTCACACATGGCCAAGGAAACTCCAAGGCACTCTCAACGTATGGGGTTGATCAGATATCATGTTTTCCTAGAACACTTCACAGATCTGGTGAGGTTTTCTGATTCTGTGATGCAGAGTCACTGCTAAAACCACGCAAGTTTTCAAGTTATTCATTATGAATGAAATAACCAACAAACAACCTTAAATATATACTTATGGTCTGATTAATACTGAAGTATTTATTCTTTGAAAGGATGTCTCACAACCGAAATTCCGACAGAGTGGGCTAGCTTCAAATCCTTCTGGCTTCAGAACCTGAGTCATTTGTCAGTGGAGGAGACATAGGCAGCTCTCATAGACCACTACTCTGAGGCTTACTCAAATCTAGCCCTAGTGATTGCAGTGTTTGCTACTTGTGCCAGGTAATGTTTGTTATTTTAATGCTTAAGTATAAATACTACAACGTAAGTTATAATGAGCCACTGTCAATCTAGGTGAAAGACTGATAAAGCAGGGGTGGTTGATGAAGACATTTTATAATGAGCTTATTTCAAGGTACATGTATATCTCTTTCCAGTGACGACTGTTGAACGTGGGTTTTCACCTATGGGAAGAATCAAAACTGACCACCGCAACCAGCTTAACACCTCAACTCTTGATCATCTGATTTAGGATCACTTTGGATGGCCCCCAACCAACCCAGCTGACTAACAGCTGGTATATACACGCTGCTCTGATTTTGATGAGTCATATATTTACGATCCGTTAATACACCCCCACGTGATTACGTTTTGTCCGATCAGATTATCTAAACTGTCTTGGGCATTTCAGAATTTAATTTCATTCACACCACCCAACAACGCAACAAAACAACATTTTCTTGTCTCACACATGGAACTTCAGAACCTCAGCATGTTTTATCTCTTCTTACCAGAGACCTGATAAATATTTATTATAAGAACACAAGGAGTACTCACCAACAAAGAGAGGAGCTTGAGTATCTAAGAAGTGAGTAAGAAGACCCTGCAACATCGGCATAGCTCCCGGCATGAGAGAAACCGTCGAGAGGGATTCCTTCTCTTCCGTCTCCACCTTCTGACGAAATCATTTTAAATGATTATTAATCAGAATTATACAACTGTAGCTGAACTTTCATGCTCCTTCGCTGCGCACATACGCATGAAAAACAGTTTATTTCTAATGGATGACCTAATGATCACACAATGAGAGAACAACTTTCGAATCAGATATTTATTATAAAGCACAGGAGAGGAGAGGCCTAGGCTACCTGGCCTCCTAATTGTTTTTTGTGAGTCCTAATCCTGTAACAATACAGTACCTGCTAATCAACCTAACGTGGGCTTCTGGAGGGCCTAGCCCAGGCAAGCATAGCTCATTATATAGGCCAGTAGGCAGGGGAAAAGCCTGGGCCTGGCCGGGCTTCTCATCAAAGGCTTGGCTGTACCATGACTTTGGCACTCCTCCCTTACTGCATGTTGATGGATTTTGAAGGATTTGGGATGATTCCTAGCTAAAATGCCTAAGGAGTTAGGGTTAATAGGGGCTTTAGAAAGGTGGGCCCTTAATGAGACTTAGAATGGTGACATTCACCAATCAAGTTACCCAGGATAAATAAGGAATTAAATAAAGAAAACCCAATATAAGAAAAAAGATTTGTTTACTATCAATCATAATTATACCTCACTCTCCAAGTCAATGACGCGTTTCTCCAAGAGCTGGGCTACGACAAGAGCCCGGTGTTCGCCATTACGTTCCGAGCACACTGCCCACTCACAGAGCAGGAGAATGATTGGGTCGTCACTTATTGGCATCTGATGGCAAAAGTTGGCGGAAGGTCAATCTTTGTTTCAGACTTGTTTTATGTTTCAGTGGAGTAGCAACATAAAAAACATTTAAGGGTTGGGTTCAGTTTCTTCAGTCTTGTTGCATATTAAGAAGATTAAATCCAGTATACACTTGTCTGTAAATGCATCCATACTTTTTAAGAAACAAGATATCTTTACAAAAAAAGGTTCAGCTTATTTCATTGAGAATACATCCAGATTGTTGGAATTCATTTCAACATGTAATTTCTGTCTTCAGATGACTTCATAAATTAATTGTGGAAATTATTTCACTAATTTTACTGAAACGAAAGAACCTAGAAAGATTTATGTATAACTGTGATCATTTATGTTTTTCGAGAATATCATACTGTTTGCAATGCTTTATATTGCTTTGTGTGTAATATATGAACTTCAAGGCGATTTTTTTTCTCAGAATCTGATTTCAAGTCCAGAGGTTAAGAGTCAGTCTAGCACCCTCTATGGCCAAACTAGTCTGGAGGTCTAGTGGTTTTTATAAAAAATAGTATAAAAAACATTACACTGATATTGTTTGGTACTTGTCTTGTATAACTATTTCTGGTCTAGTCAAATTCTTGAGTTACTAGCCCTGCTGTCTAGTAGCTATTTTCCTTAAATTTTAGCCCAGTTTATGCTTGGTAGCAATGAAGAATTTAATTGAATATAATCTCCAGCGTTGTTTGTAACTCAACAGGTGAATTCCCAACTATGAAACTAGAAAAATTAAAAGGTTTTTCAATGTAGGTAAAAATTTAAAATAAATTGTCTAAATTCTAAAGAAAAAAATATGAATAAAAAAGTGGGTTAGTAAAAGAAAACATTTTTATTTGTCTAAATTCTTGCGCAAAAGAAAATATGAAGAAAAATATGTTTAAATACAGGAATGCGTACTTACCTCTGATCCGTCTTTGTTTTGTGGGCTATTGAAGATTTTGTTGTACAATGAATCGAGGCAATTACTTGAGTCACAACGGTCAAAACTGTGTCTGTCCAGTAACTCCAATACATGAAGGACACGGCTAATGGTGTGACCTAAACGTACAAATAGAGATGTACATATAGGTGAGACAAATTAAACACAGATCTATCATTACTCTTAACAGAAGTCCATTACCTACACGAAGTGTGCCAGTCATGTAATACCTTAGTCCATGGCATAGTACTCCGTGAACAATGGACTTGGGCCATTCGTGATGTTGTATTCCACAGAGTGACGCGCAAAATCTCATAGGAAGAAGTGCAATCTGGGTGAATTGCTGTACGCATACTGCACATTTCACTTCCTGTATAGTTCTGGAACTAGCAAGCGGCGACAAGCGCCTCTCCAATGATGCCCTCAAGCATGCGTGCAAGCACGCATTGGGAGTAAAATGCCTTGGACTAGGTTATAGCAAATTGGCACAACTTGTGTAGGTAAATAGGGAATCTGTTTGGACTGAATTGTCCATTTATAAAATCTATTTTAAAATTGAACATAACAGGAACAACAATAAGCAATATTCCAAACAATAACCCGAAGCATGCTCGATGCAACAAGATGCAACAAATTGGTTGCATGTTGTAAACTGTTGCATCTTGTTGCCCTCAGCAGAGAGCAACAGAACGCTGGCGGATCTTGTTGCATTGAGCAGCCTGCACACGTTTCTGCTGTTGCATTCTGTTGCGTTCAGCAAAGGTGTCTGGGAAAAGCCTGTGTGGGTGTGGGTGGGGGTGGGGGGGGGGGTCAGGGTTAATGTTCCATACCGAACACCCAATGAGTTAGTCAACACTAAACATGACAAGTGGTTTATTTGATTTGTAACAATGTGTGTGTTTTTTTTTTCAAAGCCCTCTTGTGGTGAGAATGCATCCAATGTGTTGATACAGGCAGCATCAAGTCAGCGTTATGCACATGTACACTTCATGTGCGTCTGCAACGGTTCTCTGTACGCGCATACATACTTCTGACAGCCAATGACACCTAAAGAGCCATCCTACCACTAACAGTTGAAGAATGTCCACTGATGAGTACTGTACTTGACAAGTCACTTTATCCTGTTTATAACTCGATACATAATACGTGTACGCATTCTGTTCTCTACTTCTGGTTCCAAAGTCGGCACATTGTTGTGTGTCATTTCTTGTATGTCATTCCTTGATTGTTAACGTTCAAAAGCAATTCTTGAGGCAGAAATTGACTTTGTTAATAAGATTTTGAGTCTGTGCAACACATACGTGTGTATATGTTAAATGCAACTCTCAATAAAAAAGAAAGGGTGGTCAATGCATTTGCAATGGGCTTTTGATGATCGTTGGAGTCAGCACGTGCAAAGTGGGCGTGGTTTATGTCAGAACTATGTCAGACTTACAAACAGGATAAAGGCCTCCACCAGTTTATCATTATTTACCACTTATGTATGGGTTCCCCCAAATTAGTGCTATGATAAAATGAAATTTATTTATTGATTGAATGATTGACTGACTAATTGATTGATTGAAAATGAACTCATGTTCAATGACCGGTCTGATTAATCACAATTTCAGCCGGCACCCAAAACTTAAAATAACAGAAAGAACATAAGCCGGTTTAATACTACAGTGAAATACATTTCAGGCAGGCAGGTTTTGACAACAATGAAATTGGAATGCAAACACTTGAAATGAACACAACTCAGAATCAATGTCAATTATTTATAAAAAAAAATTAAAAATTGTTATGTTTTGAAATGAAAAGGTTATTTGTGAAGAAAGTGGTCAAATGTTGGGTAGTTTAAACAAATTACAAAAACAACACCAGAGGTGCAAATGACACATAATAAATTAGAAATTTTACCAGCCACCAAAAACTATGTCCTAAATCCATGTTCCATTTCCTGGGCAGACTGACAAAGAAAATATTGTCAACTGAATAACCATTGTATTTCCAGTGTGGACAGCCTAAAAAAACCCGTTGTACTTGGCTACCAGATCCACACAGTTCAAGGGAAGATACTACCAGATCGGTAATTACCAGATTATCAAATGAATCAATTATTTTCTAAACATTTACTTGAAGTAAAGTCTGAGAAATCATCCTGAGAAATTATTCCATCTGAAATGCTTCCAGAAAAAGAAATGTTTGTTGAATTTTAAAAAGGTGCTGTCATGCACGGTTTGAAAAAATAAAACATAACTAAAATTTAAAGGGAAAAAGTTTGTCTTCATTTTTAAAAACTTGCACACCTATTGTTATGAAACTCTCACAGGATACATGTAGTTTTATGATATATTTCTTGACAACTAGAGGGTTGAAACCAGCGGCGGCGCTATGGGGGGCAAATGCCCCCAATTTTCCCCAATTTTTTCCCCGATAGTAAGTCAATGCTTTTTCAGCAGTACAAAATTACATAAAGATTAATGTTTGCCCCCTTAAATTTAAGCTTGCCCCCCCCTCCCCCCCCGCCCTCCCTCCCCCTCCCTCCCTCCCTCCTCCCCCCTCCCCTCCCCTCCTTCCCTTCCTTCCTTCCTTCCCTTCCCTTCCTTCCTTCCCTTCCTTCCCTTCCCTTCCCTTCCCTTCCTTCCCTTCCTTCCCTTCCTTCCTTCCCTTCCTTCCTTCCCTTCCTTCCCTTCCTTCCCTTCCTTCCTTCCTTCCTTCCTTCCCTTCCCTTCCTTCCTTCCTTCCCTTCCTTCCTTCCCTTCCCTTCCTTCCCTTCCCCTTTTCCTTCCCTTCCCCTTTTCCCTTCCCCCCAGTTTAACAGGTCTGGTGCCGCCGCTGGTTGAAACAATGGTGTTTATTTCCTTTTAACCCCACGTACTTCAGGCATACTTCAGGTTACTTAATAACCAGCATCTTAGTAAAACCTTTCCGGTCAAATAGCCACGAAAGTACGAAAAGCGGGAAAAAGTTACCCTTGAGAATGTTACCTAAGGGTTAAAGTGACAGTAGTAATAATAATAATAATAATAAAGATTTGTAGCGCGCAAATATCCACCCAGCTGGGTGCTCAAGGCGATCAGAAGCAGACTTTCAACAGGGCATGGAAATCGATGTCCTAGATGAACCCACTGTAACTGAAAATTTACTGGCTCATTTATGCAGCAGCAATGGTAATATGACCTTATCATGTGGGGGTATTATTTTCAGTCACTGAGTTACATTGTAATCTAAAACTAGCACTCTGATTCCATGCCCTGTTGATCGTGATGATATTGTCCCTATAACTGTATCAGCATTTGACTCCAACATATACTCAGCTTTATAAATCACACAATGATGGCATTTTCTGATTGAGGCAAAATACTGACTACTGACATTTTATCATTGATGGACATTTACTCCACAATGACCAAATCGTAAACAAATTACCAAAAGGAATGTGAGGAAAATGTGCAACAGCAATCATGAATCTCTAATTATAAATCAAGTTAAATACCGGAGTTGTAATTGTATAAATTTTTCATGAGTGCGAGTACAACTCCAAGTACTTCAACAAAAATTCCTGAGAGTAAGAGTAGAGTACAGGAAACTGTCCTCGCATACAAGTACTACAATTCTGGTAAATACTGAGGTGGTGCCTGAGACCCATTTCATTATGCTGCTTATGCGGACACAACTTGTATGGTACAATAAGAAATATTGTAAGACATAAACGAATTTCATTAGTTTGCAAATACACCTTAACAGTCTGTTAAGCATCCATACTTTATAAGAATCAAGATATATACTGAACAGCAAAAGAAACGCAAGTCCGAGGACAGCAAAAGAAACGCAAGTCCGAGGTCTTGTCAAGTTTTCAAACAGAAGACAAACCATTTTGATTCTAATCACTCATTTAATGAAAAATGCTTTCAATTTGTGAGCTGAAAGTGACTGTTGAAATTGCATTGCAAGATTTTCACATTCAACAGTCACTTTCAGCTCACAAATTGAAAGCATTTTTCATTAAATGAGTGATTAGAATCAAAATGGTTTGTCTTCTGTTTGAAAACTTGACAAGACCTCGGACTTGCATTTCTTTTGCTGTTCAGTATATATATAAAAACCAACCTGTGAAAACATCAGCTTGTTTCATTGTTTTGTTAATGAGAAAATAGTGAAAACACATACACAGGATGGATTTTACACACATATCTTGATTCTTGTACAGTATGGGAAAGTGTTTTACTGGCTTTATGCCAATATCAACTGATAGCAATTGACGGGTGATTCAACAGACCATATGTACAACCACAGAAGGGCTATAATGATTATACTTTAGGATTATATAGAAGTACAAATCTTATCCACTGACATGATGACGGCTTGTAATTTTGCAAGAAAAGTGAAATCATTTCGAGTTCTAGATTCCACATTGAATACAACAAATCTGAACAAATTTTTGCGATTTTATCAAAGAAAGTTAGCATACTTGTGGAAGCAATTTTACAAAAATGACCAATGTTTTACCTACACTTCAAAGGGACAATATCATCACGATCAACAGGCCATGGAATCGGGGGTGCTAGTTTTAGATGAAAAATTACTGAAAATAATACCCCACATGATAAGGTCATATTACCGTTGCTGCTGCATAAATGTGATGTGATCTGGGAAAATCCTTCACATGGTGAAATTTGTCATTTTTGTGTTATATACATCAAATTAACGAGGACACTGTGCTGTTTTATTCATGATTCTAGGTTGTCTATAACTTGAATTATGCTCTCAGGAAGTTATAGCCACTGCTGTCCTTAAAAAACAATGGCGGAAACGAAAAACAAGGACAGCTTTTTAATTATCTGTCATCATAAAACTATGTTTTTACATATAAAACGATGGAATTTTTATTTAATATTTTCAAGAATGATCATTTAGATATTAACAATTAAAATGGTAACAAAAACTCAAATTGTCCAAAAAAATTGGGGGGGCTATTTTGCCATTATCTTCAAAACAAGTTCGCCGACATCAGACGGGTTTTCCCCACATCGCATCACAAATGAGTCAGTAATTTTCAGTCACTGTGTTCATTTTAAACTCAGACACCAATTCCATGCCCTGCTGAAAGTCTGCTCTGAACGTGACGGTTGTGTCTCTTTAAATTTAAAGTTTGAAAATTGACATAAAAATGAAAAGTTGACTAATCAACTTGTTTACAAATAAGGCAAATTTAGTATGTTCCCTTCTGTTATGACCCAAAAGCTCATTAGTATAGCGCCCTCTTGTGGTTGTTCATAAGGGCTATTGTTTGGTAGCTGGTCACAGGTACATGTAATGTAAAAATTATTTCAATGGAGAACCAACAAATAATGAGGAAACAATGAAAAAAAACCAACTGAAAACAAACGGTCATCATGGTGAAAAACATAAGAACTGCAGACTGGAATTTGATAACAAATTGTTTTAACGGTAATTCAAAGAATACAGGTTGGTGAAGCACAGCTCACATATTTACCTCCCAGGTTATACATGGGTATTTCAGGGGTGTTGCCATAGTAACAGGGGGCGGCCATCTTGGTTTCTGGAGTGTGCAAATTTACCATGGAAACTCAATATATTATGGTAGGTTAAAACATGTAGCGGTGTCTTCATCACAAAAAGACACCAAGGAATCGATGTTAAAAGCGTGTTAACAATTCAAACAAATCAGTGATTTTTGTTCATGAAATTCAAGAAAAATATATTTAAGGAACAGATTGCTCTCCTAATCTCGAGGAAGAAAAAATTCACAATTATAGGAAATCTTTGCATTCATTTAACTTAAAATAATGCTTTATTAATAGTTTTAGTGCCCCATAGCAAATATCAGTCACACAGCAAAGATTTAGGTAAGCGAAAAAGCTGAATACCAGCCATGATGATTTATATTATGTGAAATTTTAGCTGGTAACCAATGAATCAAGCTAACCAATCTTGTCTGCTTAGCAAATAATGTTGTGCAAAGACTCTATTTAAGGGTTCATGAATTAAAGGAAAGGTTGCATTATCAAGTATTTTTAAGGTGAAATAGTGTTATTTTAACAAATATTTGTTGACTTGCCTGTGGTAGATTCTTGGCATTTGTCAGATGACCACCTGACTTCAGCCGCTCGACTTCTCATCTTGATCTGATGCTCTGCATTGCGAATGGACGCTCGGATCTTGGAGAATAGAAGAATGGAATAAAATAGTAATAATATAGATTTATATAGAGTTCATTCTAAGATATTCCAACTAACGGCATATTTCCAATGTCAGGGGTGTGCTTTAAGCAAAAGTCAAAAATCCTTAAAAATTGGTAGTGGACCTAGGTCTCCCTTTGGTTTTACAGACTCTCCACATCCCCACAAACAAGAAACTAGAGGTTTGGACACAATACAGGCTACTTCTTTCTTTCCTTGGTGGCTACTTCTCAAGAAAAAAGTTGAGGAAAAGTGAGATTTGTAAAAAAAATCCTGAGAAATATCAGGCCTGAACTGTTCTGCCCAATAGGTGGTTTGTCTATCCCAATGACAAAACAAATTAAAATTCTCTCACTTTAATTTTGATGGGGGAAACAAAATTTTACAGTCAGCTGGGTTTGGGGATAATTTTCCATTCCAAACCATATTAAATACGATTTATTATTGAAGGAAAATATTTGCAGTTATATTAATTTTAATTACTGAACCACTTACGGGAGAAAAGAAGATAAAAACATACACAAAAAACCAGGTAGATGTGAAAATAGGTGTTGCAAATGAATGCTCGAATTTGGATTTTTATTTAAAAGGCGCACAATCTAAGTTAAACTAACTGTGAAAACGTAATTTTCCCTTTCAAATTTAGTCTCTAATTGTAGGGTTTTTCTTTTCAATGACAAAACATTCGTTTCACTTCAATTTTGTTTGAGGTCAGCCGGGTCCGGGGAAAATTTTTCATTTCAAACCCTATTTACCCTAACCCTGCCAGACGCAGCACAGTGCATCAGGTGGAAAAGTCTGGTGCACTTTGATGCATTCAGCTGTCAACACCAGTGCATAAGCAGCCAAGTCTGAGGCTATTGAGAGCTGGTCCCATTGAACAATGCCAGAGTTGTATCCTGCTGCGTTGGGTGACCACAGACTCTGAGGCAGTTCGGCCTTGAGATTTGTGACCAGATGGATCTTGCTGCACTGGGCAGGCTTGTCATTTTGACAAATGGTGCACGTTGCTGCGTTTGGCAGGGTTTCTAGCCAAAATACCCTGGAGGGTTAGGGTTAAAGGGGACAATATCATCATGATCACAGCAGATTTTCAACAGGGCATGGAATCGGTGTCCTAGTTTCAGATGACTGACAATTACTGGCTCATTGATGCTTCGCTGCTGTCTCATGGTGATCTCCCTGGACTACGCCCTAAACCTACATACCCCCTGCCTTGCTATTTGCGTAAAACACTGCCTCACTATCAAAGCTTTTAAACCATAAGAATTTATTTGCATAAACCACTGCCTTGCTATTACAAATTCCTCATACTCTGATGAAGAAAAACTATGGCCCTCTATTGTACTCTGCATTCCATAGATCTCTGCCCTGGGTAGGGATTTGTGTTCCGACTGTCTATTATGTGACTTAACTGAAAGAACAAAAACAAACTATGTTGGCCTATACAACTAGCCCTAGCTGCTGATAAACCTAACGGCAAACAAATTAAATGGAATCTTGACTATTTACAGTATATTACAATAAAAATCAAATAAATCATGACAGCAACAGTATAATATAACCTTATCATGTGTGGTATTTTGTTCAGTCACTGAGTTAATATAAAACTAGCACTCCGATTCCATGCCCTGTTAATCATGACAATATTGTCCCTTAAAAAAAAAATCACTACGCGAGGGCAATGTGAAATGAACTGAACTGCTGTATTTAATTTTTATTATTGAACCACAAATTGGAGGGGAAAAAATGAAACAACTTCAAGGAGGTATTTAGTATATAACTGAACACCTAAACATTAGGCTTGTGTCTGACAAATAATGACTGGAGAGGGCAATTAGTGTCTGATAAGTAAGGACTGGAGAGGGCAATTAGTGTCTGATAAGTAAGGACTGGAGAGGGCAGTTAGTGTCTGATAAGTAAGGACTGGAGAGGGCAATTAGTGTCTGATAAGTAAGGACTGGAGAGGGCAATCACCAATTCTTATTTTTCTTACATGACCACCCCCCTACAGTTTTTTGAAAAGAAAATGATGAGTTTACATGGTGGTTCTGCATAGTAGGTAGTCCAGGCAGAGGCAAGCTGCTCGGAGCACACGGCAGGATATCCAACGGTGAACCAGGAGCACTGATGCTCTTCCCCTCTCCTATATTGATCCACACGAGGGCGCTAGGACAGCGAAGCGTGATCGTCTGTAAGATCAGGCTCAGACCGATGATGATCGGCCGGTGTTGGGGGCAAGAGGTGTACTCGGCAAAGATGGCTGCCAGTGGCTGCTGCTGGGTCGGTTGGCTGGTTGGCATGGCAACGCTGTTTTCAACAAGAGTTTTTGGTGGAATTTGATTCACATTTGATTCACAGAATATGATAAGAAGGAATATGATTGTTTGATAATGTGAACAGGATTTGTGTAGTTGAACAACTGATTGTATACTGATCAAACATTTTGTGAGTAAAGGTTTTACATTTGTAACAGTAAACCCCGCCCACCATAGTAACTGCCTAGCAATGGCACACGTGGGTACAATACGTGAGCTTCCCCCCACCTCGATCATCAAGCCGTTGACGTGTGCTAAGCGCGCACACATGTTTTGTACACACATAATGACGACTTGTTTACGTTTCTCATCAACGCGATACAGCTATTTTAACACGGATGCGTAATGGATCGGTCTATTAACCCTAACCACCTCAAATCCACCCAAATCCTCCAAGGGGCACTTTTTGGGAAAAACTCACCACTTTCAGAAACTGGTACTTTCACCTCTTCAAATGGGGCAAAATTACTACCTGGCAAGAAGTACAGGCCTTATGGCTGAATATGAAAGAGCAACAAAAATGCATGGTGCATTTTGAAGATAAGGGCATGTTTCAAAAAGTGCACTGATGGATTTTGGAGGATTCTGGAAGGAATACCTACGGGGTAAAAAACCTTTAATCCTAAAATTCAGAGAAGAGTCAATACCAATATCTATGTTTGCAGATATCTAAACAGCATGATCTAAATCTTTACCTTGATGGTGAAGTCACCATGTGTGGTGATGGTGCCGGCTGGGCTGTGGCGCATGTTGCATCGTTACACATTGCAGTGAGTCGACGGACACACATGTAGGCCAGACGACGGGACAGCATCTGACTCTTCACAAACTCCTCAAGAAACTGAATATTTGAGAGAAATATAGAAATAAGTTTTGAGGCTTTGCATGGTGGAATATCGATATCGTTTCGGTTTGCGGTAACACCATGTGTTTATCTCAACTAACGCGAAGCTGAGGTTCAGGTTCTGAAAAGAACCTTATCGCACAACTCGATAAGGTTCTTTTCAGAACCTGTACCTCAGCTTCGCGTTAGTTGAGATAAACACATGGTGTTACTGCAAACTGAAACGATATAGAAATATAGAAACTTGTAGATAAATATCGCATGTACACACACACAATACATAGGGCATGTTTTGGACATAGCACATTTTATACAAACGCTTGAACAAGTATTTCTTTTTACCTAAACGTATGTAATGTCTGCATGTCTTCAGTGATGACAACAGTATCAAATGCAGATAGAGTGTTGTGTACCAGATGACAACAGTATCGAATGCAGATAGTGTTGTGTACCAGATGACAACAGTATCAAATGCAGATAGAGTGTTGTGTAACAGATGACAACAGTATCGAATGCAGATAGTGTTGTGTACCAGATGACAACAGTATCAAATGCAGATAGAGTGTTGTGTACCAGATGACAACAGTATCAAATGCAGATAGAGTGTTGTGTACCAGATGACAACAGTATCAAATGCAGATAGAGTGTTGTGTACCAGATGACAACAGTATCAAATGCAGATAGAGTGTTGTGTACCAGATGCATACCGAGTTCATTGATGACAACAGTATCAAATGCAGATAGAGTGTTGTGTACCAGATGCATACCGAGTTCATTGATGACAACAGTATCAAATGCAGAGAGTGTTGTGTACCAGATGCATACCGAGTTCATTGATGACAACAGTATCAAATGCAGATAGAGTGTTGTGTACCAGATGACAACAGTATCAAATGCAGATAGAGTGTTGTGTACCAGATGCATACCGAGTTCATTGATGACAACAGTATCAAATGCAGATAGAGTGTTGTGTACCAGATGACAACAGTATCGAATGCAGATAGTGTTGTGTACCAGATGACAACAGTATCAAATGCAGATAGAGTGTTGTGTAACAGATGACAACAGTATCGAATGCAGATAGAGTGTTGTGTACCAGATGACAACAGTATCAAATGCAGATAGAGTGTTGTGTACCAGATGACAACAGTATCAAATGCAGATAGAGTGTTGTGTACCAGATGACAACAGTATCAAATGCAGATAGAGTGTTGTGTACCAGATGACAACAGTATCAAATGCAGATAGAGTGTTGTGTACCAGATGCATACCGAGTTCATTGATGACAACAGTATCAAATGCAGATAGAGTGTTGTGTACCAGATGCATACCGAGTTCATTGATGACAACAGTATCAAATGCAGATAGAGTGTTGTGTACCAGATGCATACCGAGTTCATTGATGACAACAGTATCAAATGCAGAGAGTGTTGTGTACCAGATGCATACCGAGTTCATTGATGACAACAGTATCAAATGCAGATAGAGTGTTGTGTACCAGATGACAACAGTATCAAATGCAGATAGAGTGTTGTGTACCAGATGCATACCAAGTTCATTGATGACAACAGTATCAAATGCAGATAGAGTGTTGTGTACCAGATGACAACAGTATCAAATGCAGATAGAGTGTTGTATACCAGATGACAACAGTATCAAATGCAGATAGAGTGTTGTGTACCAGATGCATACCGAGTTCATTGATGACAACAGTATCAAATGCAGATAGAGCGTTGTGTACCAGATGACAACAGTATCAAATGCAGATAGAGTGTTGTGTACCAGATGCATACCGAGTTCATTGATGACAACAGTATCAAATGCAGATAGAGCGTTGTGTACCAGATGACAACAGTATCAAATGCAGATAGTGTTGTGTACCAGATGCATACCGAGTTCATTGATGACAACAGTATCAAATGCAGATAGAGTGTTGTGTACCAGATGACAACAGTATCAAATGCAGATAGAGTGTTGTGTACCAGATGCATACCGAGTTCATTGATGACAACAGTATCAAATGCAGATAGAGTGTTGTGTACCAGATGACAACAGTATCAAATGCAGATAGAGTGTTGTGTACCAGATGCATACCGAGTTCATTGATGACAACAGTATCAAATGCAGAGTGTTGTGTATCAGATGACAACAGTATCAAATGCAGATAGTGTTGTGTACCAGATGACAACAGTATCAAATGCAGATAGAGTGTTGTGTACCAGATGACAACAGTATCAAATGCAGATAGAGTGTTGTGTACCAGATGCATACTGAGTTCATTGATGACAACAGTATCAAATGCAGATAGAGCGTTGTGTACCAGATGACAACAGTATCAAATGCAGATAGAGTGTTGTGTACCAGATGACAACAGTATCAAATGCAGATAGAGTGTTGTGTACCAGATGCATACAGAGTTCATTGATGACAACAGTATCAAATGCAGATAGAGTGTTGTGTACCAGATGACAACAGTATCAAATGCAGATAGAGTGTTGTGTACCAGATGACAACAGTATCAAATGCAGATAGAGTGTTGTGTACCAGATGCATACCGAGTTCACTGATGACAACAGTATCAAATGCAGATAGAGCGTTGTGTACCAGATGACAACAGTATCAAATGCAGATAGAGTGTTGTGTACCAGATGCATACTGAGTTCATTGATGACAACAGTATCAAATGCAGATAGAGTGTTGTGTACCAGATGCATACCGAGTTCACTTATGACAACAGTATCAAATGCAGATAGAGTGTTGTGTACCAGATGCATACCGAGTTCATTGATGACAACAGTATCAAATGCAGAGTGTTGTGTACCAGATGACAACAGTATCAAATGCAGATAGAGTGTTGTGTACCAGATGACAACAGTATCAAATGCAGATAGAGTGTTGTGTACCAGATGACAACAGTATCAAATGCAGATAGAGTGTTGTGTACCAGATGACAACAGTATCAAATGCAGATAGAGTGTTGTGTACCAGATGCATACTGAGTTCATTGATGACAACAGTATCAAATGCAGATAGAGCGTTGTGTACCAGATGACAACAGTATCAAATGCAGATAGAGTGTTGTGTACCAGATGCATACCGAGTTCACTGATGACAACAGTATCAAATGCAGATAGAGTGTTGTGTACCAGATGCATACCGAGTTCACTGATGACAACAGTATCAAATGCAGATAGAGTGTTGTGTACCAGATGACAACAGTATCAAATGCAGATAGAGTGTTGTGTACCCGATGACAACAGTATCAAATGCAGATAGAGTGTTGTGTACCAGATGACAACAGTATCAAATGCAGATAGTGTTGTGTACCCGATGACAACAGTATCAAATGCAGATAGAGTGTTGTGTACCAGATACATACTGAGCATCAATAACTGTACTAGGCCCCAAATAGTTGCATACAATGTACATTGTGTACAGTATACATACGTGTATGTACTACACATACATGCATACATAATGTACACTGTACATCAGCATTGGAGTGCCCTGCCAATCTTTAAAAGTACACCCTACCTTAATTACTTGAGAGCCCATTTTTATATTTGGTATACACAATGAGTATACTTTGGGCCGTTGTTTGACAGAATTTAATGAATTTTAATTTTGCAGCCTGCGCGGGTCAAAGGACAAAGTACACTTTGCTTTATGTAAAAAAATAAATAAAAATTCCAAATTGCAAAGTGGATAATTTGTGATGATAAGAGCTTTCATTTAACATAAAAATCACTTTCGTACGATATTCTTAACCAGAGTTACAGATTTCCAAAGTTGTAGAGGTCAAACGGAAGGTCAAAAGTTCAACGACCTGTAACTCACAAATCACATGACCAAAAACGCTCAAATTTCAGTTTTGGAGTTTTCTCATACAACTTAACAAACCTTGAAAGTAAAAATAAAATCTGTGAGATTGACCTCGGAAAGTGTGTGATTTGACGTGGAATGACCCAGATAGAGTTTTGTGTACCAGATACATACTGAGCATCAATGACTGTACTAGGCCCCAAAAAAGTCTCTGGTTTCTGGTCATAGGTCGGCTTTAAAATTGGTGCGGTGACGCATTTTTGTTTTTTTTACCAACCAGTGAAGTACGTGATACATATACACGGTCATTGGAACCAAATTTCCCATACACAAAGTATGGTGGCTAAGAGAAGCTGCACAAATCGGGCAAACGTTCATACCCCTATGTGAAAAAGCCGTTTAAAAGACAGCATGGCAGCATTCCAATCGATCTAGAAATTTTGGCTGCAAATGGACATCGTTTCATATCAGAAAAAAAGTCATTTAACCCTCCTACACATGGAGGCCACACCGATCCACAAAATTCTGTTCTTAAGCAACCTTCAGTACATACATGTACAAGCCTGCTGTCCTTTCCAAGTAATCTTACAAAATCAACTGTGTGCCACCCAAGGCCACTGTAAATGTTTGAATATATTAGTATGGCCTACAATGTATCGATGGGAGACCACCTTACCCTACAATCTCAGTGGTATGACAGTGCACAGAAGGGTAACCATAGGAGGCCACTGGCAACAGCTAATGGCTTGGAGTGGCCTGAATGGGTTGTTTCAAAAATTGCACTGACTGTAGGGGGGTTCAAACACAGCATAACAGAAATCCAATCGATCTAGAAATTTTGGCTGGAAATTAGCAGGAAAAAACTAGAGAGTGGAACCAATACCTAAAAAATGTAACGTGAGTAACCATGGAATTGCCCCTAGGTACTTATCAAACAAGGAAATTGTTCACACTTTACCTGGAGACAAAATGGCAGCACTATTCTGAATGTGTTGTCATCATGTGACCTTACTCTTTCAGTGATTTCAACGAGCCATGAAAGAAACTCATGACATTCCAGCATTCCTTCCTGAAAAACAAATAAATGTGGCTGGTATTTCCAAAATCAACTCACAAGTTAAATATGAAAAGATGAATGGAACCCTTATATCCACACAGAATCAAATACCATTTGTATCATCAACGTGTAGGTTGACTGAAAGTTTAAATATTTGTTGAATTTAAGTGACATTTTTGAAGTTTGGGGGAAATATACATGGGGAATAGGTAATCCGGAGGGAACAGGTCGAGTCGTACTTCAGTAACTTTGACTCTGTACTAGAAAGTTTCCCTTAGGCCAAAAAAAAAGTCCTCGGTTTCTGGTCATCGGTCGGCTTCAAAATCAGTGCGGTGCCACGTTTTTTTCCCCAGCCATCTTTGTTTTTTTGCCAACAGGGAAATACGTGATACATTGTATACGCAGTGACCAAATATCCCATATACAAAGTATGGTGGCTCAGAGAGGCCTCACAAATCGGGCAAATGTTCATACCCCTATGATGTCAAAAAGTTGTTTAAAGCATCGTCCCAGCAATTTTGGCCGCATTTGGACATCATTTCATAGCAACAACAAAAAGAAAATTAAAAATGCCGACGCGGGTCTGAGGCGATGCGTGTGGAGACCAGAAACCGGAGACGTTTTTGGGGCCTTATTGTTTATTTGATGGTTTAAAGAAATTTCAGTCAACTTTATTCAAAATACAATATACAGTAGGTTTACTGAAATAAAAATCTTGTTGGATTCTTTTATGGAGATTCTTTTATGGAGTGTCGTGTCGTGGCCGAGCGGTCTAGCTTACCGGACTCAAGTTCTGGTGTTAGCAGCAGAATGTGGGTTCGAATCCCGGCCGTGACACTTGTGTCCTTGAGCAAGACACTTAACCATAATTGCTTCTCTCCACCCAGGGGTTAAATGGGTACCTGTGAGGGCAGAGTTGGTTGATTAGCCCTATATGTGCTGTAACGGCAGCAATTGAGCTGTATACTCCCCAGGGAGCTGAGATGGTTTCAGGAATGATGTATGAGCCTCATGAGCCTTATGAGCAGGGGTAATGATATAATGCGCCTTGAGCACCACTTAGTTGGTGGATACGTGCGCTATATAAGTCCACACATTATTATTATTATTATTATAATAATAATAGAAGATTTTCAATATACAGCCCAAATACAGTAAATTATGAACATACATTCTTATAATCAATTATTATGGACAAATCTTTCACTCTATCCCAAAGTCACAAATCTGGCCCCAAAATTTCTTTGCACTCACCTGATAAAGGTACCTCACCAACTTGCAGTTGTACTGCCACAAATTGAAAGCATGCTCAATCTCCGAGGGCAGGCTTGAAGGAGCAGCGAGCGACACCAGGCCAGACATGGGGGCAGACTGGCTGGCAGCTAGGGTGTGGTGGTACTCGATGATCTTCCCCAGTTGGTCTCGGAGGAACTTGTTCAGCAGCTGGCACCAATCTGAAGCAGGAATTGCAACGTTTAACCCTTTAGATTTTAGTTTGAATGGTTTCAGGTGGAATTCAGCTTCTAGCAAGCTGCATGATACAGCTAAACATTTTAATACAATTTGAATTTTATGGTATTTTGCAATTGAAAATGCAAACGTTTGCTAATTTGTTTTTTCGCATGAAATATTCTACTTACACTATAGGTAATCTCAACAAACAAAAAATTATCACAGTTTAACTACTGTCAAGTTAATGATGGTAACAAACGTCCCTTGAAATATTTCAGTCTCAGGTTCTCTCGTTTTAGTATTGCATTAGTGATATCATTTCTGTCATTTGAAGACAGAAATTCCATGTTGGAATTAATACAAACAATCTAAATGCATTTTCCCTATTTGGCCGTTAACGAAATCAGCTGCAACTTTCACAGGTTGTTTTCTGTACATATCTCTTGGTTCTTATAAAGAATGGATGCATTTATATATATTTTACTATAACAGAGCTGCCAACTCTTCCGGATTCTGCGGAAGACTTCGCGTATTTGACGGTAATTTACTTACTTAAAATATATGCAAGGAGGCCTCGCCTTTTGGTGCCAAAAGGTGTACACTGGCTTTAACCTATACTTTTATTATATAAATGGAAATATAGAAATGACAACTGATTAAGGCTGTGCCGGGTATCCGGGTACCTGGATACCTGGGTACCTGGGTACCTGGGTACCTGGATACCCGACCGAAACTGACATTACCTGGTTCCATTTTTCGGGTCCAAATACCCGTATGCGACTTTTAAACATTCCGACTGAACATTTCAAGCCACACAAATGGAAGTCTCTGATTGTTTGCTAACAAAATGAAGAAAATTTAGATGAAGGCTTTAGAAGTAACATTTGCCGACAGCCTTTCACAGACTTGTCGGCTTTTATTTGATATACCTAGTTTTGTTTTGAGTTGACTGCCGTCGTGCCATTATCACGAGTTGGTATTTGTGCCTATAATTGTTCACAGTTATTGGATTAGTGTGAGTGTGGGACACGTCAATTACTTTTGTATGTGTGTGAGGAATGGGCATGCTATGAGTCGTTTTTAATATAAAGGCAGGAAATTACTACAGTAAGTCCACATTTCTTGTGACTCTAACAAAAAACAAGAGAAGTTTGTATTCATATTGATTATTTTATAAATTCTGGAGTATTTACGTGTTTTTACAAAATTGTTTATGGGTACCCGTGTAGCCGAAGATTTCTAATGTCGGGTATCCGATTCTTGAATTAACTGAAAATACACAGCCCTACAATTGATTGGTTTTTATGGATATTTCAAAACTGCTGCCCACGTAGAAAAAAA
The DNA here is from genome assembly GCA_029582265.1 of Zoroaster sp. YZ-2022. Classification (NCBI taxonomy): domain Eukaryota; kingdom Metazoa; phylum Echinodermata; class Asteroidea; order Forcipulatida; family Zoroasteridae; genus Zoroaster; species Zoroaster sp. YZ-2022. The sequence goes on along the minus strand of CM055829.1, from coordinate 19,513,862 downwards.
CAGACTCTATCAAACCTGTCCGTGATGTTAAACCTATTTTCTTGATTTTCCTATGACTTTCCAAAGTCTGAAAATTACCCCTAGAGAAATTCTGTGACTTTCTTTGAGGATTTATGTGACTTTTCTGGAGGATTTTCACGACTGCAGGAAATCCAAGATTTGACACACACACACTTAGAGGATGTAGTGCACCACTACCTTGAGAGGGATCATTAGGCGCCCGTTTCTTCATTTTTGTCTCGGACATAGCGGCGGAGAAAGCGGCTGTCATCTTGAGGAACCACGTTGCTCTAATCATCGGGACACCGTACTCGTATAGCGTCACAAAGATTTCGTCCTTCTTGTTGAACTGGGGTACCTTGAAAAAGGAATTACGGAAGAAGAAAAAATAGTAAGACTCATAATGCATACATTTACAATCCCAATTCAGATTGCTACATGAAATAAACAATGACGTACAATGTAGCTATGATTGGCAATGTGTAAGTAGAAGCGGTGAGTTGAGTTATGGATAGTTACTGATAGAAGCCATATTTACAGGCAACTTGGATTTGGCTTTGAGCTGCGTCAGGGATCACTTCGGGAGGCTAGTTTTACTGTTTTTACTGTACCCTCGGTGATCCCTGGAACGTTCTATTTTCCCTCAGCTTCGCCTCGGGAAACTAGAACGTTCCAGGGATCAACCTCAGGAGGCTAGTTTTACTGTACCACGAGGGAAACAGTCAATATTTGTATACTAGCTTACCTTTTTTGCCAGATAAGGTAGGGGCTTGCTGCCTGCAAGATCTTGAAACCATGCTTGCAATGCTGCTTTAGACTTGGCTGTCTGGGTGACCTGAAACGGAAAAATAAATGACAATGTGACAGTGACAATGACAATGTGACAATGTGACAATGACAATGTGATGCATACAACATTTGTATCAATGAATTTAACAACAAGTAAGCTTTTGAGCTATTTTGTTAATCCCCCTAGACATTTTCACTAGAAACCCTCCTGAATCCACCAAAATCAATCAACATGCACTAAAATGTCACCCAGTGGTTGGACTTTAATGGAATTGGTACAGTAGCAAATGCAAAGCATCCATGGCTTGGCTATACACAGTCCTGAATCCAACACAAGCAGCCGGTGGAGTTTGATGGATGTGGTACACATGGCTACATGCTCAATTCCTCAGAACCTTGCCTTTGATTGTCTTTGCTGGTAATTACACTTGACGATTTTCTACTTTATGATGACAAGTCACAAATTATTTCTGAAAAAAATTCCTACGCAGCTTAACCCTAACCTTCCCAAATCCTCCAAAATCCTCTTTGCTAAAGTGAAGGATTTTGAAGGATTGAGGTTACATTGCTACATGCTCTTTGCTAAAGTGAAGAATTTTGGAGGATTGAGGTTATTAGGCATACTTGCCTTTCCATGGTACATGTACATCCATGTTTGTTGTAGTGATTGCAAGGTCAGTGCTTGGGTCAGTGGACACTGTTTATTGCTCCATGCATGCAGGGAGGGTCCCTGGCCATGTATCACAGATTAGAAACACATGTGTGCATACATGTCATGTGCTTGCTTTACTACTGAAGGATTTTGGAGGATTCAGGTTATGTGTAAGCAAATGGGCCTAGGGAGTTAGGGTTAATGTAGTTTTTCCCTGCCAATTTCTAAACTTTTTCTACATTTTCGTTTGAGAGCATTAAAATTCATGCCATCTTTACTGATCCGATCAAATTAGGGTTTCTTTTTTATACTGTTGGTTTCAAATTAATTTCCAAACGGTGATTATTTCATGACTTCATTATTCAGCATTCATGATTTCAATTATCTCATCCTGAAATTGGGTGTTTTGTTCATTTATTTATTTATTTCCTATTCAGGTTGATACCTTTATTTATACCAGGTGTGCCCATACAAATAAATGTTGTTTTTCAAGGGGCCAGGATTAAACAAAATTAAACAAATGAATAAACCATAATCAAACTTTGTCTCTGTTAACCCTAACTCCCTAAGCATTTTTACTAGAAACCTTACTCAACCTATCAAATCCCAACACCATGGTTGGCTGTTGCTGGTTTACAGTACTCAACCCGTCAAACTCCAACAGGCCCTTAGCTGTTGGATTTTGATTGAGTGGGGACACATGGCCCAAAGTAAAGTTTGAACACTGGAGTCACATAGTACTCAACCCATCATAATCCAACAATTTTCATGCTAAAAAAAACTTAACTATACAAAAACTAAAACACCCTATGGAATAAATGGTAGGTTCTAGTTGTATGATGTTAGACACAATGCCAAGCATACTTAAGTACAATATTTGCCTTTATCAGTTGTTTATTACAGCAGGTTGCATACACACACTCTCTCCACTCAAAGTCAAACAATGTTGCATGCTAGTAGAACTACCGTCCTCACTCAATCAAAATCCAACACTGTTACTGCACACATACAGTACTCATCCAGCCATATTCCAACACTTTACACATGTCATATCAGAAGTACACAGTACTCAACCCATCAAACTCCAACAATCCCTGGTGTTGGAGTTTGGCTGGATGGGGATCGTTAGGGTTAAACCAAACATTTAAGAACATAAATCTTACCGGCGAGTAGTTATCTTTAGACACCTGTATTTTCTTCTTGCCTGAGTCTTGGAATGTGTTCACCTTTTGTTTTTCAGCAACAAGGGTGCTAAAACAGGCACCAAACTGTAAATCGATACACACAAAAAATGGCATACAGCCGTTCAGTAGAGTTAATTGTTTATTATTTGCAAATACTGTTTATATTTAAATAGGAGGGGAGAGGGAGACAAAAATCCAGTAAGGCTGTGTAGGGTATCTGGATACCCGGATATCCGACCAAAAATGCCATTACCCGATTCCATTTTTCGGTTCCAATTACCCATAAATGACTTTTGAAAATTCCGACTGAACATTTTAAGCTAACAAAATGAAGAAAACTTGGATAAAGGCTTTAGAAGTAACATTTGCCGACAACCTTTCACATACTTGCCGGCTTTTGTTTGAAACTTGTGTTTGTATTGGTTACTTTAACCCTCCTACTATCAGTGCAAATTTACATTGTATGAAAAAAACATTGAGGCCACTCCAAGCCATTGCTATGAAAGGCAGTGGCTCCTAATGGCTATACTGCATAGTAACATAATACCTCATATGTCTGTTGGTTTTAGTGGTTTGTGATTGATGTATTGCAGGGGCATATGTTCCAGTCTCAGTGGTTGGTGGTGGCTTACTCTTGAGAGTCTGTGTTTACAAAATAACTGCTGAAAATCCCATTGATAGTTTTGTTTACAGTGGTCTCCAGTGGCCTCAGAGGTTTACATACAAGATTACTTAAACAGGTTAGTGTGGCTTATATGCACAAATGATATGTGTACAACATAATGGACATTTAGTGGTTGGGAGTGGCCTCCATGTGTAGCAAGGTTAAACATTTATGTGTTTTTACAACATTGTTTACGGGTACCCGGGTATCTGAAGATTTCAAATTTCAGGTATCCGGTTCCTGAAATAACCAAAAATGCACAACCCTAAAATCCAGTTAGGAATTGTTTTTCAAATTTTACTTAGATGCAGGAATGATATTGTGAGAAAATGAAAAGGTAGAAAAAATGTTTGCCATTATCATTAGGCATATAGTAGCCTATAGCGGTTTACCTCTATAGCCATGTATAGCAAGGAAACTGTTTTTTATCTTGGTATTTAACCCTCCTACTTCTGGTACCTTTTTCATACAACTTGATGCACCATTTGAAACCATTCGCTTGTGCGGTTTTGAATGGTGAAATAACTGTGTACAGTATTGATTTCCCCAAATGGTTTTGAATGGTAGGTCAGCTAATACAAAACCTTGTTTGGATCTTTCCAAATGGTAGTACAGCTAATACAAAACCTTGTTTGGATACTTCTAAGTGGTGAATCAATGGACCCTCTATGCATTTGAATGGATTTGAATGGTAGTAAAGCTTGCTACCAACACTGTTCAAATGGTATCACCATGTGTGTACAAAACCAATGGGCATTTTGATAAGTGGAAATTTTGAACGGTTTCAAATAGTCAAAGAGTAGGAGGGTTAATGACCAAAGTAAAAAAATCCTGAAAAATGGGTAGCGGGCCTGGGTCTCCTTTGGTCTAGAGGACAAAGCCCCCTGAACCTCCTGGATGTTTAGTTTTGGAGGATTTGCAGACTCTCCACATCACCACAAACAAGACACTAGAGGTTTGGACACAATACAGGCTACTTCTTTCTTTCCTTGGTGGCTACTTCTCTTCTTTCAAGAAAATGTTGAGGCAAAGGGAGATTTGTCAAAAAAATCCTGAAATCAGGAAAAATCCTGAGAAATCACCTGTAGGCCTGACAGGGATGGTTGACTGCTGACTAATATCGAGAAATAAATTATTTATTGTTAAAATCATATTTTCAGACTTACCTTGTTTGGATTGATGTGGCTATTTCTTGCTGAGCCATACTGAGGAGAAAAAAAAATGAACATTTTAAACAAAATATTCAAACAAAAAATGGGATTGTTGCTAAATTTGATGCAGTGAAATAGTTTAATTAAACAAGTTAAATATAATTCTGATATTACATTTTTTTAAATTCAATACTACAATTTGTTTTTCAACATTTAACGCTCTTACTATAGCTGCACTTTAGTGGCAAGTAGCTATAGTGGTCAAAATCAGTCAACTGCCTGTTTTGACTGTTGACCCAAATGTGCACACAGGGGCATTTTTGACTGGTTTGTACTGTCATTTTGACTACCCTGAACAATACCAGACAATGCTTTTACCAGTCAAAAACGGTTGACTCATTTTAACCTGTAAATGTACTTACTACACGTAAGGTTTGATAGTGTTCGTCTTTTAAGTGCACTAGATATACCTTGACAAGAATATCAACATTTTGAATGATTTTGATCCTTGCAGTCACAGAAAGGATATTGAAGCAATATTATCTGCAATATTGACAACATGCACACGCTTCTGACAGCAAATGGTATCTTCAGGAAAACCTAATTGATCGTGCTAAATTTAAGGCTTAACAATGAGTGAATAATTATTCCACACATCCTGCGCACCGAACTCAAGTTCTGGTGTTGCCAGCAGCAGGGTGTGGGTTCGAGCCCCGGTCGTGACACTTGTGTCCTTGAGCAAGGTACTTAACCATAATTGCTTCGTCCTTCGGATGGGACGTAAAGCCGTAGGTCCCGTGTGTTGTGTAATGCACGTAAAAGAATGCGCCTTGAGCACCACTTAGTTGGTGGATACGTGCGCTATATAAGTCCACACATTATTATTATTATTATTATTATTACTTTTGAATATAACAATGTAGCCCTCAGTTGACAAAAATGTTGGCCACCTCTGCCCAATTGCATATTTGTTTATCTCTGAAGGTCAAGTTAGACTTGCTGGCCATCGCTATCGCTATGTTAAACCCCTGTCACACCAGGGCTGCGCTCGGGCTGCGCTCGGGCTGCGACCACAAAATCATGAAAGTGCCGAGGTGAGCGCAGTAAGGTCTCCTAGAACGGATCGATGACGCAGTGGAAACTCGCTTGGTCGCCATGGTCGCCCTGGGACGCCTGACCGCGGCGACCGTTTTGTGCATGCACAAAATGGTCGCTGAGGCTCGGCGCTCTGATCAGATCGCTGTAAGGACTCAGTACGATCGCAGCGGCAGCGCAAAGCGAGCGGCATGAGCGCAAAGCGCACGCAGCAAGGATGCACACGAGCGTCTTGTGGTCGCAGCGGGAAATAAATCTTGTCCGCTGCGTCTGTACTGAGTTCTCACTACGTCCATTGCGATGTCGCTACGTCTCTCTCCCGTCCTTGTTGCGCTCTTACTGCGCTTCTACGGAGCGTTATTGACTTCTTTCCGCTCGTACAACGTCCACACGGAGCTGCCTCTGCGACTGTGCCGCTCCTTATACGCCCATGCGCGTCCAATGGTGATCTACCGACGTTTGCAGTAGGCTCAGAGTACGATCCCACTTGTGATGTGATAAATGATGATAAATAGACCCCACAGCTGTGATGTGGCCTCGTCAAGCGGGGAAAGCGGACTGATGACTGGCGGTCGCAGCGGGGTCTATTTATGCGACCTCCTGTCGGTGTAGGGCAAAATTAAATCAATTGAGTAGTAATTAGTTCTGAAAAGAACTGGTGGTTACAACTCAACGTTTCGATCAGTATGCTCTGATCGTCTTCAGAGCATACTGATCAGAACTAATTACCACTCAAATGAGAATTTTCACATGGTGTCACCGCAAACGGTCTTGACTTAATAATAATAATAATAAAATTAAATAAAAATCTTCAATTTGCTACCAAATATCTTGTGAATTAAGACTTTTATGTGCAAAATAAAGTGACAATTTCTATTGATTTGCATTGTGCAAAGTCATGATTAACCCTTCTGTGACTGCAAGGGTGAAAATCAGTCAAAATGTTGTCACTTGCCAAGGTAGATACATGTATACATATCTAGTGCACTTAAAAGTCAAACACTGTCAAACCTCATGTGTAGTACGTGTATTGTAAAGTACATTTACAGGTCAGAATGAGTCGACTGTTTCTGACTCGTAAAAGCATTGTCTTGTATTGTTCAGGGTGCTCAAATTGACAGTAAAAACCAGTCAAAAATGCCCCTGTGTGCACATTTGGGTCAACAGTCAAAACAGTCAGTTGACTGATTTTGACCAAGTATAGCTACTTGCCACTAAAGTTCAGCTATACATGTAGTAGGAGAGTTAAGGGCATGTAACGCAAAAGCAGTTGTGGCTACTTCAGACTCATTTTGTAAGAAAGGGTCACATATCATCTATGAAACATTGATCTAAAACACGCCCTCGTCTGCTCATGCACGCAGAGGATACTCACCTCATCCTGGAAGGTGGGCAGGTTGTTGAACCCTTGCTTTACATTGGTGGCTGTTAGCTCATCCTAGGGAAACAAAAATAAATTTTAAAAAATCAATTTGATCATATACGCTGTGTATTTTGCCACATACTTTTTAAATGGTAAACATTGGTACAATTTTCTATTTTTTTCCCCTGTTTTTCTTAAAGGGACAATATTGTCACGATCAGAACAGACTTTCAATAGGACATGGAATCAGTGTCTTAGTTTAAGATAAACACAGTGACTGAAAAAATTCTGGCTCATTTATGCAGCAGCAACTAGACCTGGACAAATAGTGAAATTTACTACTCAACTAATTGTGAGGTAACATTTTGCAAATAATCGACTATTCGATTTTTCGAAAACATGCGCTTTGATTTCTGGCCTATTTGTAAGCTTCAGACAATAGACAAATACATACAGTGAGTTCTTGAATGTCTGTTGTTGTTTCCTATTTATTTCTTGCAAAATTGTACTGAAAATAATATAATTTGTAAGTGAAAATCCAATGGTCGTCAAGATGGTTATTGCTTTGGCAGCGTGGGAAACCTCCAGCACAATTAGCAGTTAATATTGAGCACATGCTAATTCATGCGCATGGTTACATTCATCCCAGAGGGAAGTCCACCTAAACGTAATAACATGAACGCAATCGAATTGTATATAAGTCGTCGTTAAGAGTAAAGCCAGTATGTTAACGGTCACCCCTGTTATTTCAAATCAATCAGCCCTACAGACGAAACAAAAAAATCACCAGTGTAAACATGTGTTTATGCTCATGTAGGGGCCACTGTTTAGACGTTATTCACTGTTCACAAAAATACAAAGCTTCCACGGTGTGCCCCGGACTATGCTGAAAAAGCCTTTGAAGCACGTGGTGCCTGTGCCCCTGAACTGATTTTGTACTATGCATTTTTGCTGTTGGAATTAATGGTCACTCCCTCCATTGCAAGTTATGCCATTGTGATTGACTTACGCTCACCACAAATTGCGCTATCATTATTGGACAACCTTTTTCTGGTAACTAAATGGGGCGTGGCAAACAAAATATGCATTAAGTATCACATGTCCATTTCCGCACATCATGAATGGATAGATTTGCAAAGTTGCTATTTTATTATTTTTCTCATTGGCTGTTTGATCATGAATATGTTCATTATGTTGCATATTCATAATTTTTTGGGGTCGATGTTTCATTGTGGTTTCACTGGTGCCCGTCTTTGGAAAAGAAGCACCTTTCTATTGGGTCTGGGAAAGGGAATCAGTGAATCGCTGTTTGGCGCCTGCATTCATACGTTACAGGTTTCCTATGATATGAACTACATGTACAATGTATTTACTCATGTATTTTAAACATCGGCCGACCCATGAACCGAAAAATGGCAAGACTGTTACATATGACGTGGCATGCCTCTGATGTTATCAGCGTTCAGCAGGTAACAGCCGCTGCAGTCGCAGCCAGCCATGTCGGCTTCCTCAAAGGCATTACTCGTGAGTGCTATTCGCGAATATTACAATGTGTACCACGACCAGCAGTGTCTAGACAAAACAGTGTCTAGACAAAACAGTGTCTAGACAAAACAGTGTCTAGACAAAACAGTGTCTAGACAAAACAGTGTCTAGACAAAACAGTGCAATTGCCAGCTATTACTCACATAATAAGAAAAAGAAAGCATATGACAGGGTGCCGAGAGAGGTGTGGTATTGTATGAGAAAGTCGGGAGTAGCAGAGAAGTATGTAAGATTGGTGCAGGATATGTATGAGGGCAGTGTGACAGCGGTGAGGTGTGCGGTAGGAGTGACGGATGGGTTTAAGGTGGAGGTGGGATTACATCAAGGATCGGCTTTGAGCCCTTTCTTGTTTGCAATGGTGATGGACAGGTTGACGGACGAGATCAGGAAGGAGTCTCCGTGGACTATGATGTTCGCGGATGACATTGTGATCTGTAGTGAGAGTAGGGAGCAAGTTGAGGAGAGCTTGGAGAGGTGGAGGTATGCACTGGAGAGAAGAGGAATGAAAGTCAGGAGCAAAACGGAATACATGTGCGTGAATGAGAGGGAGTGGAATGGTGAGGATGCAAGGAGTAGAGGTGGCAAAGGTGGATGAGTTTAAATACTTGGGGTCAACTGTTCAAAGTAACGGAGAGTGTGGAAGAGAGGTGAAGAAGAGAGTGCAGGCAGGGTGGAGTGGGTGGAGAAGAGTGTCAGGAGTGATTTGTGACATAAGGGTATCAGTAAGAGTGAAAGGGAAGGTTTTCAAGACGGTAGTGAGACCAGCTATGTTGTATGGTTTGGAGGCGGTGGCACTGACAAAAAGACAGGAGGCGGAGTTGGAGGTGGCAGAGCTGAAGATGCTAAGGTTTTCGTTGGGAGTAACGAGGATGGACAGGATTAGGAATGAGTATATTAGAGGGACAGCTCATGTTAGACGGTTTGGAGACAAAGTGAGAGAGGCGAGATTGAGATGGTTTGGACATGTGCAGAGGAGAGATGAGGGGTATGTCGGGAAAAGGATGCTAAAAATGGAGTTGCCAGGCAAGAGGAAAAGAGGAAGGCCAAAGAGGAGGTTTATGGATGTGGTGAGGGAGGATATGCAGGTGGTTGGTGCAACAGAGGAAGATGCAGAGGACAGGAATAGATGGAAACAGATGATCCGCTGTGGCGACCCCTAAAAACAAGGGAGCAGCCGAAAGATGAAGAAGACTCACGAATAGTAGTCAAGAATTGTTAGTGAACACTTCACGACCACAAGTTATGCAGTGCAAAGGCAATACATTGTTACTTGCAGTTAATCGTGAATGGTCATTATTCGTGAATAGTTGCAGGTATTCGCGCAAGCGAATATGAGTACGATTAGCAACAACTATTCGCGAATATTCAAATAATCAAACTATTCGCCCAGGCCTAGCAGTAACAGTAATATGACCTTGTAATGTGAGATATTATTTTCAGACATTGAGTTAATCTAAAACAAGCACTCCGATTCCATGCCCTGTTGATTGTGACGATACTGTCCTTTTAACCCTAACCCCCACATGCATTTTTGCTAGGAACCATCCCAAATCCTCCAAAATCCATCAACATGCAGTAAAAAGGTACCCCAATAGTTGGACTTTGATGGAATTGGTACAGTAACAAATGCAAAGCATCCATGGCTTGGCTATACACAGTCCTGAATCCAACAAAAGCAGCCGGTGGAGTTTGATGGATTTGGTACACATGGCTATGTGCTCTATTCGCTGGCGCTATACTGTGGAGTACTGAATCCATAAAAATCAGGCAAAACCAGGAGTAGGGATTTTGGAGGATTTTGGAGGATTTTGGAGGATTTTGGAGGATTTTGGGTAGTTAGGGTTAATATCCACTCACTTATTTACATATATTAGCATGAGTGGCCGAACAGGTTGCACATTAACAACATTTACATTTAGCAATTAACGACCATACAAAATGGTAAATATTTTCAACCCTATTTTAAAAAGTAATTCTAAGTAGGAATTACCAAAAATAACACTTTCATTATTTTTCTTTAACCCTTCAAAAAACCTATGAAAATGTACTTTGACACTACCGCGAACGACAGGCCCGAAACAAAAGCCGTCGGGGACACTTTCACTGAGCCTATTTTGATGATGTTTACGGGAGGGCGAACGCTACAACTGTTTACTGCAGTTCGTTTTGTACACAAAGCATATTACATCACGTACAGCTGCAAAAATAAGTTTACCAACTATGACTTCCGAAAGTGTTTTTGAAGAAGTTTCCAAAAGTAGTACTGACCAATTGTGTTGTTCATCATCGTCATTTGATGGAGATTATACTGATGCCAAAGTTGGTGAAATATGTGACATAGAATCGTATCAATTTAAGCCCGGAATAGACAAAATCCAGGCGAAATCCAGTTGAAGGAAGATCTCGAGTCCGGCATAAGCGCACATAATGGTACCCTATTTTTCTTGATTTTTACGAACAAATATTCTCAGAGCAACCAAAGTTTTGAATGTCCAGTATTTGATTCGTTGAATTTTGTTATCAGGAAAGTTAATCTCACTGCAAAATGTGTCCAAATTGTCCTTTGGTGATCTTGCCGGTGCTGTCAACCAGACTAATAGTTTGAAAATGACCCGGCCCCACTTACGTATACATAATATGTCCACACTGCACTGGAAACATACGTGAACGGCCGGACACACACACACAATACATGAGTTGCACGTCAAGCGGGATCCCATACACACATATAAGCCCCTTTCACACTAGACGTATTTCCCGGGAAATTCCCAGGAAATTCTGGTCGGTCTTTTCACACTGCAAAAGCTACTCCCAGGAAATTCCCGGGAAGTAGCTTATTCCCGGGAAATAATTACCCTGCTCAGGAGTAGGGGTAAGCGAGTTTTTCCCGGGAAAAAGTGTTTTTCCCGGGAAATAGCAACTAGTGTGAAACGAAAGCGGGTTTAACTTACCCCACTTTCACGGATGTTGGGACGTCAACATGTCTTGAAAGGTCAACGAGGTCACAAATAGTGCGCCAAATAGTTCGCGCGCTAATATCCAGTGTTGTCTTTCAGTACTTTTGAAACATTCCTTCTTAAAATATAAATGTCTACATCTGTAAATAACACGATATATTTAGTTTTATAGAATGTGACCAAATAAATGGTTTTAGAATTAAGCACCGTCGATAGCAAAATTTTCAATAATCGATATATCGGAAATCCAATATCGAGTATATTCGATATATCAATTATTCCATGTAAAAGTTAAAGACCATAAATTCAAAAAAACAAAACAAAACAAAACAAAAACAAAACAAAACAAAAAAACTCTTATTTTAACAACGGAAATGGAAACTGCATCCAATATGACAAACTATGTCTTCACAAATTTCCCGAAAGCGGAAGCATTTTTGAGCTAAAATAGTTTTCTGCAGGTTGTGAGAAAATAGTCACAAGCTCTCTCTCCCATACAAGATTTCTGGCTACGCAACCGGCAGTCCCGGACATCACAGGGGAGCCTCCCTAGCAATAGTATTTCTAGGCAACCAAGTTGGAATGTGACATGCACCTGTGGCTTAATCACTCCAGTTGCGGTGGAAGGAACGTCATATTCATGAAAGCATAAATGGTCTGTGATGAAAGCAACCAATGGCGTATTTATTTGCTAGGAACCGGCTCATTTCATTGGTTGAGATATCATCGCTATTCTTCGGCAAAGAACACTCAATTTTAATACCGGCGGCACGTCCTCAAAGTCCGGTGGCCTTTAGCTGAACCCGAAATAGATACTTTGTAACAAACAAGAGATGCATTATCAATTTGAACAATGCGGCTATCAATCATTCTCTGGAAAGGCTTTTTCGGAGCCGAGATTTTATTTGGGCATTTTTTTTTCAAAGACAGGGGAAAATTTTACACGAAATATGAGGGAAACTGAAATGACATGAAATTTCAGCCCCGTTTTGTGTACATGCACATGGATATCCGATTCAGGCATCTTTTCATCGGCGGATTTAGTGGGGGAGGTCACGGAGGTGGGCCTTACCTATCCACTGGCATGTTGTTGCTCGGCATCTGTGACAGTGCACAGACAAGGACCGCTGATGTGGGGGGGGGCGGAATACACCCAGAACCCATATCAAATGCAGGATAAGCAGAATAAAATAACGCAAGAAGTGATTTCACAAACTTTTTTTTTAATGTAACAAAATATTAGACAACGGAACTTCGTCAAACCACAAAATATAAAAACAAACTCAATTCTCACGCCTTTCTCCAAGCGTATTTTTAATTGCTCATGTTTTTATTTTAATCAATTACAGCGCCGGGCGTTACCGGCGAGAACATGTGGGAAAATGACAACGGAACTTTTTCAAACCACAAAAAATAAACAAATCAATTCTCACGCTTTTCTCCAGAACAAATTGCTCATCATTTTTATTATTTTCATCAATTACAGCGCTGGGCGTTACCGGCGAGAGAATGTAGGAAAATATATAAGGGACAATGGAACTTTCTCCAAGCCAAAAAAGGGCAGCTTCTTTGGAGGTTCTGCATTATACGGGAGACCGCGAATTCCAGCAAACGCAGAGTACAAAGCGTCGCCACTCGGCATTTTGCGCGATGTTTTTATTCTCACTCACAAACACAATTTGCCGCCGATTTTTATCCCATTATGCAGCAAACGTTAAACACCAAGTAAAAGCACAAACGGGAGATTTATTTTGACGATAATCTGACGCATTTTGATATTTTCGATATCATTCCTCAATATCGAAATTTTCGATATTTCGATATGATTAAAAAATTGCTATCGGCGATATCGATATCAAAACAATATCGAATAATCGAGTAATATCGATATATCGACGGCAGGGTTGTCACCAGACCAAATTGAGTGCCGGCTAATTTTATCGATTGCGAGCGTAGTGAGCGGAGCGAACGGAGCACAGTTCCTCACGGCCGGGGTCCAGGGGCCGCTTAAGGGCCCTGGTGGGGTCCAGGGGCAACGCCCGCTAGTCGAGTGAAGCCCCAAAGCTCCTGGGTTTTAGCTTTTAAGAATGGATTTGGAGGGCTCACCTTTCACATAATTTGTTGTATAATAGTATGATATTTTTCATAGTATTATACAAGAATTGACAACATTGCTTTATGAAATTATGAAATGACAGTGATTCAGTGACATTGTAAATGTAATAGAGTATAGAGGATGTAATAAAACAGGTGGTAACACTTGAGCAACCGGGCCGTCAGGCATAGCAGCTCAATTTTGGCCTAAATCCACAGTGGCCGACGACTCGGTAGTGTGATCAGTTCCCGGGTCAGTTGTACTCTAACACAAAGAGTGTGTCGCAGAAGAATGTCTCGAATTTGCAGGTTTCTCGCTTGCCCGTCTGCCGTATCTGTCAGCATCACTGCCGGCCCCTTGCGTTTAGTGGCCGAAGAGAAAAAGCTGGTGATACTTTTCTGCGAGTGCGACATAATTATTTTGATCAACACACTTCAAAAACGTTCACAAAACTTTTCATGAATGGGCGGAGGACGGACGTGAATAATTTTCCTTTGCTGAGCACATGGCGGGAAAGCTGAGCGTTCTGATCACGCTTATCCAACCTGAAATTTACGTACATCGACATTACTGAAAGCACGCCGCATCATTTGCACGCGGTAGAGACAAGTGGCATTAGCTCATCGTGCAGGCGCAAACAACCAATCATAATGGCGATTCCCAGGTCTTTTCCTGACGTCATAAATAAATGCTAATTAGTGTATTTGTTTGTACCGCTACAAGCTGAGATTTATTTTATAATATCGTACGATGTTTTAATTGATCTGTAGACTAAAGTCCTCAAAATAGTGGCAAATAACTCAAAGAAATGAAGAATACATGAACTTTTTTTTACTTTTATTACTGTTTAATGAAATATTCACACAATTTTTGTGCCGGTCGGTAAGACATTAATTTGCGTTTGGTGCCGGTCGGCCAGCGGGAGTGCCGGTTAGACCCGACCGGCGCCGACCGGCGTAGCTACAACCCTGATCGACGGTGCTTATTTAGAATTGAATAAAAGAATTGTCGCGGACAAGGCCATGTTAAGCATCCATATCATTTACGTGTATTTATAATGTCCGCATGGTTAGGTACCAGTCTTCCTTTTTTCAAGCGTTATACCTGCATGCCAACTGGCATGCATGTGGCATTATGTGTCTTCGCTAACATTCAGTTAGCTCACAATTATTGGTATAATAATAGCATGCGAAAATGATGTGATGACACGTTTGAAGGAGCCATTTTGGTCACGACGCAATGCATAGGAAACAGTCACAATAACCTGGCCGTCACTGCGCCGGCGGGTGCTTGAGCGTGTGTCATTCTGGGATTGGACTTCCGCCCACAACATTTTCAACTTCCGTGTGGGCCGATTCAGTTAGCGCATTTCCTGGGATTTGATCGCGAGTGTGAAACGACCGTGCATATTCCCGGGAGCAACCAGATAGGTACAGTGTGAACGGTCGCTGGGGTGTTGGTGAGGTTAAAAACTCCCGGGAATTTCCCGGGAATTTTTTTCCCAGCAATTGGCTCTGTAGTGTGAAAAGGGCTGTACATGTACAGCCACCGACAACGCAGCAGCAGCCAGATTGTTAAGACGGCTCCTTTCAAGCTCCCGTAAAAGTACGTCATAAAAACAGGAAAAATGTTTGCTGTCGCCACTGACCACATATGTCCAACAGACATCACGGATTTCAACAGCTGGAATTTTGGCTGAAAATCATGATTTTTTTCAGCAATTTCTGGTTTGTTTTAATGTTTTTTGGAATAGTATATAAATAACTAAATACATACTTTGTATGGACTTTAACTATCAATAGGCCCCCTGTAAAAATAAATTACCTGAATTTTTTATTTTTATTTTTACCTATTCTGAAGCCTTTTGTTACTTTCTTTTAATTAATAAAATAAGTTAGACAAAATAATACGCAAGGTCCAACTTATGATCTGGGAAACATCAGAACATTGGATTATGTTCTTTTAGAAAGAAAAAAGGTGAGATACTTCAGTTGGCCTATAGTTGTCGGTTCAGTAGTAAACAAAAGCCAAAATAATTTTATGACAGGACCCGCAATAAATTCATTTTAGGACATATTTACTGTAAGTCAGAGACTGTGTAAAACATGCTTCTCATTATTATTTTGAGAAATGTGTCATTTTGAAACATTTTTTTCCTTTCATCAAGTAAAAAAAGCAGTCTTTCTGATGAATAAGAAAATTTCCAGAAATTGCCTGTAAAATAGTGGGAAAAAGGTGCCAGGTGATGTATCTTTAACAAATTTATCAAATAAAATCGCAAAAGAAAAAACTGCTCTAGTATAAATAAGTATAAACCTATCTTCAGTTCTCAGACCTTCTCAAATCAAGAGTCAAAACAAAGACAGAAGTCCATGGCACTGTTCTTAATCTGGGTAGAATGTCATTGTAGTGTTTTCTTCCATGTAAACATAGAAACATTTGCAATTCTAATCCATTGTATGCTTTCCCATACAGTATTCTCAGTGTTTGTTGTACTATTTGACCCTGTATTGCCAAGCTTCGTAACTGATAACCACTTCAAGGTCCACTTTTATTGCTTTAGCCTATCTTCACCACATGTCATCACCTCATTTTAAGCTTTGCTCTCAGACTTCTTGTCTATAGTTTTATTACTTTGGGGGATAGTCAGCCCTACAAGTATTCTTACCATATGTCAAGTTAAACCACTCTGTTTTAAAACACACAGCAAACAACAACTCCACAAACGCTCTCAGCTTTGTTTACCATGTAAAAGTTCATAATTATGTATTACTGTTGATCTCCAGTCAGAATAAAAGTTTATCTCCGAACACAAAAAAATGGTGTGACTTGTTTTTCTTCATCGAAACACACCTAAATTGGTGACCCAGACGTGATCCGAAGATGCCTGACAACATAGACAGTAAGATTGTTGCCCCAGTCAACCTGAAGCTACAACCATACTGGCCAGCGGATCCACATGTATGGTTCGCTCAAGTGGAAGCCCAGTTTGCCACAAGAGGCATCACCACGGAGAAAACCAACACGACATCATCGCTGCCTCACCCCTGCAATTGCACAAGAAGTGAGGGACCTTCTCCTCGACCCACCAAAAGACAACCCATACAAAACACTGCGTGCGGAGCTTATTAGAAGAACCACGGCGACTGAACAGAAACGGCTGCAGCAACTCCTTACAGATGAAGTTCTGGGAGACCGTAAACCGACACAGTTGTTGCGACATATGCGCCAACTCCTCGGCGACCGGGCGTTAGAGGACTCTATTCTGCGCCAGTTGTTTCTCCAACGCCTGCTGGCAAATGTTCAACTAGTCATAACGACTGCCGGAGACTCCCTGAAGATGGAACAACTGGCGGAGCTCGCCGACAAAGTCATGGATGTTGCAGTACTATCCCGATTAGTCAATTCTATGACACCCATGACCACAACAGCAGCGAGTTCGGCCCAACCTACGAACCTGCAGAATGAAGTGGGCGCCTTGGCGGGAAGTAAATCGCCTCACAGTACAACTACAGAATCTATCAACCCATCCTCAACGCTCCCGTTCGCGTGCAAGGAATTGCTCGCCCTAGCAGCCTCACTCCAGCACTCCAGCTCCAGACACTGATGACGCCGGCATGTGCTGGTATCACGCCAATTTCGGTGTCAATGCCCGTAAGTGCAAAAACCGTGCTCGTTCTCGGGAAACGACAGTGCCAGCCACTAGCGGCGACAAGTTCCGCTGGCCCATCACAAAGTCGCCTTTTCTACGTGACAGACCGCTCCACAAAGCAGCGTTTCCTCATCGACACCGGGGCCGAAGTAAGCGTTCTTCCACCCACGCAGTTGGATTGATCACGGCCATACCATGGTTTTCAACTACAGGCAGTAAATAAATCCGCAATTGCCACTTTCGGTGAACGGTCGCTCACACTGGATGTAGGACTGCGACGGACATGCCGATGGATATTCACCATAGCTGATGTTCAACAGCCAATATTGGGTGCTGATTTTCTTCGACATTTCAACCTCTTGGTTGATGTCCGCAATTGTCGACTCCTTGACGCAACCACTAACATCAGCATCAACGGCACTGCATCTACAGTTCAAGCAATCAGCCCAATGTTCGCAACCTTCGACTCCCGCTCATCTTTCCACGTACTGTTCGCGGATTTTCCCGACATCACTCGCCCCTGTTATAATGCCAACTCTACCAAGCATGACGTCACGCATCACATCATAACCAAAGGACAGCCAGTTTCCGGGCGCCCGCGTCGTTTAGCGCCCGACAGACACAAGATCGCCCGTCAAGAATTCGATCATATGCTACAGCTTGGCATCATCCACCCATCGAGTAGCAATTGGTCATCACCATTGCACATGGTCCCCAAAAAGACACCCGGGGATTGGAGGCCATGTGGGGACTACAGGGCATTGAATAACATCACTGTACCTGACCGCTATCCAATTCCCCATATCCAAGATTTTACGGCATCACTCCATGGAAAGCAGATCTTCTCCAAAATTGATCTAGTTCGCGCATATCACCAGATTCCAGTTGAACCTGCTGATATTCCCAGAACAGCTATCACCACGCCTTTCGGACTCTTTGAATTCGTTCGGATGCCGTTCGGACTCCGCAACGCCGCACAAACATTTCAAAGATTCATAGACGGATTTGATTTTTGCTATGCCTACATTGACGATCTGCTCATTGCCAGTACCACTCCTGCAGAGCATGACAAGCATTTGCGCCTTCTCTTCAGACGTTTGTCGGACTATGGCATCGTCATCAACCCCGGGAAATGTCAGTTGGGTGTTGATTCACTCGATTTCTTGGGTCATCGCGTTGACTCCAATGGCATCCGCCCCTTAGAGGAGAAAGTCACGGTCATCCGCGATTTTCCACGACCACCAACTCTGACCAAACTACGTGAATTCTTCGGTCTCGTCAACTTCCACCGCCGTTTTATTCCCCGTTGTTCGCAGGTCCTTCAACCGCTCACCGATCTGCTAACTAACGCAAAAAACAAATCTGCACCTCTCCCTTGGAATAACACTGCTACAGCTTCATTTCACGCTATCAAAGCGGCTCTCGCTAATGCCACTCTCCTCGCTCATCCAAAGCCCGACGCGCCTCTGTGCGTCATGACAGATGCTTCAGATGTCGTCGTGGGAGCTGTTCTTCAACAACAAGTTGCCAATGCATGGCAACCACTCGCATTCTTCTCCAAGAGACTTCAACCAGCAGAGACACGTTACAGCGCATTTGATCGTGAACTTTTAGCCATATACCTCGCCATCCGCCATTTCGTCACTCACTCGAGGGTCGTCATTTTCATGTGCTAACGGACCACAAACCGCTCAAATACGCTCTTGGCACCACAACGGACCGTCACTCCCCTCGCCAAATTCGCCACCTCGATTTTGTTTCACAGTTTACCTGCGATATCAGACACGTTAAAGGTGGAGATAACCCCGCAGCAGACGCCCTATCTCGTGTTGAACTTAACACCCTGCGCGCGGATCATTCTTCCCTCATCGATTTCTGCAAAATGGCGGAATTACAGAAAGCCAGTGAGGAACTTACGCAACTGCGCACATCATCATCCTCGCTAAGTTCCTCTCCCGTCATGTGACACAACATTAATTTGTGACGTTTCTACTAGAAACCCACGCCCAGTTGAGTTACGCCGCGCTGTATTTGACGGGCTGCATTCCCTGTCACACCCTGGAGTTCGTGCTACGCAACGCCTCCTCACGGATCGCTATGTTTGGCCAGGTATTAATCGTGAGGTGAGACAATGGGCGAAATCGTGCATACCATGTCAGTGATCAAAGGTCCACCGCCATACCTTTGCACCCCTTTCTCAGTTCTCTACCCCGGAAGCCCGATTTTCACACGTTCACATTGATCTTGTTGGCCCATTACCACCATCTAATGGACATACATACATGTACATGCTGACGTGCATCGATCGTTTCACACGTTGGCCAGAAGCCATTCCCCTGCCTGACATCACAGCCAAAACATTTGCTCGGGCGTTTGTAACGCGATGGGTTGCCACATTCGGCGTTCCATCGATTATCACCACCGATCGTGGAGCCCAGTTTGAATCCACACTTTTCCGCGTCCTGGCTAACCTACTTGGTACGCAGCGCATTCGTACCACTGCCTTACCACCCCATCGCCAACGGCCTGGTGGAACGTTTCCACCGACAACTCAAAGCATCCCTTAAAGCACAAGTTGACGCATCCAACTGGACAGAGACCTTACCGCTCGTTCTGCTTGGAATTCGCACCGCAGTCAAGTCAGATTTTGGTCACAGTGTCGCTGAGCGTGTGTATGGTACTACTCTTCGCTTGCCAGGAGAATTTTTTGACACAACCTCCGATATTTCTACTTTGGACCCAGCTGCCTATGTTCATCGTCTACAACGCGCAATGCAATGTCTCCGACCGCCTACGAGTCGTTCTCAACAACGAACTAACATTCATGTTCCTTGTGATTTGCAAACATGCACCCATGTTTTTGTCCGCCGTGACGCGGTACGGAAACCCCTTCAACCACCCTATGATGGCCCTTTCAAAGTACTCAGTCGCTCAGCCAAGCATTTTGTACTTGAACTGACCAACCGCAAGGACACAATTAACATCGATCGCCTCAAATGTGCCCATTTGGATATTGCTATGGACACACATCCTGTTCCCCTAACACCCGAACAGCCTGCCCCAGCAGTTAAACCCCCTGCCTGCGTAACTACTGAACAGATTTCCCCATCATCGGACAGTCCACCCATTCGTACGTCCCGTTCAGGCTGCACTGTTCATTGGCCCAAACGCTATATCACAATCGTTCGTTCTTAGTTTATTATCATTCTTATTATTATTTTTTTTATCAGCCACTCACTGGAAGGAGGCTCCTGTAGTGTTTTCTTCCATGTAAACATAGAAACATTTGTAATTCTAATCCATTGTATACTTTCCCATACAGTATTCTCAGTGTTTGTTGTACTATTTGACCCTGTATTGCCAAGCTTCTTAATTGATAACCACTTCAAGGTCCACTTTTATTGCTTTAGCCTACCTTCACCACATGTCATCACCTCATTTTAAGCTTTGCTCTCAGACTTCTTGTCTATAGTTTTATTACTTTGGGGGATAGTCAGCCCTACAAGTATTCTTACCATATGTCAAGTTAGACCACTCTGTTTTAAAACACACAGCAAACAACAACTCCACAAACGCTCTCTCCTTTGTTTACCATGTAAAAGTTCATAATTATGTATTACTGTTGATCTCCTGTTAGAATAAAAGTTTATCTCCAAACACAAAAAAATGGTGTGACTTGTTTTTCTTCATCGAAACACACCTAAATCATATCCGACCGCCACTTTTTCTTATTCAATATAACCAGTAATGTAATCTTACCTACCCAGTAAGGTGGAGAACATATAGATGATGATGGACATACTTCAAATTATTCCAGGATATTTATTTCATGAAAAATCAGGCATTTTTGGTATACGATGACTTCTTTAGTCATATGTCAGTCTGATCTTGTCAATCAACACAGTCATTGGACATGCACAGTGGCAACTATAATACTAGTAATAGGATTTTTCTATTTTCTGAAGGGGAGGATTTTTTAAGGGAAATAAAGTCTGAAACCATCATAAAGGTAGATTTTAAAGATAGTTTTGGCTTTCTGTACCCCCAAAAATCGATAAAAATCTTTTTTTTTAAACTGGTTAGTGGTTGCAAAACAATTATAAAAAAATTTAACAAAAAATTAAATAAAAAACCTTCAATCTTTCTCATTGTTTGGTGTGGCTCCTCGATCCTCTTGTAAATTTGTTTTGTTTTGAATTAAAATATTTTTTGGATTTCAATATTTATGAATTTGTTTAATTTAATTAATATTATTATTAGTATTTAAATAGAGAATTAGCTGTTGCAAACTGCAGAACAACCAAAAGGACCTGCACTTGTTTATTAATTATTATTTTTTATTTAAATAGCCTAGGTCCAGTCAAGATTGTGCACAAATGAATGGACACAAAAATAACAGTTACATGCACCATTTTTAACCCGAAATATCTCCCAGCTTAACGAAAAATGCCAATTATTTCTAAACATACTTCATTCCTTATATCTTACTGCTTACCTCTTTTTGTTTAGGTTCCTGTGGGTAGACATCTGGGGCCCCTAATCTTGGCCTTTTTAGAGGACGATTTGCATGTTGGACGAAAGCCGCCATGTTTACGGGTTCATTCTACACCCGTACCCGGTATACCCTCTGTGAAAAGCAATTAAGCAACAACCGACGCGACAAGGAAAATAAATTACAAGAAAATATAAATGCTGCCACCAAGAGGTCATATTTTGACATCATGACACACATGTGGACTACACAATAAACATTTGCACTGCCACTGAAGTAAGGAATTTTATTGATATTAAAGGGAAAATTTTGTCACGATCAGAGCAGACTTTCAACAGGGCAAGGAATCGGTGCTGAAAAGAATGTAGAATACAACAGCCACTTGTTCACAATGTCCATAAGCATGCTGGTTATCAGATCATGGCCAACGTCTCACTGGATGTGCATACTTTTTTTTCATTGCTCAAAATCTTACAAAATATCATTTCCAGTCCTCACTTGACTACACTTTCCTTTAAGTGTGTCCTCTATCATCATTTAAAGGAAAATGTCCGATATTTATCATTTTGAAAGAAAAGTGGCAGTTGTATTCGACATTCTTTCTTTGGTGTTCTAGTTTAGCATGTGACTGACAATTACTGGCTCATTTATGCAGCAGCAACGGTAATGTGACCTTATCATTGGGGTATTATTTTCAGTCATTGAGTTAATCTAAAACTAGCACTCCGATTCCATGCCCTGTTGATTGTAACGATATTGTCTCTTTGAGGCTATTTTGTTTTATTTTTGAATGATGCTAGCCTGGTTTCAGCTGACAATGTTTAAAGTCTAACCACCTTATCAGAGCATAAAGATCATAGTTATTGCTGACTACTGATTAACTGTTTTGCCTTTTAATTGGATTCTGGGATTGAAAAGGAGGAAACGGCAACATCACCTATTTTAGTTCACACCTGAGCCTTAGGCCAAAAAATACGTCTCCGGTTTCTGGTCTCCACCGCGTGTCACCTCAGACCCACGCGTCAGCATTTTTAATTTTCTTTTTTTTGGCTCTGAAACGATGTCCAATTGCAGCCAAAATTGTTGGATTGATTGGATTTCTGCCATGCTGTGCGTTAAACGACTTTTTCACATATAGGGGTATGAACGTTTATAATAATAATTTAATGGAGGCATTTTTAAAGCGCTCTTACACGAGGTATCACAGCGCTGTACATTATTAGGCTACCCCTGCTCATCAGGCGCATAAATCATTCCTGAAACCATCTCAGCTCCCTGGGGAGTATACAGTTCAATTGCTGCCATGAGCTAATCAAACACAACAATTAACTCTGACCTCACAGGTACCCATTTACTCCTGGGTGGAGAGAAGCAATTATGGTAAAGTGTCTTGCTCGAGGACACAAGCACCACGGTCGCGGTCGGGAATCAAACCCACATTCTGACGACTCGGTCATCAGAACACGAATCCGATGCACTAAACCGTTCGGCCATTGCACTCCAACGTTTTCCCGATTTGTGGGACCTCTCTTAGCCACCATACTTTGTATATGGGAAATTTGGTCTCCGCGTATACAATGTATCACGTATTTCCCTGTTGGCAAAAAACAAGATGGCCGAAAAAAAAAGCGAAAAAAAAAAAAGCGTCACCACACCGATTTTGAAGCCGACCAATGACTAGAAACCGAAGACTTTTTTTATTGCCTTAGGCATATGTTTGTGCGTGTGATGCATGTAGTAGTGTATGTGGTAAAGTGAGTGGGGTAGAATGATTGAGGGGGGGCGTGTCATTGAAAGGCTGCTCCCTCCCACAAGGCAACTGTGTACATACCTCAATTTCAACTTACGACTATTTTTTTTGGGGGAAAGAAGTGTGGACTGCGGAACAGATCAAGCACAAAAGTAATCAAGTCATGTTAACCAAAGCACAGAACCATTTCATAAATGTTGTGTCATAGAACAAAAATTAAACAAAGAAAATGTAGAACCAGCCACCATGCTGATAAGGGAACATGACATCGCAATTCGGTACTCAGTACTATACTGCACTATCCATGCTTTGTGCACGCTCAATTAATTTTTAAAAATCTCATTTTTTGTTCTCCTATTAGTATTACAGATCTTTTTTCTGAATTAGCAGCAAGATATTTTCGCTTGGGCTGAGTGTATTAAAGATCCATGTGATGTCAATGGGCGTGTTGCGGTTGCTCAACTTGAGCAAGATCTGCAATGTGTCGGTTTCCAAACTCTGTACGACATCACTGCACGTCAGAGCTATTGGGTCTGGCCATTTCCATGGGAACACATTTCTTACAACTCCAATCTTTTATGTCAATGCAGGTGAGACAACGAGAGAAATTAGTGGAAGGGTTGGTTTTGACAAATTTGAAATTATTTGTCCATCCATGGTCATTCATAGGCCATATTCATTTTGTGGATTTTTTAAAATGTTATTTTTGAATTTACTACATTTTACCCGGTTTATGTGCCGCTGATATGAGATGGGGAAAGAATGTCGTATCCGACCGCCACTTTTTAAGGGTTTTTTACAATTTGTTTGCAACCACTAACCAGTTAAAAAATATTTCTATCGATTTTTTGGGGTACAGAAAGCAAAAACTATCTTTAAAATCCACTTTTATGATGGTTTTCGGACTTCATTTCCCTTCTAAAAAAATCCTCCCCTTCAGAAAATAGAAGGATCCTATTATAGTTGCCACTGCGCGCATGTACAATGACCGTGTTGGTCACTAACGGGGAGTTGACAAAGATCAGACTGACATGACTGAGGAAGTCATCGTATACCAAAAATGCCTGATTTTTCATGAAATAAATATTCTGGAATAATTTGAAGTATATGTCCATCATCATCCATATGTTCTCCACCTTACTGGGTAGGTAAGATTACATTATTGGTTATATTGAATGAGAAAAAGTGGCGGTCGGATACGACATTCTTCCCTGAGATGGTTACATCATAGAGGGAACCATCGGCTAACTAGAATGTTTGATTTTAAAGGGCAGGTACAACATTGGTAATTAATAATTATTCATCTTGAAAAAAATGTTTTGACTGATGTGCTTTCATCTTGGAGAAAACAGGAAATGTTAAGTCAATTGTACAAAAGCATAAAAATATGTAACAGTTTTTTTTCTAATTTTCTCACAAACGTGAGCAACTGTTGTGATGAAAATGTCACAGTTTGGTTTTATGATACAGGCCTAGCTATTTCTTGAAAACTAGAGGGTTAGTGAAATAAGCGTACATTACAAAATACCAATGTCTTCCCTTTAATATTTTTTATTTTTTTTTTATTATTATTTTATTTTTTTTCAGTCCCTCACATAGGGCACTTGTATTCGGCCCTAATCGCTGACTGTGCACACAGATGGCAGCGAATATCAGGAGCAGAAGAGACAATTTTCTCCACCGGAACAGATGAACATGGTCTGAAGGTTCAACAGGCCGCAAATCTTGCCAAGAAGAAGCCTCTAGAGTACTGTGACCAGGTCTCACAAGAATTCAAGGTGAACAGGTGCAAGGGTGCATCTAGAACAAAAAGTCATTCATGGTAGGGGGTCCAGGGCCCGCGTAAGGGCCCCGGGAAAGTTTCTCTGATGCTATGAGCATTTTCATGACCAAGTTTGCGAAGTATTCTGGCTCATGATTCAACCCAAATAGCGACATTATTTATATACTGAGCATCAGAAGAAATCTTTGGAAGGACACTTATTAAAATCCTCCGCGGAAAAATTAGAAATATTTGAACACAGGTAAACTTCAGTAATCTTTACTAAGCACATGTCAATAAACAAGATTAGTGAAGTTTACCTGTGTTCAAATATTTTTCATTTTTCCGTGGAGGATTTTAATGAGTGTCCTTCCAAAGATTTGATAAGTTTCTTTTCATGCTCAGTTTATATATTTGTTTGAAGGGTGCAGTTTTGGGAAAAGTTTGGGGTCCCCCTTAGCCTCCCCCCCCTTTCCCCCCGGATCCACCAGTGAGGACTGATGAGAGATATAACTGTGGTTCTGGATTTGAGGGGGAAGGGGGGATTTGAGGGGGAAGGGGGGATTTGAGGGGGAAGGGGGGGCATGTGTCCCTTCAACCCCTCTCACATCGTAGGAATGTAGCCAGCCTTTCACTGTTCTACCGTTATTACTACGGGGATTGTTCTGCTGAGCTACATGAGTTGGTACCTAAATGCAGGGATTTTCTCTCGTGTTACTCATTTTGCTTAAACAAGCAGATGAACACCCTCACTATCTTCGACTCCCCAAAATCAAGAGTAAGTTCCATTTGGATAGCTTCTTCCCTAGAACAGCATTACAATGGAACGACCTTCCTGCTGATTGTTTTCCACCAACTTACGATCTAATTAAGTTTAAGAAAAATATCAACAAATGTAATCTTGCTTAAATGGTGGATGTTATCGCAAATGTAACCCCTTACACTCTAGTGGCTTTTTGGCCTTGTTTGGGGTGACTGGCAGTAAATTTAAAAAAAATAAAAAAAATATAAAGAGTCAATCAATTATTTGTAATCCAGTTGCTACAGAATTTTAAGTTTTCTCAACTGAACATTGACTGTCAAGTTTAACTGTTGTTCAATTCAACTGTAAATGTAACATTGTTTATTACAGTTGATAACTGTATTTTGTTTCCATTTTCAGAGACTCTTCAATTCCAGCAATATACAGTATACAGACTACATACGCACTACAGAAAACAGGCACCAAACAGCAGTCAATACATTCTGGGTAATTGCATACAGTTCTTAATGCCAAAACATTGCTGCAGGCGTGTAGGCAGAAATTTGTCAAGGGAGGGACGGCGGAAAATTTTGTGAAAAAAAAGTAGCCCTGGAAAATTTGTTGCCAAGAAAATATTTTAATTGAGGTCACTGAACAACTCCACCCCTTTAAGGGTAAAGATGGGGTCAAATATTTGGCTGTCCCCCCCCCCCCCCCCCCCGCATTGCTATATGGGGTGCAGTCAACTTGATTATTTGCTAACTTGACCATCACCAACTTGAAATCTTGAGTGTCGACCATGACCCAAATTGATCATGACTGACATCCGACTCAACTGTTCAACCAACTCAACCACTGAACCGTCTCGATCTGTGCTGATTGAATGTGAACGAATAGTGTTTTTTAGCTAAAAATAAATAGGAACGTCTGGGATCATGACCCATTATTTTGATACAATATTCTGACCATGAGATTGGTTTTCAAGATGGCAGATCATGTAAACGGTTATGTATATGAAATTGGTTTTCAAGATGGCAGATCATGTAAAAAGTTATGTGTATTTAGATTTTTACTATTTTTAATTTGTTCATGCAAGATTTTTACATAAAGTATGTCTTACTAATGGTGGATGTTATTTGATAGATGTGGATGATCAAGCCAATTTGTAGCCGTTGTAATAATCACGGTTACTTCAAATATCAACTAAAATAAACATATTAATATAAACATACTCCTGATTTTCTTGAAGACCAAACTGCAAGATAACGGCTACATCTACAACGGGGAGTATGAAGGCTGGTACTCGACCTCTGACGAGACCTTCCTTAGCTCACAACAGGTGCAAGATGGTATTGATAAAGATGGGTCAAAGGTCAAGGTGAGCTAATGTTGGCACATCCTGAGTGTTTTCTGTTTCCAAATAAGCAAATAAAGTTTTTTTTGTTGAGTTTTTAGAGAGTGGTATGTTATTTTGTGTATTTCTTTCTCAATGAATGGATGATGAATGAAAGTCCTCACTATTTAAATACCATTTGATAATCATTTTTTCTCTTCTCTTTCCAAGATCTATACAGCAAAAATTTTCACAAATTTCGCCACCTCGTATGTGAAAATTGCTAATATAATTTAAAAAAACTGATTTTGCCCCTTTTTTCTCTCAATTTTGGGTACTGGTGGGTCTTTTATTTAAGAACTATTCATTTTTCTTACAGCCGCTAAACAAAAATTTAATACCACCCCACACTCGTCATCAGTCGGGAGAAACACTGGTCCAAAATATTTTTTCCAATTTGCCAATCAGTTGATACAGTCAAAATTCTATGTCTAGATTTATTTACAATGTTTACCAAAATTGTTGCTCATTTTCAGGTCTCGGTAGAAACAGGGAACCCGGTTGAATGGACAGCTGAAACCAATTACATGTTTAAACTGAGTGAGTTTTCATCTAAACTACTGGAGTGGCTGGACAAGGATCCTAGAGGTTAGAAGGAAATAAGGCTTTTATTCTTTATTTATAGATAGTGTCACTATACACTTTTGGTAACTCTTGAAAAAAACATAAATGATACAATTTTTACATAAACTTACTCGCTGTCAAGTTGATGACGTACAAGACCGCTCGGCCACAACACATCATGCTTTTCAAAAAAAAGACTTTTACAATAACCTTATTTTTGGTTGGTGATTGACTTTCCTATCATCAGCTGTGTATCCAGCCAAGTTTCATCACGTCGTGCGTCAGTGGATACAAGAAGACCTACAGGATATCTCTGTCTCTAGACAACGAGACAGACTACAGTGGGGTATCCCTGTCCCTGGTGATTCATCTCAGACTGTAAGAATAATGTACTTAAAGATGTCACAGTAGATTAGATTTTTGCCCTTACACTGACATTTGTATGAAGCACTGTAGACTCGGTGCTTTCCGAGTGTCTGTAAAAAAATTTACAGGTGACTTGTGCAGGATTTAATAATAATAATAATAATAATGTAGACTTATATAGCGCACGTATCCACCAAACTGGTGCTCAAGGCGCATTATATTATCACCCCTGCTCATCAGGCGCATAAATCATTCCTGAAACCATCTCAGCTCCCTGGGGAATATACAGCTCAACTGATGCCATTTCGGCGCATATAGGGCTAATCAAACACAACAACCAACTCTGCCCTCACAGGTACCCATTTACTCCTGGGTGGAGAGAAGCAATTATGGTAAAGTGTCTTGCTCAAGGACACAAGCACCCCGGTCGCGGTTGGGATTCGAACCCACATTCTGACGACTCGGCCATCAGAACACAAATCCGACGCACTAAACCGCTCGACCATAGCACTCCATATTGAACCCAGGCCACGTCTTCCTGTTTACTAGTGCCGACGTCTTACGTTTCGACCACCGAGCTTTCCCGATGACGATAGGCCAGCTCAAATCCTATATAGCAGCGGTTACCATGATATGCATAGAATTTCATCAGTTTTTTCGCTATTTGTACCAGAAATTTTCTGACATTTTCTTTATCATCGGAACAGTGTTATTTTACTTCCAGCAAGGAAAGCAACTGCTTTAAAATTATGCATTTGTTCAAAAATAACCACGAGAAGCATGGTTTAACAGTAAATATGTTTGTAATGAATTTATGGTGGGTGCCACCATAAATTCATTTGGGCACATAGTTACTGGAGTGCCATGGCCGAGCGGTTTAGTGCATCGGATTTGTGTTCTGATGGCTGAGTCGTCAGAATGTGGGTTCGAATCCCAGCCGCGATCGGGGTGCTTGTGTCCTTGAGCAAGACACTTTACCATGATTGCTTCTCTCCACCCAGGGGTAAATGGGTACTTGTGAGGGCAGAGTTGGTTGTTGTGTTTGATTAGCCCTATATGCACTGTAATGGCAGCAATTGAACTGTATACTCCCCAGGGAGCTGAGATGGTTTCAGGAATGATTTATGAGCCTGGTGAGCAGGGTTAATAATAATTATTGTTATTATTATTACTGTTAAACCAAGCTTTTGACTCCATAAACTCCAAAGTCCAGAGTCACTGGACAAAGCCACTCAGCATCATTACCCAGTAGTTTGTACATCATGTCAGTACCATGAAAACCATCATATATAAATTGTATATGACTGTAACTGAAACACTCATACTTTGTAGTAGTCATCAGTGATTCATTTTTTTGCTGACTTTTACATTCTACTTTGGTTTTTCAGATATATGTGTGGTTAGATGCTTTGGTCAACTACTTGACAGTGTGTGGGTTCCCTGACCAGACACACCACTGGCCAGCTACTCACATTGTGGGTAAAGATATCCTCAAGTGAGTCAAGCCACCGGGGACCAGTTTCATAGGTCTGCTTAGCAGAGAATTTCACTAAACAAATAATTTTGCTAAGCAATTCAAAACTACCAGCCGAAACACACACATTTTGTTTAGAAATTTGGCTGGTAACCATGAAGTCTGCTAAGCAAATTTATCTGGTAAGCAATTTTTCCTGTTTAGCAGCTCGGTGAAATTGGCCCGGTTCATCTCAGAACCAACCTATGTGACATCTCTTAAGAGATAGTTACATGCTGCTTACCGTAAACCTTAGGGAGGAGGGCCAAAGTCATGGTACAGCCAAGCCTTTGAGAAGCCTGGCCAGGCCTAGGCTACCCGGCTTCCTAATTGACTTTTGTGAGTCCTAATCCTGTAACAATACAGTACCTGTCAATCAACATAACCTGGGCTTCTGGAGGGCCTAGCCCAGGCAAGCAGAGCTCATTATATAGGCCAGTAGGCAGGGGAAAAGCCTGGGCCTGGCCGGGCTTCTCAAAGGCTTGGCTGTACCATGACTTTGGCCCTTGTCCATTACTCCTACTGTACAAAGCTTTAAATCCTACTTAGGCCAAAAAAGTGTCCGGTTTCTGGTCATTGGTTGGCTTCAAAGTCGGTGCGGTGACGTGCTTTTTTTTATTTATTTATTTATTTTTTGCCAACAGGGAAATACGTGATACATGTATATGCAGTAACCAAATTTCCCATATACAAAGTATGGTGGCTAAGAGAGGCCTCACAAATCGGGCAAATGTTCTACCCCCTATTTGAAAAATTCATTTAAAACACAGTACAGCAGAATTTTAAGCAATCCAGCAATTTTGGCTGCAATTGGAAAACATTTTTTTAAATGCTGACGCGCGGGTCTGAGGCAACATGCGCGGACACCATAAACTGGAGACTTTTTTTTGGCCTAACAGATTATTTTAATTCTTGTGTATTCACTCATAACATTCATAAGTTGGATCCTGCTGTATGCATAGCCATGGGTCCAGCTAGAGGGGTGTCCCCCCCCCCCCATGTTTCCATCACCCAAGTACTTATGTTTTAATTTGACTCTCCTTTCCAACATTTCTGGGTACTTCTGGCTAGGCGTGGACCCTGCATTGTAGAAATAATGAAGTGGAATTTTGTGTGTGAATTCTGTTCAAGTTGACATAATCTTGCAAACAAATTGCTGTTAATTGTTACACTTGTACTGTTTGTGTCATACGTGACACTCGTTCAGTCATGAGGCAGTTGAGTGCGTGGATTTTTAATGAGCATTTTTCTTGCAAATGTAAATGTTAATGTAAATTTGAAAAAGCCTTTTTCTGAAAATCACCCAAGCTTATTTGCTACAAACATTTGGGGAAAAAGCAGATGCAGGAATGTATAATATATGTTTGTTTTTTAAAATTTTGTAACATCTTTTCATCAGGTTTCACGCTATCTACTGGCCAGCATTTTTAATGGCTGCCGGGCTAGCTCCACCCAAGTCAATAGTGTGTCATTCCCATTGGACCATGGAAAATTTCAAGGTATACATAGTAATAGACATGATACACCATGCAGAGATGCCACTTACTGTGATTTAGGTGTAATATATACAATATCTTCACTCTTATTATGACTGCAACTACCCTTGTACCCATTTTAGGTGAAATTCTTGCGTCGGGTGATAAACAATTGATTTAATTTTGCCCTACACCGACGTGTGTATAGCACTGTATACTCAGTACTATCCGAGTGTCTGTGGAAAAAACTCCATAGGTGACTCGGGCGGGATTCGAACCCATGACCTTCTGCTTACTAGTGCAGATGTCTTAACCTCTCGACCACCAAGCTTGCCCGATGACGATTGGCCGGCTAGAATCCTATATAGGATTCAAAATGTTTGTTGTTATTTGCTTTGAAAGAAATAAAAGTATACCAGAAGTCTGTTACCTACATGAAGTGTGCCACTCGTGTACTAACCTAGTCCACGACACAGTACCAGAAGTCTGTCGCCTACATGAAGTGTGCCACTCGTGTACTAACCTATTCCACTGCATTGTACCAGAAGTCTGTTACCTACATGAAGTGTGCCACTCGTGTACTAATCTAGTCCACGACACAGTACCAGAAGTCTGTCGCCTACATGAAGTGTGCCACTCGTGTACTAACCTATTCCACTGCATTGTACCAGAAGTCTATTACCTACATGAAGTGTGCCACTCGTGTTCTAACCTAGTCCACGGTACAGTACCAGAAGTCTGTCACCTACATGAAGTGTGCCACTCGTGTACTAACCTAGTCCCACGGCACAGTACCAGAAGTCTGTTACCTACATGAAGTATGCCACTCGTGTACTAACCTAGTCCCACGGCACAGTACCAGAAGTCTATTACCTACATGAAGTGTGCCACTGGTGTTCTAACCTAGTCCACTGCATAGTACTCAAAGCACAATGGATTTGGGACATTCGTGACATATTGTTCCACAGACTGACGCGCAAGGTCTCAAAAAGAAGCAGTGCATTCTGGGAGACTTAGCTGGCATGTGAGAGAACTGTATATAGTACGCACGCCTTAGCGTTTAGCGTGTTCGCCCATTGTTAGCCCCACAGATGGTTTGCTTGCATCTAGTTCTAGGAACTCGCTTAGCTTCAAAAAAGGTTTTACTAGAATTCTATTACCTATATGAAGTGTGACACTCGTGTACTATCTTAGTCCGTGGCAGAGTACTCAAAGCACAATGGATTTGGGACATTCGTGACATATTGTTCCACAGACTGACGCGCAAGGTCTCAAAAAGAAGCAGTGCATTCTGGGAGACTTAGCTGGCGTGTGAGAGAACTGTATATAGTACGCACACCTTAGCATTTAGCGTGTTCGCCCATTGTTAGCCCCACAGATGGTTTGCTTGCATCTAGTTCTAGGAACTCGCTTGGCTTCAAAAAAGGTTTTACTAGAATTCTATTACCTATATGAAAGGTAAAACTTGTAGCTTTGCATGGTGAGGATGATAAGTAAGACTAATTGCGGTGACACCATGTGGAATCTCGATTGAGTAGTAATTAGTTCTGAAAAGAACTGGAGGTACAACTGGACATTTCGATCAGTATGCTCTGATCGTCCTCAGGACGAGGACGATCAGAGCATACTGATCGAAATGTCGAGTTGTACCTCCAGTTCTTTTCAGAACTAATTACTACTCAATCGAGACTCCACATGGTGTCACCGCAATTAGTCTTACTTACCTATATGAAGTGTGACACTTGTGTACTATCTTAGTCCGTGGCAGAGTACTCAAAGAACAATGGATTTGGGACATTCGTGACATATTGTTCCACAGACTGACGCGCAAGGTCTCAAAAAGAAGCAGCGCAGTCTGGGAGACTTAACCCGGCGTGTGAGAGAACTGTATCTGGCGTGCGCATCTTAGCATTAAGCACGTTCACTATATAAGGATTGTTTATTATTATTATTATTATTATTATTGACGTTGGGGGCAATTCCATGGTTACTCACGTTACGTTGTTGAGGTTTTGGGCCCCACTCTTAATGCCATAATATATATTTCACTCATCAGGTTTTTCACAGTAGTTGTATTATACCCAGATCTTACTCAGCACAAAATAATAATTTTAGAAATTTGTTATATGAACGCAATATAAAAGAAAAAATGTAACGTGAGTAACCAGCATTTTTCTCTTAATGTAGCATACATATAACACATTTCTTAAAATATTATTTTATACCGAGTAAGGTCTGGGTATAATGCAACTACTGTGTAAAGAACTGATGAGTGAAATATATAAAAGATTTTGAAATATATAAGTAAAAAGATTTTGCAACTGATTAATTTTGCGTCGGGTGATAAACAATTGATTTAATTTTGCCCTACACCGACGTGTGTATAGCACTGTATACTCAGTGCTTTCAGAGTGTCTGTGGAAAAAAACTTCACAGGCGACTCGGGCGGGATTCAAACCCACCTCTTGCTTACTAGTGCAGACGTTTTAACCTCTCGACCACCGAGCTTGCCCGATGACGAATCCCACCCGAGTCACCTGTGAAGTTTTTCCACAGACACTCGGAAAGCACTGTGTATACAGTGCTATACACACATTGGTGAGGGCAATATTAATCAGTTGTTTATCACCCGACACAAGAATTTGGCCCAATACCTCAAAAATGCAACGTGAGTAACCATGGAATCAAATTACTCTTTTTCACCATGTGAAAGTAATCTCTCTTGATGAGTAATATGACTCCATAAAGAACTTGTTTAACTTCATTTTTTCAATTAACTGTGCTCTGATACTGTACCTGTATTATATTTTCATCTGTGGTTCTACTCTTTTTGTTCGTTTTCTCACAAGAATTTGTAATAAATTCTGACCTGATGGACTTTTGTCTTTGACCTTTTGACCCTTTGTTCTACAGATGTCCAAGAGCAGAGGTAACGTAGTTGACCCATTTGATAGACTCAAGACATACAGTGCGGATGGTCTACGGTTTTTTCTCCTTCGGGAAGGGGTCCTGCATTCGGATGGAGGTCAGTGAAAATTAACATTGAAAATTAACATTGAAAATTAACATTGATGAAAACTCAAAAATATCTCCTGATTTGTTTGTCGCACAGTCTTGACCGCAGGTTAATGACTGGTTTTGGGCATGGTCCGAGCCGAAGGCGAGGTATTTATCACCTGTGACCACAAACACAAAACAGGTCATTAGCTTGCTGTAAAGACCAAGCGTCAAACTTTTATTCCCATTCATAAATGCCCGTGTCAATTTCGTTTTCAAAATGTAAACAATTTGTAATTTTTGTTGAATAAAGCCAAATAGAAATGGGCAAATTCACATTTTGGGGGACACACGAAACACTTTCAAAGTACATGTACATGTACATGAGTCAGGCGCATGATGCGAAACAATCTTTGTCACTTTGATAGGTTGAAATCCGCATTGTGCGTCGCACAAAACAGCTGGCGAACAGCTGGTACGTGTATACATAACAGCAAAAGAAACGTCACCCCTAAAAATATTTATTATTTTCATTTTATAATTAATATAATTTGTTTAATGAAGAATATTATGAGTATGGAGTGTAACACGAACACAATGTGGCAAATTTGGTTGACCTGGCAGCCAACCATCCCACAACATTGTATATTTATTATGTTTAATAATATAATTAATTTAGGGGGTGACGTTTCTTTTGCTGTTATGTATATATACGCTGCTCTGATTTTGATAAGCCATGTCTTTACCATCCGTTTATACACCCCCAATCAGATTGTCTAAACTGTCTTGGGCATTTATGATTTTATATTGAAAACTTAAAACATTTAACATTGGTAATTACCAGATTATCAAATATTATCTTAAAGGGACACTATCGTCACGCTCAGAGCAGACTTTCAACAGGGCATGGAATCGGTGTCCTAGTTTAAGATGAACACAGTCACTGAAAATTACTGGCTCATTTGTGCAGCAGCAACGGTAATATGATTTCATCATGTTGCTATTATTTTCAG
The DNA here is from genome assembly GCA_029582265.1 of Zoroaster sp. YZ-2022. Lineage (NCBI taxonomy): Eukaryota > Metazoa > Echinodermata > Asteroidea > Forcipulatida > Zoroasteridae > Zoroaster > Zoroaster sp. YZ-2022. The sequence goes on along the minus strand of CM055829.1, from coordinate 19,478,648 downwards.
TCACTGAGTTAACCAGTTCGCTTCGGATGCCGTGTATACACGCAATTTTTTTTTTGTACAGTGGATCGGAGAGCGTTTAAACACGCATTCCGATTTTTGTGTGCGTTATCGGGAGACTTGTCAACACGCCACACGTGGCGTGCCGTCGTGGCGGCTGACGTGTATACACGCAATCGTTTCTCGGAGTCCATGGGGTCACGGTTCAGTGGCCCCGGACAAAATGCACTGCAAATACTGAACGAGTTCACTCTTTTTGTTGATTTTTGCCTAATCCCTTTATCCAAGACCTGTTCCTTTGACGTACCAGCCAAGCATTTGAAAAGACGGATTTATATCCATTGTTTACGAGGCATTCGATCTCTCTCCAGGTATGCCGTCTTTTCCACCGGGGCGCTGGTCGCTAATAGGCCGTTGCATCGGAGCTTGCCAACGGTCTAATTGTGCTGAACAAACACAACCGTAATTAAAAAACTAGCCATTTAATTCTCGAAATGTCAATGAGTAAAGGTGTTTATTTGGTTGTCCGAACTTAGTTTCATTGACAAAAAAATTATTAATGGCTAGAAATTTTTAAAGATTTTTCACTGAAAATAAACCCGCACGGGGGACTGGAAAAATATAAATATTCCCGACGTCAACTGGTTAATCTAAAACTAGCACTCTGATTCCATGCCCTGTTGATCGTGACAAATATTGTCCCTTTAAAGCTTACTGATTGTTGGTAATCCTGAGAAATTATTCCTAAAGGAACGTATTACAGGTAATTAACAATCTGATTTAAAATGCGTTGGCAACAAACCTATTTGTTAATTTTTTAGGGTGTCCTTTTAGGCCCCCCCAAAAAAGTCTTCAGTTTCTGGTCATAGGTCGGCTTCAAAATCGGTGTGGTTTTTTTTGGGGGGGGAGGTAATCTTTTTTTCTTTTTTTTTGGCCAACCAGTGAAATATTTGACCAAATGTCCCATACATAAAATATGGTGGCTAAGAGAGGCCGCACAAATCGGGCAAACGTTCATACCCCTATGTGAAAAAAAGTCGTTTAAACCACAGTGCGGCAGAATTCCAATCGATCCAGCAATTTTGGCTGCAATTGGACAATTGTTTCATAGCAACAACTAAAAATGCCGACACGCGGGTCTGAGGCGACGCACGAGGAGACCGGAAACCAGACTTTTTGGGGGAATTAATTTGTGGTTTGTGGGTTATTAATACATTTTTCAATTGTCCTGTTTTTTTTTTATAGTAACATCAATCAAAAACTATGCAAATTTTCCCTATTTATGTTGATATGTGATTCCCAATAAATTATTAAAGAGGGGATCAAAGGTCAAATTTAGTTTTGTGATTTTCCAATAACTAGAGTCCTTATTAAAGTGTGAAAAAATTATTAAAAAAATTAGTCTCTAACCTCACGTTAAAGTGATGTAAAATGTCATTTTATTTGATAACCTTCCTGTGTGAAATTTGTTAACATCCAAAGACAACAGTGACGTCCCATTTCAAATAAATGGATCTCTACATTTTTGTACGGTGAATTTGCAGTTCATTCCTGAATCTCCACAATATTTGATCAAATCGGCGTTGAAATTGACTTTTTGACAAACAAAAAATTCTTGTATGGAATGTTACAGACTCATTTACCGTAAGAAAATAGTGATGTCATGTTTCAAATATCGCTCTGAAAGGGTATCAAATAAAATGATATGTTACACCACTTTAAAGTGAAGTTAGAGACTTGTAATTTTTTTCACACTTTAATAAGGACTCTATCTATTGGAAAATGAGTGCATCACAAAACTGAATTTGACCTTAGAGTGCCTCTTTAAATCTGTTTAAAAGTGATATGGAGTGTAATATGGTGCACTACTTTTTATGAACGCAATAAAAAGTTAAATACTTTTGCCATTTTGACCATTCCAAGGTTCAACATTATAAGGGTCATAGGTCAAGGGTCATCTTTGTATTTACACAGTGTGTGAAGGAGCCACACAGCATAAGGAAACTCTTGTAGCTGCAAATGATATTTATTGCTTTGATATTTTTCCCCCTTTTTTTCAGACTACACAGACGAGAAAGTTCTGAAACTTCTTAATTCTGAGCTAGCAGACACATTCGGTAACCTGTTGTCAAGGGTGACCAGCAAGGCGCTGAACCCTCGTCAAGAATTCCCACAATGCCACGCTGACCTTTTCCCAGAGCGACAGACAAGTCCACGTTTGTCGGGGAGGGCAACCGCAGAGGATTATCTATTAGTATCGGCCGTTTGTCAGCTGCCAGGTATTGTTTATCCCTTTTATTTTCTTAAAGGGGCAGCATCGTCACGATCAGAGTAGACTTTCAACAGGGCATGGAATTGGTGTCCTAGTTTAAGAAGAACACACTGATTGAAAATTACTGGCTCATTTATGCAGCAGCAGCGGTAATATGACCTTATCATGTGGGGTATTATTTTCAGTCACTGAGTTAATCTCAAACTTCCACTCTGCTTCCATGCCCTGTTCATCGTGACGATATTGTCCCTTTAAAGGGACAGTATCGTCACGATCAGAGCAGACTTTCAACAGGGCATGGAATCGGTGTCCTAGTTTAAGATGAACACAGTGACTGAAAGTTATTGGCTCATGTATGCAGCAGCAACGGTAATGTGACCTTATCGTGTGCGGTATTATTTTCAGTCACTGATCTAATGAGTTAATTTAAAGCACTCTGATTCCATGCCCTGTTGATTGTAACGTTATTGTCCCTTTAAGTATATACAGTGTCAGGCCTGGAATTTCATTTTTGTGTCACAAAGCCATTTTTCCTGAGTAAACAGCATTTTAGTTCAAATATCAGAATTTCTATAGGAGCATTTTTAAGACAAGACAGCAAAGGCTATTTCCTTTATTGTCTCCATGAAGTTACATGCCTGCAGTGGTACTGTACAAGATCCTAGATGGCTCAACCACAGATCAAGCAGACAGGTTCACTTTTTTGATAAACAGAATGTGTTTGTTAAATTGTTTGCCCTTCACCGACTTATCTATAAAATACTGTATACTCGGTGTTTGTCAAGGGTCTACGGACTGTCTCTTTGGTTGTTTGTTGGTCAGTTTCTTTATCTCTTTTTGTAGTATTTTGTACATTTTTACTGTTTTTACTGTAAATTTAAACACAATTTTGATGTGCATGTATAAATTATTTATGAATTTTTATATTTGTGTATGCTGCCTGTAATATGATCTAATAAATAAATCAAATAAAATGAAGAGGTAAATCAGGCTGGATTCAAACCCACGACCTCCTACTTACAATAGTGCTACTTACTATAGTGCAGATGTCTTAAACCTCTCAACCCACCGAGCTGTCCCAGTGATGACTGGCCGACTAGAGTCATTATAGAGAAGTCGATAGCCCATTTTTGTACACAGTCACTCCAAAGCACTGTGTATACACAGCATAGCTAAGTCGATGAAGGGTAAAAAAAGCAATTGTTTAATATCTCGACGCAAGAATTTCATAAATTAAAATAGAATATAGTTCATGGCTTTATATGTTAACTTTTTTCTTCTCCAGAATCAGTCGATCGTCACTACAACAACTTTGAAGCTTACAAGGCACTGGATGAAATCATGTCATGTTTGAGGCAAGCTAACGCCTTCGTTCAAAGACACGAACCCTGGAATCTTATCAAAAACGAGCAAGATGGACCTTGGTTAGAAACTGTCCTCTACGTCGCCATGGAAACACTGAGGATTTGTGGGATACTGCTGCAGCCTGTTATACCACACACGGCCGACATGTTATTATGCAGGCTCGGAGTGGGAGAAAACGAGAGGACATTGGAACATTTGGAATGTTTTCAAGGAATTTGTGAAAACAGCACAAAAAGACCACTCGGAAAAGACACAGGGATTTTGTTTTCAAGACTGAAACCTGAGGACTGTAGATGATATTCGTTTGGGAATAATTGATAATTCCATTCAAAAACAGATTTGTGAATTACTAAGATTTGGAGTGGAGTGCCATGGTCGAGCGGTTTAGTGCATCGGATTTGTGTTCTAATGGCTGAGTCGTCAGAATGTGGATTTGAATCCCAACCGCGACCAGGGTACTTGTGTCCTTGAGCAAGACACTTTACCATAATTGCTTCTCTCCACCCAGGGGTAAATGGGTACCTGTGAGGGCAGAGTTGGTTGTTGTGTTTGATTAGCCCATATGTGCCGAAATTGCAGCAATTGAGCTGTATACTCCCCAGGGAGCTGAGATGGTTTCAGGAATGATTTATGTGCCTGATGAGCAGGGGTAATAATATTTATGCGCCTTGAGCACCAGTTTGGTGGATACGTGCGCTATATAAGTCTACATTATTGTTGTTGTTGTTGTTGTTTCCATTTTGAAACTATTACATAGATTGCAATTTGGTGAAAACAGAAATTTATTTTGTCAGAATTATGTGGTATTTTTTTCCATAAGAACTAAGAAGATTTTCGAGAAGGAATTATTAGGATTTCTCTTTTAGCACTTGCAGAGATTTCCATTCAATTTCTGAGATGTGTAAATGCAATTACAGAGATTTCTATATCTGAGAATTGTGGGGATTTTGGGAATCAATGAAATTTCCACTTGGGAATTGCAAAGATTTTTTGTTTGAGAAATCTGATATATCCAATGATTAATTTTTAAATTAAAATCAATGCATTTTACATGGTTTACATTAGAAACTTTGAAACACAAAATTTTAACAAGGAAGGAATAAAAGGAAATAGACTATTATTATTGAGCAGCCCATTTGATCTTATTACAACAACTCACTGAAAATATTGACTTTTGTAGTTTGTAGTCATTTCTTGATTAACCCTAACCTTCCCAAATCCTCAAAAATCCTCTTTGCTAAAGTGAAGGATTTTGAAGGATTGAGGTTACATTCTACATGCTCTTTGCTAAAGTGAAGGATTTTGGAGGATTGAGGTTATTAGGCATACTTGCCTTTCCATGGTACATGTCCATCCATGTTTGTTGTAGTGATTGCAAGGTCAGTGATTGGGTCAGTGGACACTGTTTATTGCTCCATGCATGCAGGGAGGGTCCCTGGCCATGTACAGTACATGTATCACAGATTAGAAACACAACATGTCATGTGCTTGCTTTACTACTAAGTTATGTGTAAGCAAATGGGCCTAGGGAGTTAGGGTTATGCCCGCCCGGAAGGTATAACATGCCTATGTTCATTTCGACCATGGAGGTAGAATGATCTTACCACCATGTTTCAACCCTCTGGTTTCAATAAATATAATTATCATAAAACTAAGTTTCATAAGAATATGTGCTCACGATTTTGAGAAAACAAGGAAATGGGCCTAGGGAGTTAGGGTTATGGGAAGGTATAACATTGGTATTGGTAACATAATTATATGTTCATTTCGACCATGGAGGTAGAATGATCTTACCACCATGTTTCAACCCTCTGGTTTCAATAAATATAATTATCATAAAACTAAGTTTCATAAGAATATGTGCTCACGATCGATTTTGAGAAAACAAGGAAAACCTGTTTTATGTTTTTATGTTTTACAAAAGGTTGCAAGACGGCATTATAAATTCAACATAACAATTCTTCTGCCCACTCTTGTTTATATATGTGTGCATGTTTGTATGTCGTCCATTTTGCTTTTGCAGAGATGCCACTTTTCCGGTTTAAACCGGAATTCCGGTTATCTCCCCAAAATCCGTTTTTTTTCCCGGCCGTCCATTCATAAAAAGACCGGAGGAAAAAAAAGGAAACGGATTTTTTTTTTTTTTTTTTTCGCGTCTCGAGAGCTCGACGTACGACAGCAGCGCAGCAGTAATTTCAGTAGCCTTGATTTCGAGGCTTATCCCGCGAACGCCTGCCGACTACGTGTATGTATGTAACGAGCGAACGTGTTTTCCAGATTTCATCCTTTCAGCACTAATGACATTCCTAACAATATTTTTAAAAGGTCTGACCTCATTCGTCTTCGTATGTATGCTGTAGTGGTAAGCGAAGTTATCACACACAGCCTTGAAATCAAGTCTATGATTTCATGCGTCGGTGGTTTCCGATCGCAGTCTTCATATCAAATACTCCTACATTACTCGCCGGGTACCAACCAAGTCCTTGTCACATGGCCATCTGAGACTAGGCAGGACGAGTTGTCTAACACATGTACATGTATGCTGAAGCGATACGCATTGAAACTTGGTTTTCGTAAATTCTGTCAAAGCATAATAATAATAATAATGTATAGATTTATATAGCGCACGTATCCACCAACTAAGTGGCGCTCAAGGCGCATTATATTATTATCCCTGCTCATAAGGCTCATAAGGCTCATAAATCATTCCTGAAACCATCTCAGCTCCCTGGGGAGTATACAGCTCAATTGCTGCCATTTCTAGCGCATATAGAGCAAACCATCTCTGCCTTCACAGGTACCCATTTAACCCCTGGGTGGAGAGAAGCAATTATGGTTAAGTGTCTTGCTCAAGGACACAGGTGTCACGGCCGGGGCTCGAACCCACACTCTGCTGCTGGCAACACCAGAACTTGAGTTCAGTGCGCTAGACCGCACGACAATCCACTTTACGTGCATTATACAACACACGGGACCTACGGCTTTACGTCCCATCCGAAGGACGAAGCAATTATGGTTAAGTACCTTGCTCAAGGACACAAGTGTCACGACCGGGGCTCGAACCCACACCCTGCTGCTGGCAACACCAGAACTTGAGTTCGGTGCGCTAGACCGCTCGGCCACGACACTCCATGGAGGAAGAGTGAGGCCATTCTCTTCGGGACAATTCAAAGATGGAAAAATTCAAGGTTCTGCAAAGAACGGACAGTTTGAAGACAATTGAGGCGAAGGTTAAAAATAAATGGCTATTTGTCACAATGATAATAAATTTCAGGTTTTTTTTAGCCAACGCAGTGGCATCTCTGCTTTTGAGGAAGAATCTGCTAGGCTCAAAATCGAAACATAAGGTCATTAAGTACTATTTTGCTTTATCTAATATGGAAGTATTTCATGAAATCATTTATCATGATTGATTACTTCCTCCATGATTGATACCAGTACCAATTTTAAGTAAGTTTGTTTAGATAATGATTTGGTATTATGTACGTTCCCTTTAATAATTCTCCCACATCCATTTGAGAGCATGATTGCTTATGCACAGTTAGTGCTTCCACTTTTCAAAATTAAAGGGTTCGTTCTAGTCTTCAATTCCCATATCAGCACTAAGTACTAAGCCGCTAGAGGGCGCTATGCACAACAAAACTAAATCTAAACCTCTTTTGATCTTGAACTCAACTAAGGGCGCGCGCGACCGTAAAGAGTTCAAGTTGTGGCAGATCGTCAGTCAACAATTTCTCAACATTTCATTTTGAAATTAATTGTGTAATTATTATGATTGTAAATGACAGAATGAGTGGTTGAAATACCTAAAAACTGTAATAAAACAAATTAATTAACACATGAGTGGTTGAAATAATTAAATTAATGAAGTGAACCCTCAAAGGACGCATGGTGCCGTTACCAAAATATGTTTGTATACACTGTGGTTAATTAGGCCTACTGACATTTCCCCCGTCTTTTTTCATGCCGATGTTGTTATTGGGTTTTTTTTCTTACAGGCAATTTTCAAAAAATAAGTTTTCATGAATTAGGCTCATATCCTTCCAGGAAGGAAAACCGGCATACTTTGTGAGATACTCACATGCATTTCACAAAATAACTTCAGTACTTAATTGCCTAAATTAATATCACAAGACCCAATACAAATACATTTCGGGGCATTATTAACTGAAAACAAAATGTAAATTTGCAGTTTTCTGATTCTGCCAAAACAAGTCCGGAAAATTGCCGGTAAAAAACGAAAAACACCGACGATGCATCATGTTATAGTTGCCATTAACATCTCAATAAAAACGTAATTCTTTATAAATTATTGCTCATAAATTATATTTTTTGAAGAGAAATCTATAGTTGTCTGGTTTGGGAATTGTTATAGGTTTACGGATAACACTGTGTGTAGGCCTAATTTTGTCTTATTAGAAGAAGTAACGTGTTTCTAAAAACAAACAAACAAACAAACAAAAAATGTCTGGTAGTGAGGATAGTTCTCGACGTTTCGAACTATACTCTGTTCGTCTATCGGGAGGAAGTTTTGGATATAATTTCTTTAGAAACTTCTTAGGATACTGTATATTTTTCCAAAGGGAGGAGAAAGGGATTTAGCTATTATCTTTAAGCAATTGAGTTCCTGTGCATATCGATTTGCAGCAAATTAACAATTAATTATATCAGGAATAACAAACATAATGGTCATTCCAAGAAAATCTTCATTTATTCATTATATATACATACATTTAATAAAAAACATTATCTTAAAAAAAAAAACTAAAACTTTCAGCATTGGAATACTTTTTATGGAAGAAGGCATGTGTATAATAAATTATGTTAAGTATCCACCCACCCCGTCCCCCCAATTTTTTTTTTAAAATTTAAAATATTTAAAATACCTATACTTTATTTGGATGATAACAGTTTTCCCCAAGTCGAGATTGGATTGATAGTGACGCTGAGAACAGTGATTATGCAATATGAACAACATTTAATTAGTTTTTTTTTCCTACGGAAAAATAAACCTGGGATAGCTGTCGATCGGAAGGAAGCCTCTTCACTTTTGAAATAGCGCCCTCTGCTCATATGAAAAGTGAACTTTGATAACTCGTTGGGTGGTCTTTTTAAAAACAGACTTCACGTCGACCGCAGACAAAATCGGCATGTGTTAAATATATTTTAATATAAATATTTACAAAGCATTGTTATTATAAACATGCATGATTACAATCAGTTATACAGAAGCAATATTATTCTTGAATTGTTTCAAAATAAAATGGAAATGTGTATTACTTGAGTAGTTTCATGAAAGAGGTTAGTCGAAGTTTACTCCTGGTGTATAGACCACCCACGAGAAAGTTCAGTTTAAATGGCCATGGGATCTGGGAATAAGAAATGCCAATGGAATGTGTGTACGGTTGAGCCGTTAGTACTAGTACTAGAGATAAAAACCGCCCTTTGATTTGTGTTTATTACGTTGGGTATTTCAGAGTTAAACCCTAGTTTTGTTATAAATATCAGCACAAAAAATTGGGAAATCATGATACTTTTTCTGTGGAGATTTGAGGCCCATCAGCCGATATATGAAACAGATTGATGGTCAAAGTTGTTTATTGAAACTGCTCGAGTTCCAACGAAGAAAATAGTGAGTAGCCATTTTCTCCATACTTTCTTGTTGAAGTCTTTCTTGTTGAGTTCGACTGTAAAACTTGCATGACTTGTAAAACTAAACTGCGGTGTTAATGTTATGAATATTGGACATACTTCAATTGTTTAGCTCTAATTATACCTCCATGATCCTGACTTTTTTTCTAAGCATGCAAAAAGAGAGCGTTTTTGACATGTTTTTTGTTAAGACACATAAATTCCCAAAATTCAGCTTTGTACTAATAATGGTCTCATTTTATGCTCTCATTTTATTGTAAAATTTACTTGGTGTAAACTGTAAAGACTAATTTGACATGCTTGGTATGGTATCAGTTATAAATTGTACGAATAATTGTGTCTGTAATTTTTGTCAGGCAGTCTGTCGTGTCATGGAGTGTAGCCCCATTCTAACGTTTTTATTAATTGTTGTTTTTCTTTTATTTGAATGAAAAACATGGCGGCCATTGGGCCAAATTGCATTTATATATAAGCTATATAATTTACGAAGTTAATATAAAAAAAATATTTAAAAAACCACTGTTTTAAATAACATAATAAATACAAATTTATGTTAAAATAGATTCTTTAAAAATAATTAAAATTAAAATTTACAAACTAAACAAAAGGACACAATTAAAATGGTGGTGACAGACAAAAAATGCAGAAAAACAAAAACAACAAACTAGGATACAAAAAAACAAAGAACACATTAGGAACAGAAATACAACAGGCAAAGGCACACACTAGAAAACTCTTACAAAAAACCTACATGGACGACAGTATTAGTATAACTGACAAAAATGACAATGACAGTAACTAATTGCATCACTGGACATCCCTTGTTCTTGGCCCCCTAGCTACACATGTACAAAAATGGGGTGATTTTTTTTCCAACTTTTGATTTGCTACTTACTGCACTCTTTATCCAAGAAGACAACCTTTCCATAAAATCCATTATATCCACTATTGTAGGATCATTCGCTTTCATGAAATTATTGACGAATTCTTGGGATTAAATTTGTAAACAAATCCTGGGAGGTCATTGATGTGTCAATTCAACCATGGAGAAAGGAACACACTTGACATCACCATTCCCTATTGTGATAAAACATGGTGATGTTAATATTAAAACCCTAACCACAGAGCCCTAACTACCCCAAATCCTGAAAAATCCTCCAAAATTCAGCACTGTTGGAAACTGGTACTTCCACTTCTTCAAATGGGACCAAATTACTACCTGGCTTGAAGTACAGGCCATAAGTACTGAATAAGAGAGGTCAATGAAAATGCATGGTGCATTTTAAAGATAAGGGCATGTGTCCAAAAGTGCACTGGAGGATTTTGGAGGATTCAAGAAGGTTCCTAGCCAGAAAACCTAGGGGGTTAGGGTTAATTAATAACCTACTTTTTGGAGGTCCACCGAGTCCTTCTTTGGGAGAGAAGCATTTTTCCAAAATAGAGCAGAGCACAATTAAAACCTTGATCGAAAGATAATCTTAAACAAACAAAAAAAGATTATTATTCTCCTGAAGATGATCAGAGCATAGTGATAAAAATGTTGAGTTGTTTTCATAACTAATTACTACTCAAAAGATAATTTCTACACGGTGTCACCGCAAACAGTCTGTACTTATCCTTTTCAGCATGCAAAGCTACAAATCTTACTACACGGTGTCACCGCAAACAGTCTTTACTTATCCTTTTCACCATGCAAAGTTACAAATCTTACTACATGGTGTCACAGCAAACAGTCTTTACTTATCCTTTTCACCATGCAAAGCTACAAATCTTAATTATTGATTACATTTTTAAATAAATATTACTTGATGGTATCAAACATCCCTTGAAATATTTCTGTCTCAGGTGCTTGTATTTTTAAAGTAAAATTAGTGAAATAATTTCTAAAATAAATTTCTGTCATCCAAAAACAGAAATTTCAAGTTAGAATTAAATTGAAAACAAACCATCTAAATGCATTTTCTCTATTTTCTCGTTATTAACCACACAGTAAAATAATAACCTGAAACCTTGGTTGGTTTTTATAATATATCCTGATTCTTATGGATGTCGGACATTTTACCAAACCCCTAAAAGTGTATAGTGGCTGTGCTATAAGGAAGAAAAATAATTGGTCATTATATTTTGGGCAACATAATCATGGATTATGTTGTTTTATATGAACACAATTATACATTTGGAAAACAAGGTTTTTTGGGGCCATGCGTGGTCGCCCTAGATCTGCCAGTGGGCACACAGCATTGGTAATTATCAGATTATAAGTTTTTATCTAAAACCTTACTTGGTGTAAAGTTGGTAAACGCAAATAATTCTGAGAAATTATTTCATCTGAAATGCTTTCATCTTTGCTAATACTTGCAACACAAAATTCAAGATTTGCTATTCAAAATTAAGAGAACATTCTCACAAACATATTTCTGCCCTAAAAAGTGCTTTTACCATTGTTAATCATTACCTGTTATCCTAACCAAGAGTCTGTTGGTCAAGACAAACACTTTATTTATAATCATTTCAGTGCTTTCACATCTTTATAGAGAAGACCGGAATCCTTAGGTAGAATTTACATAAAATTGCGGGCAATTTTTTTGTAGAGCATAAACAACCCTTACTTCTACTGTACTTCCACCATGCAAAACATGAAATCCTACATATTAATTTTTTTTTTTTTTTTTAAACCTGAACACTTTTTTACAAAAATGTGAGCACAAATTGTGATAAACTTCAACTTGAGTTTTACAGGCCTGGAATTTCATTTATACAGGGGCAAGGCCACATTTCCTGAGTAAAGGGAACTGATATTCTTATAAGAATATCAGAATGTTAATGGATGCCATGGTCTGTGCAAAATGCCAGGCCTGGTTTTATGATATATTTATTGGAAACTAAAGGTATGAAAGGTAATTTAAAGGGACAGTACGTCACTTGTATTAGGTAGCGTAAATGAATGTACGCTACCTACAAGTGATATACTTCCACTTCTACATTAAATTAAAAATTTATTGTGATATTGTGGGTGGGGGATCATATACGGACCAAGGGGTCTCTTTACAGCCCCACCTGGACTGTAGCGCTGTATCTCATAATAATAATAATAATAATAATAATAAAGATTTATAGCGCGCACATATCCACCCTGCTGGGCGCTCAAGGCGCGGAAACAAAGAAAAAACATGAATACAAACAATATACAATGATAGCATAGGGGGAAAAAAAATAAATTATGTACCGAGATACATGTACCTACAATGCAATTACAAATATACATCATCTTTGAAGAGTTGTGACATAAGATGAGTTTTAAGCATCGACTTAAATCTGGTTATACTATGACAAGATTTGAGTTTAGTTGGAAGATGATTCCAGAGTCTCGGAGCTGCGACAGAAAACGACCTATCACCCCAGTTCCGTTTTGAAGTTGGTTCCTTTAGGAGTGACATGTTGCTGGAGCGCAAATTGCAAGTGATGGAGTGTAGACTTTAAGCAGTTCAGAAATATAAATTGGAGCAATGTTATTGAAAGATTTGTGAACAATTAGCATAAGTTTAAAAACAATTCTCTGTGAGAAATGTATTAGAATGTTTGTCATTAAATTAGTTTTGTTACTAAATTATTGCCCAGACTGTCTTGCTTGTGGGTTGGTTGGACAGTGATCCAGTGAGTCTTCTTTTGTGCTACATTCAGCTTTGTTGTCAAGAAGATCTTGAATGTTTAGAGTATGGTAGGTTCACAATACCACTGCATCTTCACTGCATCTTCAGGGTGTATTCACAATACTAAGCTGCATCTTCACAGAAACACAATGTACAATAGGTAAAACTTGTAGTTCTGAAAAGAACTGGAGGTTACAACTGGACATTTCGATCAGTATGCTCTGATCGTCATTCTCCTGAAGAGTTGTAACCTCAAGTTCTTTTCAGAACTAATTACTACTCAATAGAGAATTTCACTTGGTGTCACCGCAATTAGTCTTACTTAACAATGCACAATACTGATGCATCTTCACAGATAGGGTGCAGACAATACTACTGCATCTTCACAGATAGGGTGCAGACAATACCACTGCATCTTCACAGATAGGGTGCAGACAATACCACTGCATCTTCACAGATAGGTGCAGACAATACCACTGCATCTTCACAGATGGGGTGCAGACAATACTGCTGCATCTTCACAGATGGGGTGCAGACAATACCACTGCATCTTCACAGATAGGGTGAAGACAATACCACTGCATTTTCACAGATAGAGAATAATGCACAATACTACTGCCTCTTCCTTCTTTCGATTATCACCCTCTGTATAATCTCACACCAGACAGCAAGGTTGCCCAAAACTCCAGCTTAAATGCTTAGTCGGCATTGAGCATTGTGAGAATGAGGGAATACAATGATAGTTTTTGTCACTCACAGAAGACCATAGGGTATTGGGGGATCACCAGCTTTTAATATTGCATTTCAAATGAAAAGCTTATGCCCCAAAAATACATATGATGTCCAATATGCGGCAGAGTGCACCCCCTCACATTGTGTCTTCATTGTGTTCCAGGAATCTTAGGAATTCTTTAGAGGATTGATCAGGGGGAGAGGTCTGTTAACAATAGAACAACAGTGTGTTAGTGTATAGGGACATTGGGGGGGGGGGGGGTGGCACTCTGCCGCATATCGAGCATGGTATACAAAAATGCTTTCTAAAAAGAATTGTCTGTAGCCATGTGGCATTTTAGTGGACAAGATTACGCATGCAGACGAGGGTTACGCATGCAGACGAGTTGATTTCTGACCAACTTCTGTTTCTTACGTACTTGCATCTTTCTTCTACTTCTAGACAATTATTATTAAGTGAATCAAATGCCATGGATGCTTTATTAACGGGGCATGGAATCAGAGTGCTAGTTTTAGATTAACTCGGTGACTGAAAATAATATCCCACAAGATAAGGTCATACTACCGTTAAAAACCCTAAAAACCAAAATATAACCAACACTCTAGTTAGCCGATGGTTCTCTCAATGATCTAACCATCACATTTCAGTGGCACGTCACCTGGGAATTGTAGTTAAAGAGACAATATCATCACGATCAACAGGACATGGAATCGAAGTGCTAGTTTAAGATTAACTCAGTCACTGAAAATAATACCCCACATGATAAGGTCATATTACCTTTGCTGCTGCATAAATGAGCCAGTATTTTCAGTCACTGTGTTCATCTTAAACTAGGACACTGATTCCATGCCCTGTTGAAAGTCTGCTCTCATCGTGATGATACTGTCCCTTTAAGATTGCACCCTATCAACAAATACTTTTTGGAGCTAGGTAGAATTAAAATAATTCCGGCTCGCTGTCATTGCCTCAAGCCTTGGTAATAAAGTATAAAATATCCACAAGTTTGTACCATTTTTCTGTGTTTTCAGTGCCAAACAATTGATGGATTGTTGGAATATAATAATAAACAAAACCCTAACCCCCTATCTGGCTAGGAACCTCCTTCAATCCTCCAAAATCCATCAGTGCATTTTTGGAAACATGACCTTATCTTCAAAATGCCGGCACCGTGCATTTTTGTTGATCTTTCACATTCAGCACTTATGCTAATAAAATATATTACTACAAAAAGATAATTATTAGAAATAGCTCCGTGAATTGATCATTATAACAAGGACCCACAGCCATATCATAAAGTCAAGATAAATTGGTGGTACTGAGAGTATATCATTGACATAGGGAAGCATTTCGCTTGTATTACATAGCAAATCGAAACACAAAATTCACAATTTGCTACACAAAATTAGAGATATTTTTCTGCCTAAAAAATATTTTTAACACTAAATCATTTCCTGTTATCTTAACCAAGGGTCTGTTGGTCAAGACAAACAGTTTATTTATAACATTCATTAAAATTTCTCTCCATGTGTAACTTTAAATATCATATTTTAGTAGTCTAACAACCTCATAATTATATGTTTTAAGTCAACACGTTCAGTCAATTTCCTATGAAGCTATAAACCAAACCAGGGTTTGGAAATGCCATTAAACTAACCTGTAAAATTTCATCACAGTAATTGCTCACGTCTGTGAGTAAAGATAACAAATAATAGCTTCTTTATTGTAAATTCTTGTTCTCAAACCTGGGTCACATATTCAATTTATTATTTTCTGAAACATTGAGTTCCTTCAGCTTTTTGGCGCTTGATTTTTATCAGGTATATTATATACAAAGTACATGGCTTTCATGTACAGTACGTACTGTATGCACACACACATGTGCAACGCACGGACGTTTGGTATAATTATTTGCACACGGAACAAACTTAGCTCCGCCCTACTGTTGGTAGTTTCACGCACGTCCGCAATTCCGTTTTAAAGTCGCAGTGGTAAGGGTAATCGGTATTCATTTCGATCGATCAAACGAAACATACAAGTTACAACAAGATGTCTGGACGTGGTAAAGGAGGAAAGGGACTCGGAAAGGGAGGCGCTAAGCGTCATCGCAAGGTGTTGCGTGATAACATCCAGGGAATCACCAAGCCCGCAATCCGTCGTCTGGCCCGCCGTGGTGGTGTCAAGCGTATCTCCGGTCTGATCTACGAGGAGACCCGTGGTGTCCTGAAGGTCTTCCTTGAGAACGTCATCCGTGATGCCGTCACATACTGCGAGCACGCCAAGAGAAAGACCGTCACCGCCATGGATGTCGTCTACGCTTTGAAACGTCAGGGACGTACCCTGTACGGATTCGGCGGATAAGCTAAAGCTTCACTTCAAAACAACCGGCTCTTTTCAGAGCCACCACATTTTCAAAAAAGAGATTATTTGCTTGTTCTGTCAATAGCCTAGCTGATATTGTATAAATACAAAATATTAAAAATCAAAGATTAAAAATAAAGTGGAACCTTAATAAATTCACATTATCCCCGAGCCTACCACTTCGGGCCTACTTTTCAAATATTTTTGTTCTGCCGGGCTATGGGGGGGGGGGGGGGGTTCTTTTCAAGAAACTGTATGCCTAGTAAAGTAGTATTGAAGTAGGCCTAGGCCTAGATAAATATTTATGCCTTCAAATACGTTACTTACGAGGGGGAGGTACGGGTGGGGGTTAGCAAGTGGAACCATGCATGAGGTCACCTATTTAATTAAATTACCCAGTCTACGCACTACTGCCCTAACGTTCATGTAGCTTACAATCGAGAGCGCCCTCCCCCTAGCCCTGTTACTTTTCCCATCATGATTACGATTGTATCCATATTATATGAGCATATTCTCCATTTATATTTCGGCTTGTTTAGCATAGCATGATGTGTAATGTAACACATGTCAGTTGTCACACGTTCTTCATCAGCGTGTTTTATTCCTTCCCACTAAATTTTATAAGGCGTCGGAAATATGCCCCACTGATTATCAGGATAAAAACAAGCTGAAACAGACATGGACTTAAAAAGTTGATGAACAAAATAGGAGAAACTGATCACCTAGCCCAGATGTTGTCCAAATAAAAATCATAACTCGTTCCAATATAAATAGAACTCTTCCTAAGCAGAAAATAATAATTGCTTAGTAAATTTTGGTGCTCGGCAAATTGGTGCGCTTATCATGTCGGCTCTATGAAATTGGCCCTGTGCATATATTATTCCCGGTCGTGACACTTGTGTCCTTGAGCAAGGTACTTAACCATAATTGCTTCGTCCTTCGGATGGGACGTAAAGCCGTATTAATTATTATTATTATTATTATATATTAGGAGAATTTCAGTTATTTTTCAAAGACCCTGTATTGTGCCTAATGTAACTGTTAATTTACATGTAAAAGATGTACACAGTATAAAATTTATACAAAAATTTATATACTACTCAAAACAATTTAGGGAACACCGGAATAATCTCAGTAAAGCAAGATCATTTATTTCAGATAAACACAATGTTTCACAGAATTGATGAGAAACAACTGCACAATGAAACAGATGATAAAGGATGTATGTAGTGATTATACATTTCATGACATGACTACTGAAAGAGAGAGGGGGTTGCAAATGAAAATCCCGGTTCATGGAACATTTCAAACCTATTTGATGTTAAAAATCCGGTGTTCCCTAAATTGTTTTGAGTAGTATATTATACACTACTCAAAACAATTTAGGGAACACCGGATTTACTGCAAGAGGTGGTCACCCGTTATTGGAATGTTCCATGAACCGGGATTTTCATTTGCAACCCCCTCTCTCTTTCAGTAGTCATGTCATGAAATGTGTAATCACTACATGCATCCTTTATCATGAGATTATTCCCGTGTTCCCTAAATTGTTTTGTTCCCTAAATTGTTTTGAGTAGTATATATCAAAGTCAAACATTGCGATTCTTATGCTCACGAGACTTGTCTGCTACGTCGATCGTTCGGCTTGAAGTCTTATTGTTTAATCTATATTTTCGGATCCTAATGTTATTTACATTTATATATGACTTAACTGGACTATATTACATAAAAAGTGTAATTATTCAACTGAATGTATTGATATAAAATTCATCCATTAACAACCCTCCTATTCTCAAACCCATTCATTTTAATAGGGTTTTGAAGGATCAAACTTTATCTTTTACATTACAACGATCATTCGCATTATTTTAATGCTGGCCTTGCATCACATTGTGTGAACATCATTTACACCAAACGGAGAGCAATGAATATCATTATTTCTTGTTGAATAAACAAATATTTTTCTTTTGTTGATTTAAATGGTGTTTAAACATAACAAATATATCGTTTTCATGTTATTTTTATTATAAAGAGAATTCTCATGTTTTAATGGAAATAAAATACCCTGAAAGTTGAAACATATTTCACAAACGTGTGATGTACACGCTGTGTACAAACGTATGGCACAAAAAAACGCGGGAAGGATTTACACTGGAACCAATCACCGTGTACACAGAAACTGACCAATGGAAGCGCGAGTGTGTAGTGGCGCCCAATCGGGATAAAGGCTTTGTCAACAACACGGAACTGACCAATGAACGGAGCACACCGTACGTTTGGACGAATCCGGTGACCCCTATAAATACGGCCCGGGAATTTCGGTTAGGCATTCGTTCTGTTCAAGACAAACGCAAGCAACAACAATGGCTCGTACCAAGCAAACCGCACGTAAATCTACCGGAGGAAAGGCTCCCCGTAAGCAGCTGGCCACCAAGGCTGCCCGTAAGAGCGCCCCAGCCACCGGAGGAGTGAAGAAGCCCCATCGTTACAGGCCTGGTACTGTGGCTCTCCGTGAGATCCGTCGTTACCAGAAGAGCACCGAGCTTCTCATCCGCAAGCTGCCCTTCCAGCGTCTGGTCCGTGAAATCGCTCAGGACTTCAAGACCGAGCTCCGCTTCCAGAGCTCTGCCGTCATGGCCCTCCAAGAGGCCAGCGAAGCCTACCTGGTCGGTCTCTTCGAAGACACCAACCTGTGCGCCATCCACGCCAAGCGTGTGACCATCATGCCCAAGGACATCCAGCTGGCTCGCCGCATCCGTGGTGAACGCGCCTAAACAATCCCTCAAAAACCGGCTCTTTTCAGAGCCACACAAAGTCAAAAAAGAGATTGATTTTCACTTGTCGTTTTTATTTAGGCCTAACATGTTTTTTGAATAATAAAGAAGTTTAAACATTAAAATATTTCGTATTGCTATTGCTGTTTTTTTTTGTAACAAACTTCTTTTTTAGAACTAACGTTAATTAGGCCTAGCCTACTCACACACACAAAAAAAGCTACAAATTTTACTATAAATAACATTATTAGTCTTAAATACATTATGCGCCTTCAGCACCAGTTTGGTGGATATGTGCGCTATTATAAGCAGTCCACATTATTATTGGCCTATGCCTAAATGGAACACACAAAAGATGGCAAAACAAGCCTCTGAGTCTGAATTTGGTAAACAATTTTTGTTTTAACGGCTACTTTGCTGTGGCAATAGAGTACACACATAGCCTACAATTTAAAAAGAAAAAAAAGATTTGAATCAGCCAAACCTGTATAGATTGTCCATCAACCTATTAAGATAATAGACCTATCAACAAAGTATTGAATTGACCATTTAGGGCAATATTTTAAAGTACATTTTGTTTAGGCCAAGAGAATGAAAGTCATAGATTTGCGTCCGGGAAATTTCGAAAACACATGAGGCTTTTTTTCATTATTCATTTATTCATTATTTCTATTGATCATTAATAACAGCGCAATCACAAGATGTTTCTTCTAATCTGTGTACATGTACATGTACTGTACATGTACATGTACGTTCATCATTATACGTGCGGGTCGCACACACAGGCATAAGATGCAGGCTCAACAGCGAACGTGTTGTGCATGTGAAGGCGGTACAGTTGCAGGTGCGGATCGAACGGAGTTTACCATACAGTTTTAGCGCGATGCGACCTTTTTTGTGAACGACGTACGCGGGATTAAAAGAACATGTGCTAATGATTATTTATACTAATTATAGCGCACATACTGGTGGAAATTTGGTAAAAGCTTCGTTTTACTGATGTGGATGATTTGAAACTAAATTTGTTTGGTGAAAATACCTTTTTTGTGCAAATAATGATTTTTTTGGCAAATAATGAAACATTTAGGCGGTAGCTTTCGGGACATGCGGGCGGTGGACGCAAATCTATGACTTTCATTCTCATGGCCCTACTACTAAATTCAGAAATTTTCATATTTACTTTGGTGAATTCACTTGCAGAAAGCTACACTAACCCACCCAATTCAAGAGTGTTACGTGTATTGTCGCTCAAGAGGGTCATTCTGAATAATTCTGCTGAGAAGGCTAGGGCAATTCTGGGTTGGACCAGGAAATGATTTTATACAGCAATTTTGCTTAGCAGTTTCAGCAGTATATTTTGGCAGATGAAGACAACAGACTTATCAACAAAGTACATGTAGGCCTAGGCCTATTTTATATGTAATTATTTGACAATTGAGGGCAGTATTGTGCGTGTGTATTTCATGCTAATTTGGAGTAGAAATTTGTGAAATCTTTGTTGTTGAATTCTGTGTGGCATTTTGCTAGGCGATAGAATAAAAAAATCTTCACTGAGTACCCGTGATAGATGATTTCGGCTTCTAAAGAACCGATTTGTAATTACAATGTTTATCTGCTGTATTTTGCAATCATATGAATTCCTAACTGGTTTAAGATCAAACCTAATCCTGGCTGAGATTTTTTGGCTAACACAGAAAGAGTGTAGTGGTCAAGTACATCCCCCTCCCCTGAGAAAGGTCAGTGCAAGCTTGCCACGAAAACCTAGATTTTAATCTCAATGAATTACAAGAAATGATTGTGATAAGATAATGTCCCATATAAGCTTGGCTGGTATCGATTTTTTTTCATCCACGATATATCGTCAAATATATACATAACAGCAAAAGAAACGTCACCCCTAAAAATATTTATTATTTTCATTTTATAATTAATATAATTTGTTTAATGAAGAATATTATGAGTATGGAGTGTAACACGAACACAATGTGGCAAATTTGGTTGACCTCAAAATTCGTCATGCATGACGTCCGAGGACACATAAGCTAAACACATTCTCAGACTTACCAAAATTTAGGGGGTGACGTTTCTTTTGCTGTTATGTATATAGCGATTTTCGATAGTATCACGATTACTTTATGTTCATTCACGTATTATTGCTTTAGGGCTGATAACCACAGGTACGTATGTACTACTCTAACTGTCACAATAAATCACCAGTGCTTAGCTGAAATTGTGCCATTCGCGCATGTGTGCATCATGTGTGCAAATTTGAGTTGCTCATTTGTGATCCGACATCTCACTGAAGTAGTATGCTTTTTATTTCTCACTTCCGAAAGCTGAAAAGACTGGCCTAATTTTGTTTCCATGGAATTTCTGACATGACTCACAATCGCAATTTTTGTTTTTTAATCGCGATATATTTTTTAATCCCGATATATTTTTCTTCATCACAATAACTTGAATATTGTAATCTGATTTTAAAAAATCGCGATATTCAATATTATCATGTTATCACCCAAGCTCTAATGTCCCAAACATCTTGATATAAAATGGAACTGAAATAGTAGGTCTTCTTTGATACCATGTGAAACTAATAAACATTTCGATGGGTGTACTCTGATCATATTTATAAGACAATGAGATACAAGATTTGTTTTTGTACTTTTTTTCAGATGTCAGTACAGTAGCCATTTCCTGAAAAGCCAAGATACTGATTGGATTTCTTGAGGAAATCATCTTGTGACTCATGGGAATGCTGAATAACACATTTACAGTAACAAAACATGTCACACCATTGCTGACTTGATAACAACTTGATGTGCTGCAATCCATGACAAGGGTCAGAGCATTTAAGTATCAAACAACATGGCTGCCAGTGACATCATGGATCAACAACTTAACGACTCATTCTTGGAGCAAACGCCCAGATCCGAGACTGGGCCTGATGGCCAAGACATAGCAACCACCGTCGTCCAGGCAACGATGCTAAGTCTCATCTTCCTCGTTGTGTGCTTCCTGAATTTCCTCGTCACGTTCACGTTTTACAAGAAGGCGTACCTGATGACGCCAAGTAACAGGTTCGTCTTCAGTCTGACTCTGTCCAACTTTGTCGTCGGCGTGGTGGTGTTTCCGTTCAACCTGATCAGCTGCATGTGCGGGGAGTGGATCTTTGGGATAATGTGGTGCAATCTGACAGGATTTGTCACGGTGTCTATCACTGCTGGTAGCCTGCTCACCTTGACAATAATCACAGTAGACAGGTGAGATTTGGAATGTATACATTACTACTTGATGGTCTGTCATGATTGTATTGAAAGTTTATTTTATGATTAACTCGAACCCCCTAGGAATTTTGACTAAAAACCATCCCAAATCAGCCAAAATCCATCAACATGCAGTAAAAAGGTACCCTGATTGTTGGACTTTGATGGAATTGGTACAGTAGCAAATGTAAAGCATCCATGACTGGACTATTCACAGTCCTGAATCCAATAAAGCGCTGGGCTCTATACTGTGAAGTACTGAATCCATCAAAATCAGGGTACGGATTTTGGAGGTTTTGGGGGTAGTTAGGGTTAAAGAAGAGATATCTCTCAAAATGATTGACCGAAGAATTGTTAAACACCCATATTCCTTGAAATTGTTAATCTCAATATTTTAGTTTAAATCTGAACATTTCGGGGACAATATCATCACTATCAACAGGGCATGGAGTGCTAGTTTTAGATTAACTCAGTGACTGAAAATAATACCCCACATGGTAAGGTCATATTACCTTTGCTGCTGCATAAATGAGCCAGTATTTTCAGTCACTGTGTTCATCTTAAACTAGGACACCGATTCCATGCCCTGTTGAAAGTCTGCTGTGATCGTGATGATACTGTCTCTTTAATTATTTCCGAGTAGAATGAAATTAAGTGTTTTGGAGATAAGTTATTTCCTAAAATACATAATTGACCAGGGAATGGTTAAAAGAGTAATTAAGTGAATTGAATAAATTAATTTATGCTTGCAGTGTAATAAAGTGAAACACACAGAACAAATAAACAAGTACACAAACTGTAGTCACTTGTTCATAACCAACTGCTCAACTTAAAAAGTTCTACAGGGAGAGCTAGATCAGAGTGCATAATTCACTTTCACTCAATAATGTCTGCTATAGTGCTAGTGAGATGTACAGTGTACACTGTACATGTACATGTACATGTACACATAGTAAAGTAGTATATAAAAATACACACACACAGTTTCTAGTTGGTGGCTCAAATCATGCATTGTGCAGTGTACAGGTATTCTCCTAATGTGAGTGATGTAAGTTAAAGTAATTAATTAAAATAAAGAATTAATATTTAAAGAAATTGACTAGACACCTCTTACAGATATGTATATCACCTGTGTTTTTCGTTATTTCATCAGCAATTTCTTTTTAGATTTCAGCTAAAATATTGAAAGGAAAACAAGTACTTGGTAGTGAGATATGTGACATAAACTGGGTTACTATTATTAAGTGCCCAAACGAATTTATGACAGGATCTAAAATATTGGCAGATCCGGGGGAAAAGAGGGTGCATGTTTCCACCTTTTTTTTATCGCTGTGCTTATAAATTTACCATATGTTTTGTCATGTGCAACTTTCTTCCAGACCCTGGATCCGTCCATTGCCCACAACATGTTCATTGCTTCTCTTGATTATTTTGAGAAATGTGTCATGTTAAATAAACATCTAAGGTCATATATTGTGAATGAATAATTTTCTAAGAGATGTGCTGAGCCAGATATTTTGACTAAATTTTTGTCTTTACAGATATTTTGCAATATCACAGCCAATGATGTATCCAGTCAAAGTGACAAGCACGCGAACTGTAGAGTTGATAATTCTGGTGTGGATTCTTGCCCTCGCGTGTAGTCTGCCCCCGTGCTTCGGTTGGTCTCAGTATCACTTCACCGTATCAAGATCAGGTTGTTTAATAAACTGGAGTCACCACTCGTCTTACGCCATTTTCTTCACGGTCGTGTGCATCTGTGCTCCGTTACTGATAATGTCATGGTGCTATATGAAGATTCTACAAGTCGCCCATGTGACTAAGAGACGAGTTAGTAATGGGAGTGTGGTTGCCACAGGAAACATCAAAACTCGGAGGCGATCCCGTCGGACATCTTTACTGGTTAATATACGCATGAGTTCACCTACTAAGGCTGTACGAACTGTCGTGATTACAATGGGTGCCTTCTTAATAATATGGGGGCCAGTGACAGTGGAACTATTGTACGAGGCTTTTAATGAGCCTCTGTTTATATCTCAATGGGTGATGACCTCTGTGACCTTGCTGTGGTATTCAAGTTTTATCATGCATCCGTGTGTGTACGCCGTCTGGAATCGTAGCATACGAAGGGAGCTCCTTTCTTGGTTTTGTGCTCGAGGTCGGTGGCTAGATGACGAGCAGCCATTGTTGTTTGCACCGAGGAAGGAGTCGAGGGTCATTAGCATCAGTGCAAGTATAACGGACCTTAGTTATACAACCTCCCTGCAGAACAAGGCCAATTCCTTGGGCATCACTGGAGCATCTGTTCCTCACAATTCAAGCAATGACTCGGGTAAGTCTGATCTATTTTGTCCCTTTTCTTTTCATTTCTTCATTTCTTCATTTCATTACATACAAAACATTCAGGATGCCAGTTTCCCCCCTCCTTGCAAACACAGACTTCAAAAGTGTAATATTTTACTCCTTGATGAAAACGTGAATACATGTACATTTAAAATTGATTTAAAAATTGCTAATCCCAGCAAATTGCCGTAATTTTTGCCGTACTTGTTTAATTTATCCCACCCACACCCCCATAAGTGTGTGTGTGTGGCTGGGGGAGCATATCTAGCTCCGTCACTGATAACATTGCCAAAATTATTACAAACCATTTAGACCACTTCTAAACAGGCAACTATAAATGCTAACGTGCACACATGATATACAGTTCTCTCATACGCTGGGTTAGTCTCCAGACTGCAGAGCTGGGCCTTATTTACAGGCCCTGTATGTTGGGGGGGGGGGGGGGGGGCGGGGCGGGACAGGGCGGATACACCACTCGTGTTATTACCTCACTCACGTTATTACCTCACAGACATATTAACATTATTACTGAATTATTATCTGAAAAAAAAGTTTGTGTAAATACCAAACATTCTGAAAAATTGTTTGGTCAGAATTGTTGTTTGAGCATTTAACCCTTCTGTCAAAATCAGTCAAAATGTTGATATACTTGCCAAGGTACATGTAGTGAACTTAAAAGTCAAACACTGTCATTGTCAAACCTTACGTGTAGTAAGGTTAAAATGAGTCGACCGTTTTTTACTGGTAAAAGCATCGTGTTATATTGTTGAGGGTGGTCAAAATGATTATAAAATTAAAACCAGTCAAAAATGCCCCTGTGTGCACATTTGGGTCAACAGTCAAAATGGCAGTTGACTGGACCAGGTTTTTTTTTACCTCTATAGCTACTTGCCACTGAAGTGCAGAGGAGGGTTAAGTTTTGTTTGAACCTTTGAAGTAGGGCTGTGCTGAATAACCAAATATTCGATCGATGGTTTGAATATCCGGTTGGTTTTTTCCACTTCTAATATTCGAGGGGGAAAAAATGCAGCTTCTGCAGGAAATAAAGTTTACGTTGAATTTGGTTTTTTTTCTTATTGGAGTTTCCATCACTAACTCCCCCCCCCCCCCCATGTCTACATTTGCAAGCCCATCCTTTTTGCAATGTTATTTGTATGTTATAGGCCAGGCTATATCTATCGTGCGTGCTCGTTGTATCACATGGCGCAATTTACAATCGGAAGCCTTTGAATATCGAATATTCAATTGAAAATCTGGTTACCAAATTATTTGAACATGCACAGCCCTACTTTGAAGTTGAAGGTGGGCCAAATTTAAGTATTGACGTAACCTGAAACTGATCCTAATTATATTGGAGCTGAATATTTACACATATTATAATACATCCATCGAATTGTGTAACTTTGGTTAAGACAAGAATCTTGAAGATTAATGCCTAGTCATTACCAACATGTCAACATTATTTTCTGTTCTTGGCCCCCAAAATATAAATTTATGGGCCAAGACTTAAAACCTGTACGTTTATGGGGCTTTATTCACTTTCTTGGTAGATTGTGCAACTGTTTTATTTGCAAATATTCCAAAAGCAACAAAGCCAGCATTTACACGATAAATTTTCATTAATAATTCATTTTGTGTTAAGCAGAAGTCACGACATTTTTATAATCAAGTGGTATTCCAAATGATAAATGTTGGCCTATAATTATAAATTTAATTTAACATTATTTCAGTTTAGGCCTAGATCCTTATGAATTCCTGTTCTTTATCAGTAAGTTAGGCTTAAGATCTAGTGTGATTCTAGTTTAACACCAATCAATTATGTATTTCTAAATAAACTGTAATGTTAATAATAATATTAATAAAGTAAAGATTGGCCTATGCACAGACACATGATACTTAATCTCTTTTAGGAAGTTGTGGTGGCTCTGAAAAGAGCCGGTTTGTTTTAGAGCTGAGAATTCAGCGCTTATTTGGCTGCCTTGGCGGTCTTCTTGGGCAGAAGAACAGCCTGGATGTTGGGCAGCACACCACCCTGGGCGATGGTGACTCCACTGAGAAGCTTGTTCAACTCTTCGTCGTTGCGGATGGCGAGCTGCAAGTGACGGGGATTGATTCTTGTCTTCTTGTTGTCACGGGCGGCGTTACCGGCCAACTCGAGGATCTCAGCGGCCAAGTACTCCATGACGGCAGCCAAGTAGACCGGGGCACCAGCTCCCACACGCTGGGCATAGTTACCCTTGCGAAGGAAACGGTGAACACGTCCTACGGGGAACTGCAGACCAGCTCTTGCAGATCGGCTCTTGGCCTTAGCGCGTGCCTTTCCTCCTTTACCACGTCCAGTCATGATGATTTTTCGTTGAAGGTAGGTTTACGTAAACGAGAACGAATGATTAGGTTGTTGCCGTCACCGTATTTATAGTGTACTGTGGGATCACGTACCATCCAATCAGAAATGAGATATTTCTGTAATCCCGCCCACTTACACTTCGCGCGCACAGTGTGTGTGTACGTGTGTGTGTGTACGTGTACAGTATGTACAGTACATGTACTGTACATGTACTGTACATGTAATGCACGTATAGGACGGCTCACACTATCCAATCACATTTCGCAAAAATTGGCGGGCTGTTAGGATTTTTCCAGGATCCTATTTAGGATCCCTCATTTGCATAGCGGACAGTATATAAACGACATATTTGCAATCAACCATCATTCTGCATTTTTTTTTGCATCAACCGAACTCATCATGCCTCCAAAAGCAAGTGGAACCGGAAAGGGACAGAAGAAAGCCGGTAAAGCCAAGGGAGCACCCCGTACCGACAAGAAGAGGAGAAGAAAGAGAAAGGAGAGCTATGGAATCTACATCTACAAGGTGATGAAGCAGGTGCACCCTGACACCGGTATCTCAAGCCGTGCCATGAGCATCATGAACAGCTTCGTCAACGACATCTTCGAGCGTATTGCCGCCGAGGCTTCCCGCCTGGCTCACTACAACAAGAAGTCCACCATCACCAGCCGTGAAGTCCAGACCGCTGTCCGTCTTCTCCTGCCCGGTGAGCTGGCCAAGCACGCCGTGAGTGAGGGAACCAAAGCAGTAACCAAGTACACCACCTCCAAATAGACGGTGTATCAACAACCCAACCGGCTCTTTTCAGAGCCACCACAACTTCCAAAAAGAGAAATTTTCATGTTCTGTTGTACAGTACTAGGCCTAACTTAAACATGTTATTAGGGACTGCTGTGTTTTGTATTTTAGCCAATTTAGGTTAACGTAGTTAAGTAGTTGTACGTTAGCGGGTTAGGCCTAGGCCAATATCAATTTCGTCCAATATTAAAGTTAAATCGATAACATCACCCGATCTCGCATAAGGGGGGGGGGGCTAGGCCTGCAACAAATTAACTAACATTAGGACTTTCGATCGTTAACGTGAACTCCCTAAGGCATTTAGTGAACAATAAAAATCCTCCAACTGCCTTTGTTGTCTAGGGCCGGGAGTTAGGGTTAAAGGTTGGTAAGCAGTTTGCAACAGGTAGGCTAAATCTCTATTTATTTCATTCATAAGCAAATAAGATTTTATCAGACTAACGTTACGACGCCGTTTATATGAAAACTAAGATTTCATAAACAATTCGGTTGGTTTTGATCATGATGTAGGCCTAGGTCCTAACTTAGGCATGTTAGGCCTAGGTCCATTTGCGAAAGTAAAAAAAATATTTTTAACATTTCATACATAATAATAATAATGTGTGGACTTATATAGCGCACGTATCCACCAACTAAGTGGTGCTCAAGGCGCATTATATCATTATCCCTGCTCATGAGGCTCATAAGGCTCATAAATCATTCCTGAAACCATCTCAGCTCCCTGGGGAATATACAGCTCAATTGCTGCCATTACAGCGCATATAGGGCTAATCAACCAACTCTGCCCTCACAGGTACCCATTTAACCCCTGGGTGGAGAGAAGCAATTATGGTTAAGTGTCTTGCTCAAGGACACAAGTGTCACGGCCGGGATTCGAACCCACATTCTGCTGCTAACACCAGAACTGGAGCTAGAAGGGGATATCAGTGCTTCCACATTAAAGGAAATTTTGAGGCTCTCCTTAGGAAATAAAATAATTTAAGGAAATCCCCTTTAAAGAATTTAAAGAAATATTAGAAAATGCGGTATCCAGTCGTTACGCCCCTTCGCCATGGCGTCCCAAACCATTACGCCCATTCACCGTTACGCCTCATCACATTCCGCCCGTCGCCGTTACGCCCCACTATGGGATTTCCCTGTACAAAATATATTGTTACAAAATGCACATTCGTGTACAAAATCTGATCTTTAACTGTAACACTACAAATATTGACATTAAATATGCATTATGTACGAAGTTTGATAAATATTTGACAACAATTAGGCCTAAGTTTGCTTTACGGTATTTGTTTAGAAATTAGAGTAGGATCGTCCGTTTCTTTATTTTATGTTGACTTTAATTGTATCAGGTAATAGCTTTTCATTATATTGCTTGAATGAATGAAATAATTTGACCATTGCCAATTGATTAGTCTTGGAATTGATGAGTTTTGAATTGATTTAAATGACAACTCTGCGAATAGCAGCAAGGAGGACCGCAGCAAGGGCAAGTCACGCCACTTGTCATGGTCGATCATGGAGTGCCCCAAAATACGCGCCTCGTTCATGGCAGATAATCCCACTGAATAATACACCATACGTTAACCCACGTACACTGTACATGTACAATGTACGTTCTGCTCCCATTAGCCCTGCAATATTTAGTTTAGAATCGTGCACCAGCGTGCTGGTACCCGCGCAGGCAAGTAAAGTTCCCGCGGTACTGCAACATTCCTTGACAACAGAGGTCGCCCAAATGTAAACAATCAACTTTGACACTATCTAGCGCGCCGAGTTTAAATAACTTTTCCTTCAAATTGACGTTACAAACACTCCAACTCATGAATAAACGACACACAAGAACATTGAGTGACAAAACTACCAAGAAGATGTGTAATGGACCAGAAATTGGTTGCCAAGGTAATTTTTTTTTTTTAAAGTAAGGGTTAAAAAACACTTAATTTAAATCCATAATTTCTCAGTTTCAAAAGTTTTTGTGAAGAATTGGAAAATAGTTTTCACGAGATGAATGGTTTGAATTTACCAACACGCTTACACTTTCTTACTACATTTTTTCCTTTTCCTTTTTGGGGCATTTTAGAAACTGTAAAATGGAGCATCATCTTACTGTTCTGGAAGCACTTTGTCGAATCTGTGGAAACAGACAAATAAGCTCTGCCTATAAAGCGAAGCGAAAATCTAAAACAGTTGTAGTGATATGGTGATATAACATAAATTAATCAGAAAATTAATTATTGTTATTAAAATGATTCCCTTGCTTTACACGCGAGCTGCATGCGTGCGTAAGCGTATGCGTGAGTTGATCTTTCTAAGAAAATAATATTTTGTTCTAGAATGAAAATAATAAGTAAAGAGGTTAAATAATGTTTGCTGATGGAATAAGAAGTCAGGCGGAGATTGATTGGGATAAAGAGAGGAACTGATGAGTTTGCATCAGTGACTAATAAAAGAAGTGATCGTCAACTGGTAATCCTGTCTCATTGTTGTGTGTTTATTCAATCTTTGGCTCAATCGATAAACCCCGGACTTAGCACGAAGTCATTTACAATCACTTGTACGAGAGAACTCTACACCAAACTCAAGCCGCGTTTGTATGCAAGGATCAAGGACACTTTCTCACTAGATTTGACATGTGATAACCCCCAGTAGCACCCTTCTCATATCTGCTTAAGCTGTCTGTCAAAAATCAGCAAAAACCGCAAATACCCAGAGATATCCCGTCTCCACTGGCCTGAACATGGAAATCCTTGTGAAATTTGCCGGGAGTTTTCACAGCAAAGCATAGGTGGTAGGTCATGCAAGAGAATGCGAGGAAAGCCAGCAGCAACTGACCCTACGAGACATTTGGATCAACCAACAGATATTGAACAAATCTTACAAAGGCCCCTGACAGGTCCCATCACAAAGAATATAGAGAGAATTGCCACCCATGTACGAAAGACAAACTACATCATTCGGGAGGGGTAACAACAGAATTTTCAATATATGCAAACGTCTAGTCACTACCAAAAGAAAAATGGTAGTAACGCAATGTTTACACATCCGTGAACTTCATACCCTCATGAATCATTTCTATTTTTTGTATTTTTCCCTAAAAACTTTAACATCGTTTTTATAGCCCAGTTGACTATTTTATCCACGAACAAATTCGCAGGGATTTTCTGTTTGGATTTTGTGGAAATTAGGCTCAACATGACGTGAAAGAGTCCTTGTTAACATAATAAGGGTCAATACACTGATACAATCATGAATAATGCGGCTAACAGTGATGACAAAAAAAACCGCGAAAACCTCGTTTATACATCGCCTACTTAGTATGCTAATAAGCCTTGAAGTCGCGCATGCGCACAAGCTAAACTTTGCCACAGAACGTATGTACATGTAGGTGAACCCGCTGTAGTACTGTACGTACATGTACAGTACATACCACACTCCTCCAGTGTGGTATATAGCCAAAGATCGTATAGCGCCGCGTAGCGGCGCAAGATGGAGAACTAAATCTATATCATGAAATTTGCATGGAGATAAGCGGCCGCCATTTCGGCAAGCTGGTAAGTAAGTCGGGGATTGGTGGAAAGTTTACCGCAAAAGGGGATACGGAGTTTAACGAGGCCATTTTTCATTCAACAATCATCATGTCGTTCTGCTCGGCCATTAACTGCCAAAATAATAAGAAGAAATGTCCGAATCTTTCATTTTTCAGATTTATAAAGAAAGGTGAGTTTAGGGGAAAATGGTTTAATTTTAATTCTAACGGCTACAGACAGGATGGCATGACATCGTCATCGGGCATGATCGGCTGTGTTAGTTTTTGACTAAGTTATAACGTAACGCAATTGTGGCACACTTTTTTTTTCTTTTTTCACATTTTTCATTTTAAACATTTTGTTTTATAAATTTATTTTTAAACTCAAGACTGATGTGACCTCTTTTGAATACATTATGAAGGAGAACTTAAAGTAAACGTTGTTGGGTTTAATGTTAGTTCTGACATTCTGACTCAGTCTGACTGAGTCTGATCCATTTCCTGCATTACTGGAATAGGCCTACTGATCATTTTGGCCTCACTTTACAATTACATTCCCTTATGTACTCATTTCAGAAGCCAACAGTGGGTGCAGAACACTAGGCGTAGAGACCTGCAAGGGAGAACCCCGTGGTATATGTACAATAATTGTCGCCTATGCTCCGAGCATTTTGAGCCAAGTCACTTTGTCAACACAGAGAAAAAAAGGCTCAAATGGAATGCAGTTCCAACAGTTTTCAGCATTCCCAATCAACCAAAATCAGCTGAACCAAGAAGGAGACCACTGAAAAGGAAGGTCATCAATGCACAAGACGACATCCCTCCAAAGCGTTTGAAAGGTAGATGTAAAACTGAATTTCAAGTAGTTTTGAGTGTCCAAGGTCAAGGCTTAATGTCATCTGGTTGAGACTGTTCAGGGCCTTCTAACGGCTGTTACCTGTATATTTGGAATTATAATCACCAGGTGGCTCACAAACCTGATACATACGTATTGTCGAATACAGATGTGAAACTTCTAAACTTTGGTATATCTTTGTCGATAATAAATGTGTTTATTGATTAGGTTTGATGCACTATACTGTCCATGCATTTGCACAAGAGAGGCCTATAAGGTGAACATTTTGCAATGACATTTATGGTCAAATGTTGTACACACTTCCTTGTACTTTAACCATAGAAGAATGAAGGGGAGGAGTCTGCGTCTTTTCTTCTTTTAGCACAAAGAATGAGCTGTGAAGAATTGTTTAGTTCATGCCTAAGCCATATTTTAGTGCAAGTTTTTTTTAATGGATTAATCGTTGTCCCCCTAAGTAGGAAAACTTCTATTATTGTTTCAGAGACCTTGTACATAGAAGCCATGGTTACACTCAAGGTGGCATGTATCATAAAATACAAATCCATTTTTTGGATTCAATTTTACACATCACTGTTTGCCTGAGATCAGTAGCTAGTTAAGATTTGCAGTTAAAATATGTTTGTAATTTTTTTTTCCTTTTTGTAGTTTCCCCTGATGTACACATCCATGTCGATCATACATGTAGTTATTGCAAGCAGCATGAGGATGATACTTCTCCACCTTTGCTTGATGAGAAGCCATCACATGAAACTAAAGCTCTTCACAGAGAGCGGGTACGGACCACCAGGCTCAAGAGGAAAGTGCAGCATCTTCAGACGGCGATGAACAACATGGTGTCTGGGGCTGAAACGATCAAGGAACTCATCGATGGCGCAAGCAAATACCTGAATGAGCCAGTTCTATCATTTTTTGCTTCACAGCTCCGAAATTCCTCAAAGCGTACTAAGGCTAGGGGTAGGAGGTGGACATACACCGATAAAGTCATTGCATTATCTCTCTATCACCAAGGCCCTCGAGCCTATAAATTTTGTTCCAGAATTTTTACTTTGCCTTCAGTTTCTTCTCTTCGAAAGTGGCTACACAGTATAGAAATCCATCCTGGCTTCAATGAACGAATCTTTGATGTTATGAAGCACAAGGTTTCCTCAATGCAAGAACGGGATAAATACTGTGTAGTCACATTTGATGAGATGAGTTTACGTTCTGGGCTGACATCAGTAATGACAGAATTGAAGGCTTTGAGGACTTTGGTAGAACTAATAACATTGCAAACCATGCATTAGTTTTCATAGTCAGGGGCATGCTTTCTCATTGGAAGCAACCTTTGGGTTATTTCCTTTCAAAGGATGCTGCATCAGGAGAGACACAGGCTGAACTGGTAAAGTCATGTTTAGCCAAATTGAGGGCTATTGGTCTGTGTCCAAAATTAGTTGTGTGCGACCAAGGTTCAAATAATGTCAAAACCTTCAAACTGTTGGGTATTTCAGTTGACAACCCATTTTTCATATTAGACGGAGAGAAAGTATTTTGTATGTACGACCCTCCTCACCTTCTGAAAAACACAAGATCAAACTTAATGAAGTATCTACTAAGATTTGATGGTTCAGATGGTTCAGATGGGGACACAAAAAATGCTAAATGGTCATATATTCAGCAGTTCTATGAATTTGATTCCCTCTTACCAATCCGTATGGCTCCAAAATTGACAAAGGGGCATTTTGAGTTAAATAGTTTCTCTAAAATGAGGGTAAATAAAGCAGCTCAAGTTCTCAGTCACACTGTTGCTGCAGGAATTTACACTTATACATCTTTGGGTAAATTGCCTGCAGAAGCTGTTCACACTGCAGAATTTGTAGAAAAGATAGACAAACTGTTTGATGCTTTCAACTGCAGGAGTTTCAAAGAGAAGAAGAAAATTCACAGACCTCTGTCTAAGAACTCTGAGCATGTTCAATTTTTTAATGAGTGTATTCCATGGCTGAAGAGTATTAAGTATGTTGGCTCCAAGAATGTATTGTGTATCAAGGGATGGCTTTTGGACATTGCCTGTATTACTCAAATGTGGGATGAAATGAAATCCAAGAATGAAATCAAATTTCTTCTGACAGGCAGGTTCAACCAAGATGTTGTGGAAAACATATTTTCGACAATCAGACGTAAGGGTGGTTTCAGGGATAATCCTTCAGCTTCAGAATTTTGATATGCATTAAGAATGGTCATGGTAGCTGAACTCATAAAGCCAGCCCTCGGTTCCAATTGTGCACCTGACTGTGATTCATTTCTGTTGAATTTAAGTTGTCTTTCAAAGAAATCTAAAAACAAGGACAAGTCACACAAAGTGGCTGGTAGTTTGCATTATGTTCCTGTGACTCAAAGTGCTCTTAATATATTTGAGCAGAATACAATTTCTTACGTTGCTGGGTATTTATGTAGAAAAGTTATGGCAGGCCATGAAGTTATTTCTCCTTGCAGTACTTGTCGAGCAGCACTAATATCTCCTGACACATTCTTGGCTGAACCTTCTCAATTATTCATTCATAACAAAGCATGGGACACTACAAAAACTGACTTTGGTTCACTAATTGTCCCATCCAGCTCTTTTGTTCAATTCTGTGCTCTGTGTGAAAACATATTTAGAGCAGAATTTGATAGGCAAGGCATGACTCGTAACAGAATCAGTAGTTTGATCAAGAATGCCATCTGCAAACAAAGTGCATACACAAAACTGGGGGTATGTAGTGAGGGGATTCGAGCTCGAATAGTAAACATTTTTGTAAGCATGCGCATTCAGTATGCACTTAAATACAAAAATAGAGAGCTGAAAGATGTGTCTTTGAAGAGAAAAAATAGGAAAGCGCAAAAAGTAATGCACAAATAAGGAAACTTAACCCTAAAATTGGAAACTTAACCCTAACTGTTCAAAGTTTTTAAAAATCCATTCCATGATTCTGTCTGATTTTGATGTATTAGGAACTGTACCATTTTGTACATCCAAACTTTTAAGGGGCGTGATAGACAGTTTTATGTGTCCAAGTCAAAAGGTTTGGGTTTGCTTTACATTGTACTATATCCTGTGGTAGTTTGATGGATGAATTAGTTCATAATGAAATATGCTACATGTATGTGGAGTTAGGGTTAAAGTGTATTAAAACATATCCGACCTACCAATAAGACCTGATAACCCTTTGTTTGGTATAATAAATACATGTATCTACATACTGTAAAAACCCTATTAAGTATAAACATTTGTTTTATTTGGCTTAATGCAGAGGCTGCAATTTATCATTGCTTTGGAATTTAATTTCCTATCATGGTCAGTTGTAAAATTCTGACCTTTATACTTAACTTTGCCAACTGATTAACGATGATGTGCAGTTTGCTTTGTTCCTGGGTGATGCTCAGTAATTTTATACAATTCATCTTGCAATTTTGAACTAGTACCACTGCTGAATATAAGGACATATGTTATCATATGTTCAATGCCATCTGCCTGTAAACCAGACTGATTCTATAACTAGAATATAACCACTGCAGGATAACCATAGAATAAGAATGTCCTAATTTGAACAATAGCAGACCATCCCTTGACTATGAAAACTATGCATTTCCATATGAGCTGTTTAATGCAACTTTTCTGAACCATTGGTAAATTAAAATGTCCAGTGTCAGAATAAATGTGCTTTATGCACCTACTGTCAAATAACCACAGTGTGTATTGTTTTGTCTGTTGCCTACATGTTTCTTTAGCACTGTATTTTTTTCCCAACATTTTAAATATACGCATTAAAATGTTGACAAAAAACGTAGAAAGAATTTCCAAATTTTAACGCATGATGCGTTGTAGCACCTAGGTCTAAGGGACGTGACCAATATCTACGATTATTGCAGCTAGTATTATGTCAAAAGATTTGTCTTGAGCTGCAGTAGAGTTGTCACTGCTATTTGCTCAAAGATCCCAACATCTTAAAACCACTCAATTGCATACACCACGGATAATGGCAGGGTGCAATGCACAAACAGGGCTATATTTGGAAGAAATAAATATTTTATTTCAAAGTTTGGCAAATTTAGAAAATTCCACCGTCATTATCACACAAAAATTAGAGCTAGAGCTACAACTATCGCAGCTAGCAGCAGAGCTAAAATTAAGGGGATCGTGAGTTCAGGTTTTGCATAGGCAACCAACCATCTTTAATTTTCAGGACTCACAGAAACTGAAAGCACCAAACGAACAAATATAAGCTAAATCAAAATGTCAGGAAAACAGTAATAGTATGCCAAACAAAGTGCTTAGTGCTGGTCACTCCAGTGTATAGCTGCTGTGATAATCGCAGCTCTTGGTCATGTCCCTTAGACATAAGAGCTATGCCGCGCCTATGACCGAGCATTGGTAAAAAAAATTGCAAAATTTGCATGTTAAGATTTCAAAATATTTTCAACATTTCAAATGAAGCCCAATTGCACCACCTGGCACCATACACAAAATTAGTGGTCTTTCAAGTTTTAACTGGCAATAAAATCCAAATTTATATATCATTATCAAAACGGTGCGCATCGTTATCGTACGATCCCTCATGACTGAGTCATGATTGATGATCATCATGTGCAGCTTTTTTACTCCACCAGTGCAGCCTTACCATGTTTAAAAAAACTCAATAAATCCTTGCAGGTAATTTATTGATCCGAGAAGTCGACATTTACACTAGAATACAGATTCCTCTTACCCGATTTGTAAAGAAATGATAGCTGTTTTTCGTGTACTAACACTATACCGACCGTCACGGTGGCTATGTTTGTTTACATTAACATCCGGGATATTTCTCATTTCCCAACTTGCCAGAATGGCGTCCGCTGACCTCCATGTAAATTTCACGTACTTGCATAGCGTTCGGGTCAAGTTCTCCATCTTGCGCCGCTACGCGGCGCTTTACGATCTTTGGTGGTAGCCCAGCCAGAGGTTAAGCCGACCAGCTAAACCAGATCGTAGAAAGCTGGCTTTCAATGTGTCAATAATTCACGATGTTACCCTGGCGTACTTACATATTTTTTTTTCACGATGAATTTCTTTGGATAATGGTTCGGATTTTGTACATGAATGTGCTTTTTGTTACAATATTTTTTGTACAGGGATATCCTATAGTATAATGGGGCGTAATGACTGGAAACCGAAAATTTTTCGGTTTCCAGTCATTACGCCCCATTATACTATAGGATATCCCTATACAAAAAAATATTGTTACATGTGAAAGTTAAATTCTTTATACACGAGCCTGTGGCGGTCGCTTACCAGACATACATGTATAATTTTAAATTCTCATGTAACATTATTTTGTTTAAAAACATGGGGGTTTGGGGGAAGGTTTTGCATTTTTAAACAAAAAAATGTTGCATGAGAATTTAAAATTATACATGTATGTCTGGTAAGCGACCGCCACAGGCTCGTGTATAAAGAATTCAACTTTCACATGTAAAACGCTAGGGGTTAAATGCACTTTTGCTGATTTAAGGAAACCTGAGGAAATTTTTCTGTTAAAGGAAATGTAATTTTGAAAAGTGGAAGCACTGTATTTAGCATGGTCGGTAAAAATACATTTCAGTAAGCACTTGTTGAACATGCATGTACCATGGAGCAAGGAATGTTTCCTTCTTCCATGCATGTACACTGTACATGTACATGTACATATACAGGGCGACTAAAAAAAAAGGTAATCCACAAATAATGGGTTAATATGACCAGGTTATGAGATTTATGATTATAAACATGATTGCATCATGAGGTAGGAGCTATTAGCTTTCCATTGATACCATCCTTGCATTCATGCGATCACACATCACTGAGCACCATTGTCTTGAAAATGGAACATCAAATTCCAAAATGTGCAGGTTGGTGAATAATGGGCCCAATGGGCAAACATCCAGAGGAATTGGGCTCATATATCCAAACAGAGACAAGATACGTAGGTTACAGGACACACATTTAAATAATTGAAAGAAAACATATCTTATTCATGATAATGATTTTATTTGATAAGATCATTAACCCTTTAGGCACCAACACCTTCCACATGTCCTCGAGATATTGATGAGTTACAGGATCGTATCACCCACGAAGTCAACATTCTGCGCAATGACCCAGCTATGGTGAGAAGAGCTGTGCAAGACATGCATCGTCGCTGTGGACTTTGTGTGGAGAGAGGAGGTGAACATGTGGAAGGTGTTGGTGCCTAAAGGGTTAATGATCTTATCAAATAAAATCATTATCATGAATAAGATATGTTTTCTTTCAATCATTTAAATGTGTGTCCCGTAACCTACGTATCTTGTCTCTGTTTGGATATGAGCCCAATTCCTCTGGATGTTTGCCCATTGGGCCCATTATTCACCAACCTGCACATTTTGGAATTTGATGTTCCATTTTCAAGACAATGGTGCTGTGATGTGTGATCGCATGAATGCAAGGATGGTATCAATGGAAAGCTAATAGCTCCTACCTCATGATGCAATCATGTTTATAATCATAAATCTCATAACCTGGTCATATTAACCCATTATTTGTGGATTACCTTTTTTTTTAGTCGCCCTGTAGATAATACAGAAATGAAAACAAATACTTTGAATTGAAAATACAAAATTCAGAATCTTTTAGACAGTAAATAAGTGCAAAAATTTACTTATGACGGGACCCATCATAAATTGATTATGGGACATATTTTCTGTAAAACCATGCATGTTTCTCGTAATATTTGTAACGTTAGTAATTCGAGAAATGTGCACTTTTTAATAACTAATTTGTTACCCTTTCCTCACGTAAAATCAAAAATAGCAATGTTCCGATGGCAAAATTTTGTTCTTCAGAAATTGTTAATGTATATTTAAGCAATTATTCATGTTTCTGTACACAAGACAGTATAAACAAAAATGGGAAGTTTATTATTTTTTTAAGCATTAAAGATTGATGAATATTGAGTATGATTTTACACTTCAGTCTAACGTATATATGCCTAGTCATGTTCTGTTTTAATTTTTTTAAATTGCGTGACAATCCTTGACCTTGACACAGCTACAGATGACAGGAGGGCGCTGGTTTTTGAGACCACATGAACTCGATCAAAGCATACATCACTTACTGTAGTGTTAGCACTGAAAGTGCTTATAAAAATGGCCAAACCTTGCCCAAGAAAACCCCAAAACGTTTACTTGCGTGTATTAGTACATGTAGGGCCTACAACAAAACAAAACTTTATAGGGAAGGTACATGTACAATATTGGTATTTAGTAAAGTACATTAACCCAATAAATTAACCTATGAAAGCTTCAGCATAATAAGTGCTTGTCACGTTTTTGAGTGTTTTGTTTTTCAATGTTGCAGTGTGGTGACTTCGACATAATATTTTCTCTAAGATTACAGCACTTCAGACAATTAATTATCCGAAAGATGTAGGCTACGTGTGCCAACTTTACGTAATTTCTTAGATATTTGTTTAATAATCTGGTATTACCATTATACCAATGTTGTATTTTCCTTTTTAGATAACTGAAGAATTCTGAAAATTATTCACAAATCAACCATAATCAGGGGTTTGATTTGACAAAAGTAGGCCTAATAAATCCTGGAAAAAAAATGTAGCGGGCCTGGGTCTCCCTTTGGTCTAGAGGACAAACCCCCTGGGTGTTTAATTTTGGAAGATTTACTGACTCTCCACATCCCTGTCGTTAGTCTCAAAACCCCCACTAACTGTTAATTGGCAATTAAATAAAAAATGTAGAAACTGATGTCAATATATATAACAAGATATGAGATCACCAAACATTAATTTGCACACCCCTTCATTGTTTGCAGGAAACGACTTAACACTTAAAATTGTATACGTTAATACAAACACAAAACAGAACATGAAAATTTCTCTTTTTGGAAGTTGTGGTGGCTCTGAAAAGAGCCGGTTGGGTTGTTGATACACCGTCTATTTGGAGGTGGTGTACTTGGTGACTGCCTTGGTTCCCTCACTCACGGCGTGCTTGGCCAGCTCACCGGGCAGGAGGAGACGGACAGCGGTCTGGACTTCACGGCTGGTGATGGTGGACTTCTTGTTGTAGTGAGCCAGGCGGGAAGCCTCGGCGGCAATACGCTCGAAGATGTCGTTGACGAAGCTGTTCATGATGCTCATGGCACGGCTCGAGATACCGGTGTCAGGGTGCACCTGCTTCATCACCTTGTAGATGTAGATTCCATAGCTCTCCTTTCTCTTTTTTCTCCTCTTCTTGTCGGTACGGGGTGCTCCCTTGGCTTTACCGGCTTTCTTCTGTCCCTTTCCGGTTCCACTTGCTTTTGGAGGCATGATGAGTTCGGTTGATGCAGAATGATGGTTAATTGCAAATATGTCGTTTATATACTGTCCGCTATGCAAATGAGGGATCCTAAATAGGATCCTGGAAAAATCCCGCTAAAAATTCAGAAATTTGATTGGATAGTGAACCACTAAACATTATTTACGCAATGCATTGTGTACATGTTATACACACACAATGCTGTGCGCGCGAAGTGTAAGTGGGCGGGATTACAGAAATATCTCATTTCTGATTGGATGGTACGTGATCCCACAGTACACTATAAATACGGTGACGGCAACAACCTAATCATTCGTTCTCGTTTACGTAAACCTACCTTCAACGAAAAATCATCATGACTGGACGTGGTAAAGGAGGAAAGGCACGCGCTAAGGCCAAGAGCCGATCTGCAAGAGCTGGTCTGCAGTTCCCCGTAGGACGTGTTCACCGTTTCCTTCGCAAGGGTAACTATGCCCAGCGTGTGGGAGCTGGTGCCCCGGTCTACTTGGCTGCCGTCATGGAGTACTTGGCCGCTGAGATCCTCGAGTTGGCCGGTAACGCCGCCCGTGACAACAAGAAGACAAGAATCAATCCCCGTCACTTGCAGCTCGCCATCCGCAACGACGAAGAGTTGAACAAGCTTCTCAGTGGAGTCACCATCGCCCAGGGTGGTGTGCTGCCCAACATCCAGGCTGTTCTTCTGCCCAAGAAGACCGCCAAGGCAGCCAAATAAGCGCTGAATTCTCAGCTCTAAAACAAACCGGCTCTTTTCAGAGCCACCACAACTTCCTAAAAGAGAAATTTTCATGTTCTGTTCGGTGTTTCTATTTTTTGTAGTGTTCTATGTCAAATATTGTCTGTGAAGCATTAACAGAGATGCCAATATTTACGATTTGGGCGTAATTTTCACCATTTATCGAGTCCAATTACGATTGTACGATCCTTGTATCAATTTTTACGATTTATAAAATTTCCATTGAAATTTACATCGTAGGCTAACAAAATAAGTCGTACACGACTTGTAGGCCTACTTGTGTACAAAACACTGTATAGGCCTATTGCATGTTGTGTCTTGAGTCATGTTTATTTGATGCATAAGCAAAACATTACATTTATTATAAGTAAAGCCTAGGCTTTAAACAAATTAAATTCAAATAAGGATAAATTGATTTTATTTTTGGTAAGCCCTCTTAAAAAATTTATTAAAAAAAAAATTGTAATTCAGTTAGGCCTACTAAAATAATCATGATAATGATTGGGGGGGGGGGGCTAGAAAATATTTTAGTAAATTTTAATTGAGCCCTATGTTAGTTGAGAAGGTCTTGAGAAATCTAAAATGCATGATAGAACCTACATGTAGGTCATTAGAAGTTTAGATGAGATCACAGAAGATGACCCCAACCACATGCCTGGCATGAGGTCTTACCAAGGTATTTTGTCACAATTATGGAAGATCATGGGCTAAGGCTATGATTTTGGGCATGTAAAGAAAGTGTTGACCAGACCCTATAATTTGTTTTCTTGTTTCCAAATTCCAACATAAAAATATATGATTGGTTAATTACTCCCAGTCATACCTTTTTGATATAAGGCGCACCCCCCCCCCCCCCTCCGCACAAAAAAGTCCAGTTTCTGGTCACAGGTTGGCTTGAATATTGGTGCGGAGACGCACATTTTTTCTTTTGGTAGTTTTTTTTGTGTACGCGGTTATTGGAACCAGACCAAATTTCCCATACACAAAGTATGGTGGCTAAGAGAGGCCTCATAAATCGGCCAAACGTTCATACCCCTTTGTGAAAGTCATTTAAAACAGCGGGGCAGAATTCCAATCGATCCAGCAATTTTGGCTGCAATTGGACATCATTACAATAACCACGTATAACGTGTATCACCTTAACAAAGAAAGCTTACCGCTTACCCCCCCCCCCCCCCCCCACCAAAAAAGGTGTCACCCCACCAATTTAGTAGCCGACCTATGACCAGAAACTGGAGATTTCTTTGGCCTAAAGAAAGGAACACATGATTTGGCCAATAATTAATTCATGGACTGTGGTCAATTATGCAGTTCCAATCACACCTTCCTTCCACATTCACCATGGACTGGGACAAAAACATTTCTCCAAAACTTAATAGGGGGCCTACATGTACATATAAACTTCAACAATTGAAGGTGTTTCAAAGACCATCTTCAGTGATGTATTTTTTTTTTTAGCCAGCCAGGTTTGCCTCTGAAAAATCTTAACCTCCCTTTAGACCCGGTTTCTGGTTTTGTTTTTGTTTTTTTAAAATAAATAACCAAGTTTTAATCAAATGTTTTTTTTTAAACCACTCTCAGGTACTGTGCTTACTTGTATTGAGGAAACTGATGATGCAGAAGTCAACGGAAGTGATGAACTCTTCCTCAAGGTACA
Source organism: Zoroaster sp. YZ-2022 (assembly GCA_029582265.1). Classification (NCBI taxonomy): domain Eukaryota; kingdom Metazoa; phylum Echinodermata; class Asteroidea; order Forcipulatida; family Zoroasteridae; genus Zoroaster; species Zoroaster sp. YZ-2022. Next base: position 19,435,978 of record CM055829.1, on the reverse strand, counting down.
GCCTAACTTCCAAGCTCGTAGTAGTAGGCCCGTCTCAAAGGTGAACCGGCTACAGACGATAGTGGATGTTCATACTCCTATAGGGTATATCGATGATGGATGCCAAGATTCATTGATGTTGTCCCCCAAGCTAGCTGTGAGTGAGGATAGCAAAGATGAAGGCATTCTGGAAGATGCTTAGGTCTAAGGCTGTGCCAGGTACCTGACTGAAACTGTCAAGTGGAGTGTCGTGGCCGAGCGGTCTAGCTTACCGGACTCAAGTTCTGGTGTTAGCAGCAGAATGTGGGTTCGAATCCCGGCCGTGACACTTGTGTCCTTGAGCAAGACACTTAACCATAATTGCTTCTCTCCACCCAGGGGTTAAATGGGTACCTGTGAGGGCAGAGTTGGTTGATTAGCCCTATATGCGCTGTAATGGCAGCAATTGAGCTGTATACTCCCCAGGGAGCTGAGATGGTTTCAGGAATGATTTATGAGCCTTATGAGCAGGGGTAATAATATGCGCCTTGAGCACCACTCAGTTGGTGGATACGTGCGCTATATAAGTCCACACATTATTATTATTACCCGGTTCCATTTTTCAGTTCCAACCTTATTAAAATTTGGACTTGACATTTGAGCGGTGCCAACAGAAATCTGTGACTCTTGAATTGTAATGTTTACACTTTTACAATTTTATTTTGTCAAGAAGAGATTCAAGAGATTACCAGTACACTAGATAATGCCTTTGTAGTATTTTAGGGACACTTTCTTCCAACTGATTCAGTGTGATACAATGTTTGCCTGTTGTTTGCAGTTATTGGATTAGTGCATGCTTTGTGTGTGCCATGAGATGTTAATAGAGGGGATATTATTATAAGGAACTTCCACATTAATTGTTGCGCTATTAATACAAAAGTGTTGTTGAAATTGAAAATTAAAACAGGTATCCGGAAACCGTATCCTTTTTTTTGGCCTTAAGTGTATTTCGTTTTTTTTTCCTAAGATGTACCAGTGAGCACTTAGGAAATATTGTTTATAGGAAAGAAAATGGCTTATGCATGATTCAATTGGGGCTGAAATAGCGATTTTGTTGCCAACATCAGGTCTTTCGGCTCGCTTTCGCATTCACATCAAATATGAAACAGCCATAAGGGTATTTTTTTTGTCATTTAATTATTGACACAAAAATGCCCGTTTGTCAAGGCTTTCCATATATGACCAACAGACAAAATGTAAAAATAATTTATATATGTTTTGTCTCAACAAACGTGTTTGACCCCAATGTCAGAGAGGGAAAATAACCCCCAAAAATGGCAGTTCCAAAAATGACATGACCAATGCCAGTTTAGTTTTGTTCAATTATAAAACAATGCTGCAGTCTTCACTCAAACAAATCCATAAATACAATGTGACTTCTTGACTGTTATAATGATTAGATTTGATTAGCATTTCTATGCCACATAATAATGTGCGACAGTAATTTCAAATTGTTAATCATTGATACCTTCAATTTAGAAATTAATTTAGTTTTTATATAGATAGTAGCTAAAAATAATAGTTTATTTAAGGCTAGATGTTTGTCTTGATTCTAGAAATTCATTATAATTTACATCTCAAAGTTGTTGGTATTTCAGAACTTCTGAATTCAGTAAATTAACCCCCCCCCCCCCCCCACTCTGAAAATCCTGGCTATGCCACTGATAAGCATGACTGTTTCTGTGCACAATTTGTGAACAAAATTGTTCCTTGCTTTAGAAGTCCTGTGTTATTATTTGGAAGAGTTGTTTTGGATTATTAAGGCTCCCTGCTGCAAATGTCGGTTGCCAATGTCTCTCTTAAACAAACATTTATATACGTTTTTATATTTCATAGTTTAAGTCGATTTTTAACCAAAACAAATTTAGAAAATAAAAATGAGAAACTAAACAACACATTTTTGCTTGTGAGCTTTTATTTTAACTGTCGACCAATTAAAGTTTGTCGGTCATCCAGTTTTTGTCATTTTTAAAGTCTAATGTTATATTTTTCAAAAACACTCTTTCCCTTGAAAATTGTTTAATTTTGTATTGTTTCAATATGCATAAGTCTAGGTCTGAACCGCCCCCTTCACTATACAGTCATACACTTTTTTTAAATGACACAAAATGGATGACCTCAAAGTAACATGGATAAATTCAAACTAGAAAATTAACATTGAATGTTAAGTAAGACTAACTGCGGTGACGCCATGTGGAATCTCAACGATCAGAGCATACTGATCGAAACGTCGAGTTGTACCTCCAGTTCTTTTCAGAACTCAATTGAGATTCCACATGGTGTCACCGCAATTAGTCTTACTTATCATCCTCACCATGCAAAGCTACAAGTTTTACCTAACATTGAATGTGTTTAAATTAAGATCAAAGTACTAGAGCACATTTTTTGCCTGGATGTGAACACTTTTATGTGAATCAGATAGCAAAATGCTGCTCAAAATTCAAGATTCGCTATATTAGCAAAACATTTTTCCCTGTGGGATTATTGAGATGGCGTATTCGTCCTGGCTATTAGCCTGAATCGTAACATACAATTTACTTCCATCTGGATTTGAGAGTGGCAATAAAAATACGGAAAAAGTGACTTGAACAATGAACACCAAACAAACTTGTATCATGCTACAAATAACTTGAATACTGAAAACGGAACAATCAAAAAGTTGAACAAAACCATCAAGCAATCGATTAACAAACTGACTGAATACAAAAACTGACGGTCAATGGTCTGTGAATGTATACTGACTTATAGCCCCTATACATTAGGCTTTATGGTCATCGGTCAGCTTCAAAATCGGTGCGGTGACGCTGTATGAAAAAGTTGTTTAAAACACAGTATGGCAGAATTCCAATCGATCCAGCAACTTTGGCCAGAATTGGACCTTGTTTCATAGCAACAAAAAAAAAAAAAAAAAAAAATTTAAAATGCCGACGCGCGAGTCTGAGACCAGAAACCAGAGACTTTTTGGTTTTCTCGAAAAACGTAAATGACATATTTACATGAAACTTAATTGGTGATAAGTTGATGATGGTGTCAAACATCCAAACATAATAAATTATTTTCCCAATGAATCGAGAGAGATAAATTCCATTTTGGAATGAATGTGAAAAACTGGAATTAATTTTCACCTTTTCTCTTAGTTATTAAAGGGACAGTATCATCACGTTCAGAGCAGACTTTCAACAGGGCCATGGAATCAGAGTCCTAGTTTAAGAACAACACAGTGGCTGAAAATTACCGGCTCATTTATACAGCAGCAACAGTAATATGACCGTATCATGTGGGGTATTATTTTCAGTCACTGAGTTTAATCTAAAAACTAGCACTCCGATTCCATGCCCTGATTATCGTGATGATATTGTCCTTTTAACAACACAATTTTTACACATATCTCATGGTTAGCAGGGAATTTCTACTTGTGCTCATGCGTATTTCATGTAACTAAGAATTCAGTGCTAGCACAAAATGTTGCCCTGGTCAACGATTCTTATAGAAAAGGGAGATTTTCCTGTTCAAATGTAATTTCAAGTCTGCTGTCATAACAACTTTGATCAATTTAAGAAAAACTTCAAAATCACATTAAAAAAAAACCAACTATAACCATTTTTCACATTTCAACCACTGCCCAGTTCTGTCTCACTTTAGACAGAACAGGTCTCATTTTTGTTCAAACCCCTATGATTTTGTTACTTCCCTTGTTGTCCACTGTCGATAACTTTCTCCTGTACTGTGCCGTCACCTTGATGTAAAGTAGTCGTGACTTCATTGATGAGGTAGCGTTCACCAGTTGCAGTCGTCAAAATCTGATGCAAGAGATTCAAACATACTGACAGTAATGTACAATGCAACATTGGTATTTGATTTAAATGCCATTATGGTTCCCAGGGGCCATACTGATCTTTGTACCAAAATGGGTGAACAGTCCTTTAGTTTGTGCGCTACTTTTGTAACTGAAGCAAAAGAAAAATTCAAGCAAAGGCTGGCAGTTGAGGCCGCCGCTAATGCTATGCAGAGTTCGTTGTAAAGGCCACATACTACTAGCCCTTATGTAGATGAATCTGCATTTCAACAGAGTTCTGATAATTCTGAAACTATAGTGAAATGGCGGCAAGGGAAACAAAGCAAGAGTTCTCCCTGCACAGGTAGTAGCCTAAAGCCGTGTTCGCACTGGACTTTTTTGGGGGAAGGTTTTACCGAGACGATGGTAAAATGAAAAATGGTCAAATGTGACCTCTGTCCGCACTTGGACTTCGACACAGGAAAATTTTACCGAGACCGTGGTAGAAGTAACCAAGCTGTCAGTATAATGACTCATGAGGGCGCTTTGCGTGACCTTTCTACGTTGACGTTAACACGGCTATTTTTAGCCGACACATCCGTTGTCGTGCTTTCTTTCGTCGTAAGACACGACGTTGACGTCCTTCATTATCATCTGGAAATGATGCACTGGTAGCACCAATCAAACTTTCGACTGTATCAATGATAATATCTGCCATGATTGCGACCAAAAGAGGAACAACAACGCATTAAATGCGCCCGGCCCGCCCCCACCGCGCTGTGAAACAATGCAAAGCGCATGCGTGGTGTCCCTGTGTAGCACGACCTTGCGCTCGGGCCGGATGTACGCTTTCCTGAGCCGCTTTTACCAACTCTCACTGTCCGCACTGGACTTATCGTCTCGGGAAAAGTTACCTGGTCAGTTTTCCTGGTCAGTTTTCCTGGGCAGCAGTTGGCCAGTAGAAGTAACCGAGAGGAAAATGTCCCAGGCTGTCCATCGTCTCGGTAAGTTTTACCAAAAAAAGTCCAGTGCGAACACGGCTAAAGAGGATTTTCTTTCTTTCATCAAACCGGTCAGTAATGACATGATCAGGTACTTTCCAGGGCTGTCAGATTGTCCAGTGGGGGGGGGGGGGGAGGGGGGGGGGGATTTATGTGGTGGTGGCGTATTGGCAACAGGTAATGGACGAGCAAAGGGTTTCGGCCATCTTCTGGCCTTGGTTCAATACGGTAAGAAGCACTCCAGTTGGAAAAGCTCGTGCAGGGGCCGGGGAATTTTTAAGACTTTTAGGGCTGATTGCAGCCTGCATGGATGTGGTTTATCTGGCCAGATTGCATCTCAGGCCAATTCAATTGTACCTTCCAAGTGTTTGGAGGCCAGCTTCAAGGATGTTGGAAGCTTTGATTCCAATAAACGAGCATCTTGACCATAATCTTCGTCGGTGGAGAACGGAGGAGAATTTGATGATGAAAGTACCGTTGGAGGTGAGTACAACAGACACAACTCTGAAGACAGATTTCAGCGATTATGGCTGGCAAATGTTTTGCACTCAATCGAGATGGCCTAGTGGCTAATGCTTTCCCTCCAATTGGCCTCATCAGGGTTAACGAGGTTACTGGATCTCTTAGTTGACATTCCGTTTCAACTACCCATCCTGACTAATCTTTTGCAGCAATGGGAGGGCAATGGGAGGGCAATGGGAGGGCAAGGTGTGGCATTGGAAACCGGCAGTGTTGCCAGCTTATGGCATGGAGACTGACGGACCTTTCTGAAGAGGTTATTGACATCATCCAGAGTGATGTTAGATCATCCACATACAGACACTAGGGGTGTTTCGGTCATCTATTTCAAAGTTCCTTAATGGCAAACATATTGGTCGATATGAGATGACCACTGGTTAACCACTGGTATCCAGTGCTGTACGGGTAAATCAAATATAGAAGATGCATGCACACCAGTGTAAAGCATGGATTGCAGATCATTGTGTGGAACTGTATTCAAAGGATACAGTGTGTAAATGCCGATGTTAAGCTGTTAGCTAAAAAATATTCCGAGGAAAGTTTCTTTTTGTACATTTCTGATGAGTTTTGTATTCATAATTTATGTGTTTCTAGAATGAGATTATGAAATGAACTTTTTAGTGGTGGTTTCTTAAGTTTGAGATTTGTTTTGTATCATGGAAACATATGATAACAAAAAACTTTAAAAAACGGTAAAACATTTCTAGTTTAAAAAAATGGAATGTTACAGAATACATTGTGGAAAATTACTGCATGAAAAAAGTCTGCATGATACAAAACTTGCTATTCTTTTGTCAAAACTATATTTACATGTAGGTGTTATAGAATTACCAAAGAAAGTAAAACAACCACATATCTTGATGCCTCAATCCAGAAATGAAAGTCGGTGACAGATCACAGATTTGGCGAGTTCCTACTACGCCCCCCCTTCCCTTTAAAATGTTCAAGCATTGAAATTTTGACACTTAAAAATTGAATTTAATTATTTTTAGCGGGCCATACAATTTACATAGGGCAACTTTCACTCAAATGCTAAGGGAGGAGAGCCAAAGTCATGGTACAGCCAAGCCTTTGAGAAGCCCGGCCAGGGGTAGGCTACCTGACCTCCTAATTGTCTTTTGTGAGTCCTAATCCTGTAACAATACAGTACCTGCCAATCAACATAACCTGGGCTTCTGGAGGGCCTAGCCCAGGCAAGCAGAGCTCATTATATAGGCCAGTACGCAGGGGAAAAGCCTGGGCCTGGCCGGGCTTCTCAAAGGCTTGGCTGTACCATGACTTTGGCCCTCCTCCCTAACAAAAAAATACATTGTTTGGGATGAACAAAGAAACATTTACAAGAAAAAATACAGTTATACACATGGTACTGGTTGTAGTTCATTGTATTATTTTTACCTGTCCCTTGGCTAGGTTCAATTTCTGGTTTGTAGTAATGGAGAACTGAAGAGAAAGCGGTTTTTGTTTTGTCTCAGTAGTTGTTTGTTGAGTACTGGCACCTGCTACTGGAAAAGCCTGTATAAACAACAAACAAACAAACAAACAACATATCTATGAAATAAACGTTTCAGTGGTGGAGGTAGTGGTGGTTTCTCCTGAAGATGGTCAGAGCACAATGACCGAAACGTTGAGTTACCAACATGTTCTTCTCAGAACCACACAACTCAAGAGAGATTATTACATAGTCTTACCGCAAACCTACTCTATTTATCAATTTCCATCATGCTGACCCTGAACCTCCTGGGTGTTTCATTTTGGAGGATTTACAGACTCTCCACATCCCCACACACAAGAAACAAGAGGTTTGGACACAATACAGGTTACTTATTTCTTTCCTTGGTGGCTACTTCTCTTCTTTCAAGAAAATTTGGAGGCAAATGGAAATTTGTAAAGAAATCCTGAAATCAGGAAAAATCCTGAGAAATCACAGGCCTGATACATGTTGATGTTTACTCTTGAAAATGTTTTAGGTAACAATAAATAATAATTCAGTTTTAGTCCCAAATACTTATAAAAACAAAGACAAATGAAAGGCTGACCATTTGCTGAAGACAATATCATTAGTTCTTACATACACTGAATTGTATAACATTTTGTACATTTAGTTATAAAATAAAACACAAATTTTAGGGTAATTTTTTTTTTTTAATTTCAGAATTGAAATGTACGTATTGAATCACCCAGACCAAGCTTGATTTGTATGTCCAAACTGCAAGTTAAATTATTACCTTGATAATCTTTGTAGCAACCAATGTCTGTTGTGGCCGAGTTGACAGGTTCTGGCTCACGGCGGCTTCTTGAAGGTGGCTTGGTTGGATTAGCCGGAGAGGTGGTGGTTCCCTGCTGCTGCTAGTCTGTTCCTTGATGACCACTGCAGGAACAACTGCGGGCTGCTGCTGATGGGTTATCACTCGCTGGTAGCCTGTCTGCCGGAGCGTGACGGGTCCACTGATAGGAACGGTCACTACACCAGGACTCCCGAATAAAAGGCCACCACAGGAAGTATCCTTGTGTTGCATCTTGGGTGAGATGGCCTGCTTCTGGCTAATAAACATTGGAGAATACACACCACTCCCACCAAAGTAACCCTGGGCTGGGTTGTGGGGAGGTGTGCTGGAGTCCAGGACTGTCGGTGACGGGATGCTAGTGTAAGTCACTGCGTTCCTGTTGGACGCACCCGCCAGGCTACAGACAGCAGTTGTTGCAGATGGATAAGCACATCCCGCCGCTGCAGTGCATGGCTTTACGTATATTCTTCCGGACGTGGTGCACGGCCGGAAGACATACTGGGTCATTCCAGGATCTCTCCCAGTGGCAAAGTTTACAGAAACTCTGCTAGACTGGCCAGAGGAATTTGGAGCTAACTGGTAGAACTGCCCAGCAATGGTTGCATCGGGAAGAACTTTTGCCTCATCGAACTCGCTGGTATTGGCAGTGGTCAGGAAATAACTGGGCACTGTACGTGTTTAAGTCAAAGGTAAGTGAAGTTAAGATCTGATAACTTGTTCAGTTCAGTTGTTTAATTTCAGTTGTTTGGTCTATCTTCAGCTGTGAATATTTAATTATTCAATTTTATATTTAAATAGCTGGGCTTTCTGCACGTTTTATTCAAAGGTAAGAGAAGTAACAATTTAAATTGTTTCATCTACATGTATCTTCAGCAGGGAAACAACATTTTATTTTTAAATAGCTGGGCAGTAGAACATTGCGTGTTTAAGGCAAAGGTGAGAGAAGTTAAGATCAGTTGGAATTAGGCTAAAAAAAGTCTCAGGTTTCTGGTCCTAAGTTGGCTTCAAAATCGGTGGGGTGACACGCTTTTTTTTTATGGGAATCTTTTTTTGTATACCAGGCTAAATTTCCAATACACAAAGTATGGTGGCTAAGAGAGCCAAATTGGGCAAACATTTCCAATACACAAAGTATGGTGGCTAAGAGAGCCAAATTGGGCAAACGTTCATACCCCCATGTGAAAAAGGCGTTTAAAACACAGCACAGCAGAATTCCAATTAGTCCAGCAAATTTGGCTGCAATTGGACAAAAAAAGACAAACTAAAAACGGGAACGCGTGGGTCTGGGGCGATGTGTCCAGGTACAAGAAACTGGAGCCTTAACTATTCTATTTAAATTTAAGTTGTTTAGTCTATCTTTGGCAGGGAAATAACAATATAAAAAACATTCTCTCGGAATAAATATTGAAATTCATATAAGAGTTTGTTAGAGTCAGTCATAAGGAATTTTCGAGTTGGATGTCTCACAATGGAAGTTCTTGACAACTGAAATCCCCCCCCCCCCCACTCACCGCACAATTTTCGAAGCTGATCCAGAAACAAGTGATTTTTTGTCCTGTTAAGTTAATAAAGTTAGACTCAAAATGTTACTGTTAGTGAAATATATGTTGCATCCATTAATATCCATTTGTTTAGTTTAACATATTCAAGAGTGTGTGAAGGACCATCGACACAGGAATGTCAGTTCTACATATCTGCTTTTATCAAACACTGCTGATGTCTTTAAATCATTTTTGGCATCCGTTTGGGGAGGGTAAGGGGGTCTTGAAAAGTATGGTCAGATATGGTCACACACTTTTGAAAATGACAACTAAGATATGTGTAACATGTAAAGTCAGTATACATCACTGATAAAATGTCATATACAGTATTAGCCATCCTGCAATACATCAGGTTGTCTTTTGGACACCCTGATTGGTATTAAAATGGACAGCCTGTTTTAATAATAATAATAATAATAATAATGTGGACTTATATAGCGCACGTATCCACCAAACTGGTGCTCAAGGCGCATTATATTATTACCCCTGCTCATCAGGCTCATAAATCATTCCTGAAACCATCTCAGCTCCCTGGGGAGTATACAGCTCAATTGCTGCCATTACAACGCATATAGGGCTAATCAAACACAACAACCAACTCCGCCCCCACAGGTACCCATTTACCCCTGGGTGGAGAGAAGGAATTATGGTAAAGTGTCTTGCTCAAGGACACAAGCACCATGGTCGCGGTTGGGATTTGAACCCACATTCTGACGACTCAGCCATCAGAACACAAATCCAATGCACTAAACCACTCGACCATGGTGACAACTACACACTTTCAGATTCCTGGCTGATAACTCTGCATACACAATGGCATAGCCTGGGGGATATGGGGTGGCTACCGCCCCACTTGTTGGCAAAATAGTGTCCATCAGAAAATTCACAAACTTGTTGGTATTTCTGATTGACATAATTTGTCGGTTCATGTGAGTTTTGTGTCTGTAAATTTACTCCCCCCAAAAAAATTGTTTCCCCCCTCCCCTCCAACTCTGAAAATCCTGGCTACGGCACTGTGCATACATATAACACATATTTCTTGACAATCAATTTGAATCAGTTTTTAAAATCTGTGAAAGATTCCGTTCAGATCATTGGGGGGCCCATGATTCTAAGAAAATGTTTGAAAAAAATACAACCTGTGATCATTTGCTTTTGTCAATCATTTTATCCGTCACCCAAAAAAACGAAACAAATTTCAGACATATTTTCAATGTATCTATTAAAATTACCAACTAGGCCATATCTCCGTCATTTCAAATTGTTTCACCATCTACCCATGATGTATACTGCCTTTGAATATTCATATGACATAAAACACAATAAAGGGGGCCACTTTGCATCCGTCACGTTAGCAGTTTTTCCAATGGTTGTTTTTCCAATTTATTTTTAAGTACCTGAAACCGACCAAAAAGTGTTTCAACATGTGAATAGACATGCAGGCTTATACTAGAACTAATTTAAGTTGATTTATTTTATTTTTAATTTTTTTTATTTATTTTTTTACCCTCAAATTTCCATAAAAATTGGACAGAAAAAGTTACCTCACTTTTCCGTCCATTTGTTGATGGAAATTTTAGGGTAATTAAAAAAATAATAGTAATAATCAACTCAAATTATTTTTAGGATAAGCATGCATGTCTATTCAAATGTTGAAATTCTTTTTTGGTGGTTTCAGATATTAAAAAAAAAAAATTACAACCATTAGAAAAACTGCTAACGTGACGGTAGGAAAGTGGCCCCCTTTATTGTGTTTTATGTCATATTCTGATTAGAGGAACTTACAACATTGAAGGAATGGAGCGGCAAAAGATAAGTAGGTTGCTTCATATCCAAATCTGTAATCAATATGGTTGATTTGAAACAGCAATAAATGTAGCAATTAGCTCAAAGAAAGAACAATTTTTGTTAGAATATCATGATCACATCAAACTCTGTTATAAATTAAAGTGGTTGTTTTGAAACAAATGTGGCATTTTACTCAATGTATCATTTAAAGAACAGTTTGGCAAAAAAAAAGGTCTTAGGTTTCTGGTCATAGGTCGGCTTTTAAAAAAAATTTTTGTTTAAAGTGATACATGTTAACATGTATACGCAGTTATCCCATAGACAAAGTATGGTGGCTAAGAGAGGCTGCACAAATCGGGCAAACGTTCATACCCCTATGTGAAAAAGTCATTTAAAACACAGCACAGCAGAATTCTAATCGATCCAGCAATTGTGGCTGCAATTAGACATCATTTCAGAAAACTAAAAATGCTGACACACGCGGACACCAGAAACAGAAGACTTTATTATTTTCCATTTGTAAAAAAAAATAAAAAAAATAAAAAATAAGCAGTGAATGATGCTACAAAAAAAAAACATTGATTTAATGTTGCTATGCAAATTGGTTGAACAAAATCATTATCTGATTATAATTCAAGACTTAATTTAAATGATAACAATGAAATCCAACAATTTGTCCAATGGACGAGGAACCAAAGAGTGTAGTTAACATGAACTTTAGATAAAATTGATATTATAACAACGGTGTTATGTTTGCCCAAATAGATACGATTTAACACTTGCATACCATGGGTGTATATTCTATACTTTATATATACCCACTTTTTGTCCAGGGGAATGGTCTATGGGATCGTCAAATTTTTGCAATCATTTCTTAACATTTCCAACTAAAATAATATTACTCAAGAGGGAGAGGGGTTTGGAATCAGAAATTTTCTATCATATCCACAACCTCTGATAACAAGTTTAAGCCACCATATTCACTGCCTTTGAGTCTGCAGGAAAAGATTCACAGATATCTTGGGCAGGAATCCAACCCACAACCTCCTGTTAAGTTTACAGCAAGGGTGTGATTTGACAAAAGTAAAAATCCTGAAAAATGGGTAGCGGGCTTGGGTCTCTCTCTGGTCTAGAGGACAAATCCCCCTGAACCTCCTGTGGGTAGTGGGCCTGGGCCTCCCTTTGGTCTAGAGGACAAAGCCCCCTGAACCTCCTGTGGGTAGCGGGGCCTGGGTCTCCCTCTGGTGTAGAGGACAAAGCCCCTGAACCTCCTGTGGGTAGCGGGCCTGGGTCTCCCTTTGGTCTAGAGGACAAAGCCCCCTGAACCTCCTGTGGGTAGCGGGCCTGGGTCTCCCTTTGGTCTAGAGGACAAAGCCTCCCTGAACCTCCTGTGGGTAGCGGGCCTGGGCCTCCCTTTGGTGTAGAGGACAAATGCCCCTGAACCTCCTGTGGGTAGCGGGGCCTGGGTCTCCCTCTGGTGTAGAGGACAAAGCCCCCTGAACCTCCTGTGGGTAGCAGGCCTGGGTTTTCCTCTGGTGTAGAGGACAAAGCTCCCTGAACCTCCTGTGGGTAGCAGGCCTGGGTCTCCCTCTGGTCTAAAGGACAGAGCCCCCTGAACCTCCTGTAGGTAGCAGGCCTGGGTTTTCCTCTGGTGTAGAGGAAAAAAGCTCCCTGAACCTCCTGTGGGTAGCGGGCCTGGGTCTCCCTCTGGTCTAGAGGACAGAGCCCCCTGAACCTCCTGTGGGTAGCGGGCCTGGGTCTCCCTTTGGTGTAGAGGACAAAGCCCCCCTGAACCTCCTGTGGGTAGCGGGCCTGGGTCTCCCTCTGGTGTAGAGGACAAAGCCCCCTGAACCTCCTGTGGGTAGCAGGCCTGGGTCTCCTCTGGTGTAGAGGACAGAGCCCCTGAACCTCCTGTGGGTAGCAGGCCTGGGTCTCCCTCTGGTCTAGAGGACAAAGCCCCTGAACCTCCTGTGGGTAGCGGCCTGGGTCTCCCTTTGGTCTAGAGGACAAAGCCCTGAACCTCCTGTGGGTAGCGGGCCTGGGTCTCCCTTTGGTGTAGAGGACAAAGCCCCCCTGAACCTCCTGTGGGTAGCGGGCCTGGGTCTCCCTTTAGTCTAGAAGACAAAGCCCCCTGAACCTCCTGTGGGTAGCGGGCTTGGGTCTCCCTTTGGTCTAGAGGACAAAGCTCCCTGAACCTCCTGTGGGTAGCGGGCTTGGGTCTCCCTTTGGTCTAGAGGACAAAGCTCCCTGAACCTCCTGTGGGTAGCGGGCTTGGGTCTCCCTTTGGTCTAGAGGACAAAGCCCCCTGAACCTCCTGGACACAATACAGGCTACTTCTTTATTTCCTTGGTGGCTACTTCTTTCCTTGGTGGCAAAGTAAGATTTGTAAAAAAAATCCTGAGAAATCACAGGCCTGTTACGGGCATTTCAACCTCTTGACCACCAAGCTTGATTGCCATGATTAGGAAACAAAAACAACAACAAAAACAACAGCAGCAGTAGCAACAATGACATCAGCATTAACAATGACAGCATTAGTGCCAACAGTATCTGATCAAACTGCAACAACTGTTTGAATCTCTTTCAGAAATCAACCTACCTTCTGTGTCAGTGTCGAACAACCTCTTCCAGAGGGCTCTCTCTTGTTTCTGGTTCCTCTGTACATCCACCATGTACAGGAGATACTCCTCGTATAATAGATGCAACAGGTGGAATGATCCTGTCAATTAAGAATCCCATAATAAGGTACATGCATGTGTGCTCAAATGCGACTATGAAACTGTGACATCAAAAGCTGTGAACCTGTCAATTCTGAGTGAATTTCGCACCATATTTTGCTTCACTTTTCATTATCACATGAAGTATGAACTAGTTTTAAGACGACACTGATCTGAACGGAAACTTGAATGATCACTTCCCACTCAAGGGGGCATAGTTTTTTATGAGGGTACGAGGCTAACATCCTCAGTGCCAGTATAGCTTTATGAGGGTACGAGGCTAACATCCCCAGATAACCACAATTAAAAATTCAGTTCGTTTTAAAGAAAAAGGACTTTCATGTTAATGCTGCCACAGTGCTCCCCCAACAAAATTCATGTGGCCTCTCCCCCTCGTCATGCACCTGTCCTTCCCACTTCCTCCCCCTTGAAACTCACCAAAACTTGTTGCACTTCTGAGTGTCTGATCTCGAATGAGTAGATTGCAGACATAGGACCACTGCAGTAAGAAGTCTCTCTCAGCCTCTTCTTTCACACTTGGTTCATCACCAGCCTAGACAATGAAATACATTTATTAAGACCAATAAAATGGTCTCCGGTTTCTGGTCATAGGTCGGTTTTTAACCAACCAGCGATATACGGGATACATGTATACGCGGTTATTAGAACCAGACCACATTTCTGTGAATATGAGCCTTGATTTGCATAAAGGGTATTCAGATTTTTTTCTTTTTAGAAACAGAGTGATGCAGTACTTACTTTTTTCAGGCATTTACCTCGCACCGTATGCAACCACTTCATATGCTCTTCAACACTGGCATGCTTTTCCAACAGTCGAGCTAACTCAGTAAAACCTAAACAAAAACAACTAGAGCTTAAGTGTTTGTTGGTACAAACACACGGTGTTCGCAAGAACTTGCGGTTCAATGAAATTATCATCGATGATGTCACAATCATATTTTTAAAATGTGGATCATCTTTTATTATAAAAAAATTTCAATTTCATAATCAAACCTATAAATTTTGCGTTAGAATGTGTTGAACTTGAACTTCCTGTTTGGAAGTAAAGGTCAGATGAGGTTATTTGAAGGTCATACATCTGACACAATAAAACATCCTCATGTTCATTTAAAAATAACATTAGTATCTACTTTAGTTTCACATAATGACAATTTTTCGGTCCTTAGTTCAGGACATATCATTTTCTGATATAATAACCTTTGTTTTAGTTTAATTTGACACCTGATGATGTAATTATGACATCATTGCGATTTCATATTTTTTCCAGATTTCATTCTTTTAGTACTAATGACATTACCAACAATATTTTTTTAAAGGTCTGACCTCACTCAATATAACTGTACTAAGTCATTCTCCATGCTGTGTATCAAATGTGGTGTATCAAATTTGCATTCAGAATGTTAGTATTATACTTAATGTGTGACATCTTTTTTCAAACATTCATTTGGAAAATTGTTGTTCCTCCAATGGCGATATCGGAAAGCTCACGGTGTCTTATATGCACGTGCATCATGATCAAAAACAGAGAATGAAACTACATGAACATGTGAAATCCCTCTCCATTTGTTCTGCTTCTTTAACAATTTAAACTATAAGCTTGAAAACAGCTGCTAACTGTGCTGCCATAAAAACTGATATCCTTCCACTTTATTTGCGGTGACACCATGTGAAATCCTAAGTCAACCACCCGGCCTCCTTCCCCCTGTGCTTGTTAACAACTGATTCAGTTCAGTGAGCCCCCACTCCTAGGACCCTAGTCCCACCAGTTTCCCGCCTGCATGCTTCAATGCACTAATCCTCCAGCATCCAGCCATCGTGTGATCCTCCAGCATCCAGCCATCATGTGATCCTCCAGCAGCCTACTTAAGCAGCAGCATTTCCCAGAGTCCGGCATTCTCCTGAGGATGATCAGAGCATACTGATCGAAACGTCGAGTTGTAACCTCCAGTTCTTTTCAGAACTAATTACTACTCAATAGAGAATTTCACATGGTGTCACCGCAATTAGTCTTACTTATCCTCTTCACCATGCAAAGCTACAACTTTTACCTTTTATCCAATTTATTTGTGCACCACTGTGAGCTGACCATGTCAAGGCACATGTGGACATTTCCAGACATAACAGAAAGTAATTGACCAGCCAAGACATGAGAGGGCGGTATTCACGTTTCACACTCCACCTCCACTTTCGAACATTGTATATGCTAATGTAAAAGTGTGTTACATAAATGCAACAGTGTGTGGCCGGCCGGCGACCTTGGTGTACAGCAGTAGGCTTGTGTGCTCATCTAGATTGCAAAATAACCGTGCTAGATTGCGAAATAACTGCACTAGATTGCGAAATAACCGTGCTGTCCATAATACATTAAGGAAAATGCTTAAACTTCAAGTTTGGACCGGAAGGAAAGGTCAGATTGGGGTCATGTCTGTGAACGAAATGCGACATAATTCAAGATCTTTAACATGACGCAAAGATTGTGAAATATCTTTTATGGTACATGAGATATAAATTTTTGAAATATTAAGCTTAATACACGTTTACACGTTTGTGGCACATGCATAATGTCCGTTCAGTCTGAAGCAGAGAGGACGGAATGTATTTAATTATTAATAATTAAATAGAAAATTCTTACGTCATTATTATGAGAGTAATCTAGGAATTCCAAGGATTGTAAGTGCAAAATATGAAGTCAATCTGAGCTTGGCAACTATGTTTTTTTTGTTTGATAAGTTTCGCGAGGAAGAAGCAAAAATAAACAAAAACGAACAATTTCAAAAATAGGTGAGAATATAGTATGATGCAGTTGCAGTATCCCTCTTTGAATAATAAAAACTGCCATTTAGATAGCGGCCATTCCAGAAACACCATGGTAAGCCTCATTCTCTTTCTGTTTCTTGGCTTGGCCTCGGGAAAATAAGAACGCTCCAGGGATCACCTGGGGAGACTAGTTTTACTGTACCACTCGTTATTTGGATATTATTATTTAATAAGGCACTAACATTACATCTCAAATCTTATTCATCTGTGAAAATTCAAAATGTGCAAAATGTACAAACGGGTATACAAATACACACACTTCTGCCCAGTGGGAAATTATCCTGATACTCTAAAGCAAATAGCAAATCTATATGAAGACGGTCCCTAAACTCTGAATAGACCTTATGCATATGACGTCGCAAACTGAAGGTCGCCCCCTATCAGAGGCAAACGAAGGTCACTCATTGGTTCATGTATGCGTGATATGCACACACAGCGCACATACATGAACCAATGAGTGACCTAGCCTCTGAATGAAGGCGATATTCAGTTTGTGACATCATATGCACAAGGTCTATACTCATTAAGTTTGAGATTTACATTTCTTGACCACCGTCTTGATGCAGGGTGAACTCCCCGGTATGGTCCACATGAGCTGGGAGCACACGGTGTTCTGCTCAGTTCGCTTTCGCCAGTCATGGCACATCTGTGTTACAGACACTTTTGTCTTCAGCACGACACGAGTTGCCTGGAGAGAACATTTTGAACCATAATATAACATTGCCAGATCCATGCAGTGTGTGGGGGGGACAAAGAGGGCCATGACGTTCCCCCTCCCCCTCCCCCTCCCCCCTCCCCTCCCACCTTTTTTCCACCATGCATGTAAATTTACCATACATATTTATGTGCGCATTCAGCTTTTTTGGCAGCGTGACCTTGTTTTGTTCTGTGTTCCCCTCTTTTTCAAGAATCTGGATCCCCCATGATTGGTAATGTTACGTCTATGAGCATGCTATTCCTGTCTTTGAATCAAGAAATGATTGGTAATGTTACGTCTATGAGCATGCTATTCCTGTCTTTGAATCAAGAAATGATTGGTAATGTTACGTCTATGAGCATGCTATTCCTGTCTTTGAATCAAGAAATGATTGGTAATGTTACGTCTATGAGCATGCTATTCCTGTCTTTGAATCAAGAAATGATTGGTAATGTTACGTCTATGAGCATGCTATTCCTGTCTTTGAATCAAGAAATGATTGGTAATGTTACGTCTATGAGCATGCTATTCCTGTCTTTGAATCAAGAAATGATTGGTAATGTTACGTCTATGAGCATGCTATTCCTGTCTTTGAATCAAGAAATGATTGGTAATGTTACGTCTATGAGCATGCTATTCCTGTCTTTGAATCAAGAAATGATTGGTAATGTTACGTCTATGAGTATGTCTTTGAATCAAGATATACCAACCTATGGAAGTTTCTACGACGTTTTGAATAATGCATTTGAATTTGCATTTGAATTCTCAGGTTGTTTGGTATCATTACCGTCTTAAAATCAAGTAAGCTTTTATGTAGATAATAATTACGCCAGTTTCTATTCAGGTTATTACCAGTGGTGTACACTTTAACTGTGGTGTGTGTGTGTGTGGGCTTGCACTGCAAACCGTCAGAGGACATATAAGAAAGGGAACAATAGGTCCTCGGACGGCAGTTCTTTGTTCTTCGTTGTCCTCGGGAAAACGGCGTGTACAAAACCAATGGAGATTGCTTCAAAAAGTTAGAGTCCAAACAATGGAAGAACAATGGAAGGTCCTCAGACGTCTTGAGATTCACGACTGTGTGTGTGTGTGTGTGTGTGTGTGTTCGAGCACTGGCCGCGTTATGGGGGCAGAGAACAAAAGAGGGATCCGGAATTACTTAGCTGTGGGGACATTTTGGGTGTCCCCACAACGTTTTTAATCCCCAAAATCCTTTGTATTTTGTCCCCACAACGCCCCGTGCGGGAATGTGTGTGTGTGTGTGTGTGTGCGTGCGTGTTCGAGCACTGGCCGCGTTATGGGGACAGAGAACAAAAGAGGGATCCGGAATTACTTAGCTGTGGGGACATTTTGTGTGTCCCCACAACGTTTTTAATCCCCAAAATCCTTTGTATTTTGTCCCCACAACGCCCCGTGCGGGAATGTGTGTGTGTGTGTGTGTGTGTGTGTGTGTGTGTGTGTTGGGGGGAAGGGTGGCATACGGATATCACAGAAAATACACTGGCAATTGAAATGTTCAGGTTTTTTTTAGGGGGAGGCACCTGGGAGGCACAGACCAACATTAGAGGAACAAACCCCCAAGGCTTCATTAGCTACACCACTGTTCCTCACCTGTGCCAGATGAGACAGTGAAGTTTTCCTCTTCAGTAGTTGACAAAATCTCTTTGCAGCTGAAAACATTTACAAAGATTTACAAAGGTATCAGAAATGTTACAACGGTAAACAAATCATTAATCAGTTGGTGCGGGGGATCAGGGATTTATTTTCTGAAGGAGCACTTTGGTGGCACTTCGAATGGAAACTTTATGTTTCTCTTCAAAATTAGAATTTTCAGTGGTGGGACCAAGCATAATGAATGTCACTTTCTGCTAAACACATATTAATTGCCATTAAACAAATTGTGGCCATTATCATCATCTTCATTTTTATCCAATTATTTAATACTTTCCCCCTTTATTAACCCTAACTCCCGAGGCCCATTTGCTTACATATAACCTGATTCCTCCAAAATCCTTCAGTAGTAAAGCAAGCACATGACATGTATGCACACATGTGTTTCTAATCTGTGATACATGTACATGGCCAGGGACCCTCCCTGCATGCATGGGAGTGTCGTGGCCGAGCGGTCTAGCTTATACCGGACTCAAGTTCTGGTGTTAGCAGCAGAATGTGGGTTCGAATCCCGGCCATGACACTTGTGTCCTTGAGCAAGACACTTAACCATAATTGCTTCTCTCCACCCAGGGGTTAAATGGGTACCTGTGAGGGCAGAGTTGGTTGATTAGCCCTATATGCGCTGTAATGGCAACAATTGAGCTGTATACTCCTCAGGGAGCTGAGATGGTTTCAGGAATGATTTATGAGCCTTATGAGCCTTATGAGCAGGGGTAATAATATAATGCGCCTTGAGCACCACTCAGTTGGTGGATACGTGCGCTATATAAGTCCACACATTAAACAGTGTCCACTGACCCAAGCACTGACCTTGCAATCACTACAACAAACATGGATGTACATGTACCATGGAAAGGCAAGTATGCCTCATAACCTCAACCCCATGTAGCATGTAACCTCAATCCTTCAAAATCCTTCACTTTAGCAAAGAGGATTTTGAAGGATTTGGGAAGGTTAGGGTTAAAGAGGTCTCTCACTTTCCACTTGCTTGAGATGCAGATATTCTGACAGGTTAGGAAGGGATTCCTCGATGACCTTCTGAAATGTACAGGAGAAATGACGAACAGCCTGAAGCAAGCTGGCGAAAGAATGAGAGAAGATGGAAAGAATATTTTACTATAATTGCTTAACATAGCCACTCCATGTGACATAAAACACAATAAAGGGGGCCACTTTGCATCCGTCACGTTAGCAGTTTTTCCAATGGTTGTTATTTATTTTTAAGTACCTGAAACCGACCAAAAAGTGTTTCAACATGTGAATGGACATGCAGGCTTATACTAGAACTAATTTGAGTTGTTTTATTTTAATTTTTAATTTTTTTATTTATTTTTTACCCTCAAATTTCCATAAAAATTGGACGGAAAAAGTTACCTCACTTTTCCGTCCATTTGTTGATGGAAATTTTAGGCTAATTAAAAAAATAATAGTAATAATCAACTCAAATTATCTTTAGGATAAGCATGCATGTCTATTCAAATGTTGAAATTCTTTTTGGGTGGTTTCAGATATTTAAAAAAAAATTACAACCATAAGAAAAACTGCTAACGTGACGGTAGGAAAGTGGCCCCCTTTATTGTGTTTTATGTCATATGCTATATTAGGGGCCAATTTCACAGAGCTGCTAAGCAGAGAAAATTCCTTGCCAGAATTATTTGCTGAGCAGATTTTCTTGGTTACCAGGCAAACTTGCACGTAAAATTAATGTCATTTGGCTGGTAGTCTGTTTTAAAATGCTTAGCGAAAATATTTGCTAAGCAAAATTCTCATGCTTTGCAGCTCTATGAAGTTGGATTAATAATTGACCAATCCAGCTTATCGCTGAATCTCTGTAATGCAATTGTTCATTTTAAATCCAGTTCGCTGGCCTATTGTATTGTGTAGTCCATGCCCCGAGGTACTTGTCTGTTTTTGTTTGTTTACATCTGTATGTTTAATTAGTTTTTGTAAGCAACATGTGCATTGAGTCCTGTTATTTTGTCCTCCCAATGGTATGCTCTCTTTTTACTTCTTCTTCTATAGGCTCAATGCTCGTGCATGCTTTATAGGGACCATTGTCTACAAGCTTTGCTTCTTAATGGATCTCTCTGCAGTATCACATTTACTTTATTCACATCATTATATATTTCATTTACATGTAACTTTCTGTGATTAACTTTCTTTGGTTTAATACTGTGGAAATAAAGAAACCTGAAACCTGAATCCTGCCTGTCGGTCAAACAGCATGGATTGACCATAGGGTTTCTAACTAAGCTTTGCCATTTGGATGTGACCAAGTTCACAGTGTTACTAAGGATGGGTGGCAAGGACTGATCCAGAGCCTCGAAAAAGAGGGAGAGCACACAGCAAAAAATAGGAGGGGGGGCACACATAAAAACATATGGTAAATTTGCATGCACAGTGATAACAAAAAGGGGGCACATTTACACAACTGGATTGGAGGTTTGTTTTTTTTCATCACAAGTTTCATCACAAGGTTTTTTTCATCACAAGTTTCATCACAAGGTTTTTTTCATCACAAGTTTCATCACAAGGTTTTTTTCATCACAAGTTCATGGGATGAACACTGAAATTGTTTCAAACCGTGATACCCTCTTTTGGACCACGAAATTTGGATGTATAATTGAGGAAATAAATATAAAAATGTCAAAACATAATGTTGCTTGTCATATAAGTTGCACATTATCTCTAAATCTATTTTAATTTGATGACAATTTCGTGATTAGAAAGCTCTGAAATATACACATTACGTCATCGTCGAGACCCAATCCACCAATGAAATTCCATGGTGATTAGCCTCGTTTATATATTCTGAAAATAATGTGTGGTAAATACAAGCAAACATGGCGGCATCGCTTGAAATTCAGCCCAGTTTTTGCTGCATGCAAGTTTATAAAGACGAAACTGGGAATATTACAACGACGACCATTCAAAATGTAAAATCAAAACTTTGTTATGTTTTAGAATATCATTCAGATGGATTTGCTGTAAATAAATCTTACAATAACTTATAAAGAATTTGCATTTTATTAATTTACCTAGATTATAGATCAGGACCAGGCATTTTTATATTGGGGGGGGGGGGGCTCATAAAGCACCCCTCCGTATGTTCCAAAGTCATTGGCCAATTTTCATGAAACTTGGCAAGAGTGTTCCTTCCAGCAAAACCTACATGGCGCCATAAAAATAATTTCCAAAAGTCACCACTAGAAGGTGTGTTTAAGTGTTTTTGCCCAAAAAGCGTATTTCTGTAATATTTTCTGTATTCTTTGGCAAAATTTCATAAAGCTTGGCAAATAAAAATATCATCGGATTTCCCCTGGGGTCATTGTTGGGGTGCTGTAATCCATTATTTCCCCAATTTGAGGCGAAAAAACAATAATATACGTTTTTGTCATTTGAAAATCAATATGGATGTCAGCTTATTGGGGCCTAGAATGCATTTCTGAGAATGAAATGACATTTCTATATCCTTCCTTGGCATAAAAAGTAAGAAACTTCCATTGAGAAAACTTAATACGTTTTACCCCAACATTACAGAATAAAAAGACAAAATCCAAGATGGCCGTCAGCTGTGGTGGCCATTTTGAATTGCCATAATGCATCTGATATGATAATGTGACAAATACCATCACATTTCTTTAAAAAAAAAAATTAAATTGAAAAAAAAAGCTAAAGAATTAGGGGACATATTGTGCACCCCCCCCCCCCCCCCATAGGGTTAATCAATATTAAAGTAATAATAATTAATATCTTTAAAATGTGCAATTTTACGACTTGGCAACAATCATAATTAGATTCAACACAATTGAAACCCCCTATGTTCCAAATTTTATGTGGTCCTGTGATGGGGATCACGAAATTAAAAAATATAGGTCTCATTTTTAAGTTCATCCCATGGTCTAAAGAGGGTTATGATGTCTGGTACAGAAAAGATGTATATTTTTCCCCAAGAAGTTGTAACAAATCCAAACAGATCAAAATCTCATGCTCAATTAAGAACCCAGTTAGATTTAAAACAAAAATAATTAAATTGAAGTGATGCATTCGAGGGAACAGAAACGAGAGATTTTCTACATCAACTTACTTTGGAGGTAATTGTTGCACCGTACCAGGGATAAGAATGTTAATCATAGTATGGTGTAGGATGTTATCACACAGAGCAATCAGATCTGCCAGTTTGTCACAGCCACCTTGAAGTACCGTTTTGGTCGAGTCAGGAAGACCCACCCAAAATTGTCGCACCTGTATGGGCACCTGCAGTTGAGGGGGAAAAAAAGAATTACAACTCATTGCTGGCAAGCATGTAGCCAGAAAACTGAGGGAGGGGCATGGGAGAATTTTGTTTTTAAAGTAGCACAGAAATTAAATTTTGGCACAGAAAATATTTTGATTGTGGTCATACACCGCTACAAATATTTTGCTGTGGGGCAATTTTTTTTTTAAATGTTATTTTGTTTTCTACAAAAAAATCATATAAAAAACGAACCAAAAAGACGACCATCAATTGTTTTTAATACATGGCATTTATTTTTGTTTGATACATATTTGATGACATCATTACCTCATTCAGTTTTCCTCTTATGATGCTTTCAATGACCTGCTGACAGTGACATCTGTATTGCGATGTTACTGAGTCAACCTGGAAGAGTAATGAATGAATATACTGAACAGCAAAAGAAACGTTGTATGAATACAAGATATCAACAGGTATATTTTGTAACGTACACTTTGAAAACCATTCAAGTCGCATTCCATCCACCTATAGGATTTTCAGGCACAGTCATGATTCAGAATGATGTTAGACTGCATATTTCCCGAAAACGATACATGTAAAACTCTTGTGGTTGAGTTATGTCAACGATTTAAAATCACGACGTTTCTTTTGCTGTTCAGTATATATCAAAGTCAAGGTGAGTATACACTGACTGAGCATAAACAGATTCAAGTTCATTAGGGAATTAATGTTATTTCTTTTTTACTTCATTTCATTTATTATTCTGCAGGAATTAAGAAACACCAGAAGTCTATTACCTTTACGAAGTGTGCCACTCCTGTACTAATCTAGTCCATGGCATAGTACTCCAAGAACTGATTTGGTAATTTGTGACGTTATATAAACTCACGCGCAAGGTCTCAAAAAGAAGCAGTGCAGTCTGGGAGACTTACCCAGCGTGTGAGAGAACTGTATCTCGCGCGTGCACCTTAGCATTTAGCGCCTTCTCCCCACAGTTGATGGTTCGCCTGCGTCTTGTTCTCTAGGGACTAGCTTTGCGTGGAAACGCTTATCCCATGATGTCCCACGGCAGGCCAGGCAGGGGGAGCAAAACCTGTAACCATGCTTGTTGTGCGTGCGCGCATTTGGAGTACAATGCCATGGTGTAGATTACAGCAGGCTGGCACACTTCATGTAGGTAATAGACTTCTGGAAACACACAGATTTTACAAAGGCAAAACAATTGAAATCACAACTTGTTTCACAGTTGAAAAAAAAACACCCTTGCTGAACAGCACAAGACAATTGACACAAACTCTGGGCATTTTTCCATTGTTGGTCCTCAAGAATAGAAGTCTCTCCCCATCACCATCCGGAATTCCGGCACTTGATTTCTAGAAGTCAGACACTGTAATTGCTTTTTTCATTTTTGTTCGTTTTTTCCCCCTGTCAGCACTTTTTATCCTGTGGAAAAGGCGCTTTATAAATACATGTACATTGCATCATTATTATAATTATTATTAAATAATAAATTAACATAAAAAGACAGTGAGTGGCAAATGGACCAATAATATTTTTAAAAATGAAACGTTTACTGATGTGTCATTACTGCATTACAAAACAAGCCAAGGACAGTTTAATCTGTGATTTTTCTTCAAAATCCTGACAAACTTTTCTTAGAAACTTGTACACATGGAGTGTCGTGGCCGAGTGGTCTAGCTTACCGGACTCAAGTTCTAGTGTTAGCAGCAGAATGTGGGTTCGAATCCCGGCCGTGACACTTGTGTCCTTGAGCAAGACACTTAACCATAATTGCTTCTCTCCACCCAGGGGTTAAATGGGTACCTGTGAGGGTAGAGTTGGTTGATTAGCCCTATATGCGCTGTAATGGCAGCAATTGAGCTGTATACTCCCCAGGGAGCTGAGATGGTTTCAGGAATGATTTATGAGCCTTATGAGCCTTATGAGCAGGGGTAATAATATAATGCGCCTTGAGCACCACTTAGTTGGTGGATACGTGCGCTATATAAGTCCACACATTATTATTATTATTATTACAATTTCCTGCTATAATCATCACTGAGAAACTAACAATTTAGAATGGAATATCTTCAGAAAATGTGCACTGTAATTTTCTTTATTTTAGCTTAAAGAGACAAAATTGTGAAGCAAGTTGTGAATATTGTGTGATTTTACTTACCTGTGTAATATTGTGTGATTTACTTACCTGTTCGAATGTGAGATTTCCCCATGGCTGCATTTGTATAGCCGTTGGAAACTCAGGGAGCAGTGTGAAGATAGACGTCATTGGTGTGCTGGGGTTATCAGACTGCTCTAAAATCTGATAAAAAATAATGGATAATAAAATGTCTTGCGTTCAGTTAGAAAAACGGCTTTAATGCATCCAGGTTATTTTTTAGTCCTTTAGTCCTTTTGAGACCATAGCAGGCGGAAGCAGCCAGCCACAACCAAAACGGCCCCAGCAGTCAGAAGCAGCCATCCGCAACCATAATGCCTGCAAGTGGCCACAGATTTCAGCATCTTCCTATGCCATTGCTATGGATTAAATAAATAACTTCAGGTTTTGTTGATATTTAACTCTTACTAGATATGAGAAAAAACATATGCAGATTTAAAAAATGTTTTGAGATATTTTTAACTTGAACACTTTTGTTGTTGTTTTTGGGGTAATCTTTTTTTTTTTTTGCCAACCAGTGAAATATGTGATACATGTATATGCAGTTATTGGAACCAGACTAAATTTCCCATATACAAAGTATGGTGGCTAATCATATGATGCTCGATATGCAGTAGAGTGCACCCCCCCCCCCCCATTGTGTTCCAGTAATCTTAGGAATTCTTTAGAGGATTTCGGGGGGGGGGGGGAAAGGTCTGTTAACAATAGAACAACAGTGTGTTAGTGTGTAGGGACATTTGAGGGTTGGCACTCTGCTGCATATCGAGCATGGTATATGGCTAATAGAGGCCTCACAAATTGGGTCAACGTTCATACCCCTATGTGAAAAAGTCGTTTAAAACACAGTACAGTGAAATTCCAATCGATACAGAAATTTTGACTGCAATTGGACATCGTTTCATAGCAAAAAAAAATGTCCTTGTTGATTTTAAAACAGAAAATCCTGAAAATTACCACTGGGTTTTCCAACTGGGTTTGGGAAGATAGAACTTGAAGACCAGCAGGGAATCTGTAGAGGGCTGATGACACTCTCTGAGAATCCAGAAAGACTCCAAAGTATGGGGAGGATTCCTTGACACGAATGCCGTAGTAGTGATACTTGGACTGCCCTCGGGTGCCTAGACGACGGGTACGTAGCTCTGGAAATACCTGGCGGATGACCTGTGATAGGAGATTCATAAATGCCCAAGACAGTTTTATCGACAATCTGATTGGACAAAATGTACTCACGTGGTGGTGTAATTAACAGATGGTAAAGACATGGCTTATCAAACTCAGAGGAGCGCGTACGTGCCAGCTGTTCACCAGCTGTTCTATTTAGCCGGCGTGCGATGCATGACGTGCATTTGAACCAATCAGAGTGACGATCGAAGATTGTTTTGCATCACGCTGACTCATGTTCTTTGAAAGTGTTTCATGTGTCCCCAAAACGTGACTTTGCCCATTTCTATTTGGCTTTACTCAACAAAAACTACAATTTGGTGACATTTTGAAAACGAAATTGATACGGGCCTTTAAGAATGAGAATAAAAGTTTGATGCTTGGTCTTTACCGCAGGTTAATGACTGGATTTGTAAAGACCGCACAAAAAACTTTTATTTCCTTAATAATAAATTGATTGCTTCAAGCATGTTGAAGACTAACAACAAGCCACCCCTTCCTCCCCTACCAGATTTGGCCCTAACTTCCACCCCTTCGTCCATCCAACCATCTACCCTAAAGGATCGATCGTAATTTCATCTTGAGTCACGATGTTTAATTTTGGAATCATACTGCATAAATCGTCAACAAATTATCTGACAATTGATTTATCTGACATGACAGAGCTGATAATTATATGTGGGAATTTTGAAATGATGAATAAAAACTTTTACATTTCCAACAAACTTGATGAAATATACATGATGAAAACAAAATCAAGGTGGCATTTTTGAATGTGAATAAATGTTTCTGAACAAAATTGTTTAAGACTGGTGGGGCTGCGGGAGGGGGAATGGGCGGGAGTCAGCAAGGCGGGGGGATGGGCGGGAGTCAGCAAGGCAAAGGTGGATACCTACTGGTTTTAATTCTAAACGTAAGTACAATAACTACTGTTTTGCATTTATACTGCAGGTCCTTTAGGTTGGTAAGCAGTTTGTAATCAGCTATAATTCTCCATTCTATTGGTTTTAAGCCTCAGTCACACATTCAGGATTTTTACTGCCGTCCTTGATAGGACCATTCCCGATTAAAATTTGTCAAAAGTCTGATCAAGATCCTGTGATTCGTGGCGGGAAATTCACAAATTTGTAAAAACATTTATTTAATCACGACAACAATCAGATATTGTTCAGAAGCGTCGATTCAGCCGTTTCTAGCCGAATTCGTCCCGATTCTCCCGTTCTCAATCCGAATCTGATCCGATTTGTATCTTCAGCATGGTAAAACGACCGAATCTGTCCCGACAGCGCCCGATTCTCCGAATGCGATCCGACAGAGATCAGACAGTGACGGACAGTGAACCGACGCTGACGGAAGACATCCGTTAGAAAACCGTTAGTCACGTGATAGTCCGGTCCTAAAAGAATCGCGCGAAACGGATTCTCACTCCAAATCATGCCCGTTCATCACGACAGCGTCCCGATCCACAGGACACCGTCCCAGACACCGCCCAGACAACACAGGACATTGTTACGATTTTGATCCGATACAGCAGAATCTGTCACGACATAGTCACGATTGTAATCCGACTAGACAAAATCGGCTGAGTTTCCCGAATGTTACGGGACGCACCTACTGTCGGGAGTGCTTGGCCGACCTCTCTGGACCTTTCCCGATCCGTAGGACTCTGTTACGAACGTATACGACTGCGTTCAGTCAATGATAGGACATTCCAGATCATTGAGGATAGTAATCCGACTTTTTCACTTTTCGTGTCGTAGCGCTGTCTGATCTCAAACGGGAGCCATAATCGGCACTGTGTGAACGCCGCATTAACCAGTTCGCACCGGGAATAAAAAAGTTTTTCCGAACCCTGTGGCGGGTTTATTTTTACCGCACAATGGTGCTCACCAGAGCATGACCGGGGAGACCGCGTCTTCCACCGTATGCTTATGGCTCGTTGCCACGTCGACCAGGAATCTATACAAATATTCCAGAGAATCCTGTGGCGTGTTTAGACGCTCTCCGATCCGCTGTCCAAAAAAAAATGTGCGTGTATACACGGCCTCCGACGCGAACTGGTTAAATTCTGTTTGATAACACTGTGAATGAATTTGTTAAGCTTATATTCCCATTAATATGTATTCGAGTGGCTGAAACAATATGGCATACCTTTCCGAAGCTAGCAGCGTTTACTGGCGGAAACTGATTCTTGAAGCAAAAGTCGGAATAATGCTTGTAAATTAGACAGCGAGGTAGCGACACTCCTTCAATTGCTTCGTAATGCTGAGATAACCTGAATCAACAACCAGGCAAAACAAAATTACGACCATTCTAAGGGGAGGCTGAGTTCAACTGTTGAAAGCGGGCCTCGATCTTAACCACGCGGCCACTGCGGCCATTACCGTGGTGCCCCTCAGAGTTGGCCATAACGCCCCTTTGGTTGGCCTTGAAATTTGAGGCAGCCAAGGCCAAAGTTGCCGTGACCTCTCAATCCTTAAGGATGAGACCAGTGAAAGTGTACACAATTTCTGCTTGCCGAGGGCAATTCACCTTATTCACTAGTTAGCCATCATGTGTCTTATTCCCTGAATGCAAGAGGTTGTGCACCTGTACATGCTCATTATAGTAACCTGACTAATTTTGTCTTTTTGGAGGGGCAACCTTGCTTTCAAAGTATTTTAATTGAAATAACTACATCCACTTTGTTATTCCTTATGCCAGGAATGAACTTTTCTTTAGAATTATCAGATCATTGGGCCTTCTCACTGGTGCATGCAGCATGGAAGTTACAGAATACAGTCATGAATGAGGATTATATGCACCACAATCCAGCCTGTCAATCAAATAGTATACAAATAATTAATGTTTATGAGTGCAATAGTGAGAATATTTTCATGAGTTGAAGGATGATTGGAGGATAAAACTATAAGAATAAACAAAATATACAAGATTGTATTCTGGCAACCACTACTTTAATTTTTCGGCTTATGACGCACGGTTTGCTCGAATGGTTGTGTCTTGTCAAAAGAGGGCGTTTTGTATATAACGCATGGTGTGGTCTAGCGTGCAATAGATCAAATGGGATGGAACAAAAATGCACGGTGAATGGAACCAAAATACACGGTTTATGACATAGGCCATGTAATGGTTTGATTAATGAATGCCGCGTGACCTACAATCCTCCAATCAAATGACAAGGATCTACTTGGGTGTTATATAACCAATAATTATGGCTAAGCCTTTACGTGACAATTGTTACTACATCGGTCAAGTACTTAACTCTTTTATGCAGGTGGCGTGACCAAAGTTTACAGCTTGAGCAGAGACTATATAGTCATATCTGTATTGGTGTATGAACCCTTTCACAGTTAAGTGCGCTATCTTGTTTCTGATGGGGCAATTTTTCTTACACTCCTGTGAACAATCTGTGTGCACAATTTAATTGTCCAGTACTCGTTCACCATAATTTGGCTTGGAACAAGGGAATTTTTACTGCGAAAGGATTTAATAAAACACAATGGGCAATTCCATTTTGGTGCACTTTTAACCAGTTCGCGTTGGGAATAAAAAAGTTTTTCTGGGCCCCTGTGGCGGGTTTCTTTTTCCCACACACACGTTAATGGAAGCTTCCACAGCGGGTGGCCGGCACTTCCGAGCATGTCACCGTGCACGCATGGCTGACCCGAGCATGCATACAAATATTCCGGAGTTTCCTGTGGCGTGTTTAGACGCTCTCCGATCCGTGGTGCAAAAATAATTGCGTGTATACACGGCCTCCGACGCGAACTGGTTAATACCATAATATATATTTCACCAGAAGTCTATTACCTACATGAAGTCTGCCACTCGTATGTACTAACCTCGTCCACGGCATATACTTCAAGAACAATGGATTTGGTGCATTCGTGACATTTTGTTCCACAAACTGATGCGCAAGGTCTCAAAAAGAAGCAGTCTGGGAGACTCAACCGGGGTGTGAGAGAACTGTATCTCACACGCGCACCTTAGCATTTAGTGCCTTCTCCCCACAGCTGATGGTTCGCTCACATCTAGTTTAAGATTGCATCTAGTTCTCTAAGAACTAGCATCGCGTGGAAACACCTGTCCCATGATGCCCCACAGCAGGCCGGGCAGGGGGAGCAAAACCCGTAACCAAGCTTGGTGTGCGTGCGTGCATTTGGAGTACAATGCCGTGGTGTGGGTTACAGCAGGCTGATGACACACTTCATGTAGGTAATAGACTTCTGATTTCACTCATCAGTTTTTTCACAGTAGTTGCATTATAATTTCAGAAAATAATAATTTCAGACATTTTTTATATGAACGCTATATAGGAGAAAAAGTGACACTGTATGCATGACTGAAATATGTAACATGAGTAACGTGAGTATTTTTCTCTTATAAAGCGTACATATAAGAAATTTATGAAATTATTTTTTTGTGCTGAGTAAGGTTTGGGTATAATGCAACTACTGATAAAAAAAATCATGAGTGAAATATATATATAAGGAAATTATATATACCTCAACATGAGTAACCAAGGAATTGCTCAAATCAGTCAACAGATCAATACTGGGGGAGCAAATATTGGGGATTTTAAAATCAATTAACCCTAACTCCCTAGGCCCACTTGCTTACACATAACCTGAATCCGCCAAAATCCTTCAGTCGTAAAGCAAGCACATGACATGTATCCATGTGTTTCTAATCTGTGATACATGTACATGGCCAGGGATCCTCCCTGCATGCATGGAGCAATAAACAGTGTCCACTGACCCAAGCACTGACCTTGCAATCACTACAACAAACATGGATATACATGGAAAGACAAATATGCCTAGTAACCTCAATCCTCCAAAATCCTTCACTTTAGCAAAGAACATGTAGCATGTAACCTCAATCCTTCAAAATCCTTCACTTTGGCAAAGAGGATTTTGGAGGATTTGGGAAGATTAGGGTTAATCAATCAATCAATCCACCAGTCCATCACAAACTTACCACTGTAAAGTCAGAATAGCTTGTAATCTATTGGGTACAAATTGAAATAAATCTTGGGAGTCCTGGGCGTCTGAATCTAGTATGAAGAAATCTTCTTGGTTAGGTTCAATTCCCTCATCAGCTGGAAAGGCTGAGGATTATAAAGGAAACAAAAAACTTGCATGAAAATGCCTGTCAACTTGATGCTATGGATGGTGGCATGCACTGAGATTTGGAGTTGCTGGATTCACTTAACATATGTTTGGTAACATTGGTAAATGTTGGCAAAACTACTTCAATTTTTATGGTTACTTTCTTTGGATCAATTAAGATACATACATATATTATGCCCCCAAAAAGTCTCCAGTTTTTGGTCTCCACATGCATCGCCTCAGACCCAGGCGTCGATATTTTTAGTTTTTTTTGTTTGCTTATGAAACGATGTCCAATTGCAGCCAAAATTTTAAACGTCTTTTTCACATAGGGGTATGAACCTTTGCCCAATTTTTGAAGCCTCTCTTAGCCACCATACTTTGTGTATGGGAATTTGTGTACGGGAAATATGTATACATATATCACGTATTTCACACCAAAAAAAAAAGTGCTTCGCTGCTTCGATTTTGAAGCTGACCTATGACCAGAAACTGGAGTAAGTTCAATAGGCGGAACAGCCAAAAGGGCCAAGAAAGGTGACCCTTCCAATCGCTAAGTGCATTACGGATCACATGATGCATTTCCTGCTATTCAGTGTAAAACTTACTCCCCGTACAGTTTTTTAAATCACAAAACATGCCTATTTAAACATGTCATTTCTCACTTTATTATTCAATATTTAAGTAAGTAATATTTATTTGGAACTTCAAGCTTCACAAGCTTCGAAATTTCTTCGGGAGGCCACATATCTGCTGTCAAATCCCTGGCTTAATATCGGCCACGCACCGGCAAAATCAAAACGATGCCCCACAAAAATGCGTCAATCAAAAGGTGATCCCGATTAAGTATGGATCTTAAACTTGGTGAAAATACAAAAGATATCTGTAAGTATTTGTGTAGCATGATCAGTTCGAAAAATTGCGGAAACTTGAAATATTAGGCCTGGATTGAGAGCATAATTTCAATCGATCCGTACAGCTGAAATTGAAACGTGGCTTGTTTCAATAATCGTCGGAACTGTGTTCAGATGTATTTGGTATGAATGGGACTTCCAAATATGAGCAATGCAGGAGTCCAGGATCACCTTTTGATTCATCTGTCATCGCCCGAGCTTGCAAAACAGCTGATTCAGTTTGGTGCCATGATCACTTTCGCTCGATTTCAACAAGAGCTGTATGGCAAGTGTTAAAAATTTTACCATTTTCAAGCAGTACTAGTAGCACTTTCCCTGTTTTTTTTTTCGTAAGGAAACTTTGTTTTTATTGAGAAGTCTTCCTCTCTTCAAATGTGGAACCATAATTGATAACAAATGGATTCTTGTATTTAGAAAATGATTTTGAAAATGGCATGTTTTTGCACTCGCTGTGGTATTTCAGTATTGGTCCCTGTGACATGCCTACTACAGGGGTCAAAATGAAGCTGAATTTCATAGTAACCAGCAGGACTAGTAATACAGTGATTTTACTAGTCCTCTGAAATTGTAAGTAGCCCATTTATAATTGATGTATTTTTATTTGACTTATACAAGTTGAAATGGGTTGTACTTCATCAGTGTTGGCAGTCAAGTCATTATTTCCTCTGAATGTATTGATACATTTGCAGCCAACCAGTTTTTCTCAGCCTACAGCAAAGAACTTGGTTGGCTGCCACAGTGTTACGGTTTTTATACACTAGCCCATCTGACTATTACATGTATTAAACATTGTAGATTTAGTAGCCCTTTCATAAAAACACTGGCAATTTCGACCCATTATATACCTTGTTTGATGATGTTTGGAACTTCTTCTGAATCCATGGGATCTCTCCAACACCTGCATCAGTCAACGTCGTTGTATTTGTCTTTATTGAATTGTTGCACTTGAATTGTGTCATTCTTAATGAAGTGCTGTTACAAAGGTACATGCCATGCATTTACAATTTAATAACCACAGGGTTTACATACATAAAGGGAAGGTACAATATTAATATATTATTATGAGATATTAAAATAAAAATTATTATCTAAAAGAGTAATTATTAACCCTCCTACTACTACAATTACAAGGGTCCAAATCAGTCAAAATGTTGATATACTTGCCATGGTATATCTAGTGCACTTAAAGGTTGAACACTGTCAAACCTTATGTGTAGTATATTTACAGGTTAAAATGAGTCGACCGTTTTTGACTGGTAAAAGCATTGTCTGGTATTGTTCAGGGTGGTCAAAATGACAGTAAAAAACAGTCAAAAATGCCTGTGTGCACATTTGGGTCAACAGTCACAACAGGCAATTGACTGATTTTGACCTTTATAACAACTTGCCACTAAAGTGCAGCTATAGTAGGAGGGTTAATTAATAGTAATAGTAAAGATTACTTGGTGTTAGGTTGGTACTGGAATCAATCATCCTGATCAATTATTTTGTCTATTCTATTTTCATATAGTCTTCTAGTAATCTAGAGAAAACTGGAATTGTCAGGCCTATAAAAAAGTATAGCCTAGGCTATGTTAATTTTACAAAACCTTGCCATCTGGCAACTTTTTGTAATGCATAAAAATGTAATGCGGCACCAATTTCCATCACCGGCACCTTAAGCAAAACAGGCAGTTGACTGGTTTTGACCACTAACGTTATAAGCTAACATTACTTGCCACTACTACTACTAACGTCTGTACTAATGTTAGATGTTCAGCTAACGTTAAGGTAACACGTTAGGAAGGGGTTAAGACAACTCGACCCTTGTGACAACTTCACACGGACAACTCAACCCACAAGACAACTCAACCCTTGTGACAACTCGAGCTAAAAAAAACTCGACCCTTGTTGACAACTCGACCCTCGCGACAACTCGACCCTCGCGACAACTCGACCCTCGCGACAACTCGACCCTCGCGACAACTCGACCCTCGCGACAACTCGACCCTCGCGACAACTTGACAGGGTCATCACAGGATGTTAAGGCACAATTGCCCGCTGTTGCATCGTCAAAATATGATTCATAAAAAATATACAATGGGAAAACATTTGGGATATATTTAACTCTTGGAATATCCTTTTTAGAATGTAGTAAATACTATAGTAAATATACCTAATCCCCGGGAAAATATACTGTTAAATAAAAAGAAGAGTCCAAATGTATAAAAAAATTGAACGTTAAATATCATTTGACTGCCATTCAAATAATAAAACATAAAAAGGCCTATAAAATCAATGACAATAATAGGCAAAAGCATATAATTAGGCGCTACACATTTTTAAAACGTGTTCATGCCCACACAGTGGCGGCTTTTCTCCCCGCTTTGGACGATACGAATTGCGAGATTTAAAATTATAGATTTAAAATTATTTAAAAAATAAAAATGAATCGGAACATCCTTGATTTCATTATAGAAAGGAAAACAAATTCTTTGTCATAAGCTTGATTTAATGTTAACAGTAGCGCCTAAATGACTGGGACATTATTTACTGATGAAACCATGACATGCTTCTTATGTTGAAAAATGTTGTCACGAGGGTCGAGTTGTCATGGGGGTCGAGTTGTCACGGGGGTCAAGTTGTCACAGGGGTCGAGTTGTCATGGGAGTCGAGTTGTCACGGGGGTCGAGTTGTCACGGGGTTCGAGTTGTCACGGGGTTCGAGTTGTCACGGGGGTCGAGTTGTCACGGGGGTTGAGTTGTCACGGGGGTCGAGTTGTCACGGGGGTCGAGTTGTCACGGGGTCGAGTTGTCACGGGGGTCGAGTTGTCACGGGGGTCGAGTTGTCTCGTGGGTCGAGTTGTCTCGTGGGTCGAGTTGTCTCGTGGGTCGAGTTGTCATAAGGGTCGAGATGTCTTATGAGGAGGGTTAACATTAATAGGAATTCTACTAAAATAATAGTTCAAGCAGGCTTACTGTTTGTCTCTATACTATACTTATGTTGAAAAATGTGTAATGAGCCGATGAAAAAAAAACAATTGGAAAATGCTGTCAAAATAATAACACTATTTGGCCTGTGTGTTGGACATGCGTCCCTTTCTGGCTACTTTTTATTCAAGTTAATACCCAACTTGAACCTTGAACCTTGAACTTATTCAGCAAGAAGATTCAAATTCAAATTCATACTAGGCCTAAGTTGTGCCGCATTCTATCTTTTGCATCAATCCTTCCCACAGCGCAAGCAAAAAAGAAGGTTGAGTTGTTATGAGGGTCGAGATTTTGTGGGTCGAGTTGTCACAAGGGTCGAGTTGCCAGGAGGGTCGAATTGTCAGGAGGGTCGAGTTGTCAGGAGGGTCGAGTTGTCACGAGGGTCGAGTTGTCAGGAGGGTCGAGTTGTCTCGTGGGTCAAGTTGTCCGTGTCAAGTTGTCACAAGGGTCAAGATGTCTTATGACCATTAGGAGAGGAGGGTTAACATTAATAATAATAATAATAATGAAACTTATAAAGCGCCATCTATCTAGAAACCTAATCCGAGGCGCTGGTGATAATGAAAAGACACAAAGTATGGAACATTAAATAAACAAAGATAAATACATGAAACAAAATGCACAAAATTAACATTCATTATAAACTTGCACAAGAAGGTGAGTTTTCAAAAGTTTTTTGAAAGTTCAATTAAAATTATCACACAGTCTTAAACTTTGTGGAAGCATATTCCAAAGGGAAGGGGCTGCAACAGAAAAAGCCCTATCCCCAAAAGTTTTATAAGTTCCATGTTGTACAGTAAGGAAGTTTTGGTTTGCTGAGCGTAGTCCACTGCGATTAGAGTTGTGAATGGTAAGAAGATCTTGAATATATATATGAAGGTGAGTTGCCATGTAGAGCTTTCCATGTATTGTAAGAAGACATAGGCCTAGGCCTAGGCTTATCTTGAAAACTATTCGTTGTTGAACTGGGAGCCAGTGTAATTTGCTTCAGTGAGGATGTTATGTGATCTGACTTATGAATCATAAATATAGTCCTTGCCGCAGCATTTTGGATTAATTGAAGTCTGTGAATGAGGTTTTTAGGTATTCCATAGTCTCCATAGAGCAAAGCATTACCACAATCCAAACGAGATGATATAAATTAAAAGCATGAATCAATTTCTCAGTAGGCCTAGGCAAACTACTAAAAAGGCTAGGAATTCTACTAAAATAATTAGTTCAAGCAGACTTACTGTTTGTTTCTATACTAATACTTAAGTCTTTTCCTGAGAGCCGTGTGACACTCTTTCAGCTTCAGCCAAGGAAGGATGAATTTGAAGAATGAAGTTTATTTTTATGTTTCGTGAGAGACCATACCAAATTTAACAGAAAGCTCTTGCAAGTAAGTGTGTGATATGATACGTACATACGACGCACGCGCACACCAACGAAAATGAACAGCATCATGTCAGCAAACTGTGATTTGATTGGTTGATAAAGTAATAGTTGTTCTGTAACCTTCTTTGTGATTGGTAAAAAGTTAAACATATTCATGTAATTACGGCGCTCTCGGTACTAGTACTGAGTATTTTGGTGGGGGCACCAGTATTTTCTTGGAGCACTTGATGGACCTTTTGTTTGACCTGGATGTTTTCTTAGGGATCCGAATTCTTAATTCGGCGTCCTGGGCCTGGGGAGGTCTTGAGTGGGGCACGACACCTGCTTCCCCCAACCACTTAACGCCACTGATAACAAGCGCGAGGGAGGGATAGCTGCAGCACTTTCAATCAGAGGGCGCCTTTACCCACTCCGGCGGCGTGGTACCCCTTTCAGTGGAGATACGTATGCTATTTTTTCACTTCATCATGATATTAAGGCTTTAAGCAAACTTTTAAAGGTTTGGGTATGGCATTCACAACACCAAATGCCTGAAATAACTTGCGCAACAAACAACAATTAAATATAATTTTGGATAGTGGCCTCAGCAAAGCGTATAACGTTAGGTTCTAAAGAGAATGGCAATGGTGCGCTCATATTGTTTGAGCATTTTCATTATTGGCATATCGCATATGACACACCTTTTTTTAAACGTAGGATGGCGATGGAAGTAGGCCTATACATTTTCAAAATTAGTTGTTTTTCCTTTTTACGAAAAAATTAATAAGGATGGGACAGACAAAACAGAGGAGTCAAACTAAAATCGATGTTGTTTTTGCCCAATGCTTTAATCATTGATATTACATCTTTATAGACAATCCGATAAACTGATATGCTGACGAGTACAAAAATAACTCGAGTTATAAATGCAGTCGTTTTCAACAAAGTGAAAAACCAATGAGGGAGCTGTAACTGTGATCTCTCGTGATAGGTGTGCAGTTATAGGCCTTATATAAAATTTAAAAAACCATCCCAATATTATGGAATAATAAATAGTACCTTTTATGAATAATCCTTGGCAGGACATCATAGGCCTATTATGTGTTGGTACTATTATTGAATTTTCATAAATTTGTCAGATATTTTCACAAAAACGTAAGTAATCTACCGCGGGGGAATTTCCTGAATGTACATACTGATCGAATCATACACCTGAAAGGAACGCTAGGTTCCACTGTGCTGAATAATGACGCTCATATAGTGCCAATTACAATACTAACTTAAAATCTGTGTCCTTTCTCTAATATTATGATCTCTCACGAGGTGTAAATTATTCACACAGGCTCATTTTTACATCTGTTTTATATGATCAAAATATAGAGGCAAACTATGACGACTAGTATCACCCCTAAGGAACTTCGATGACTATGTGCCCTGTTCGAAGACCGGAGGTTAGCAAATTCACACTCTTCTGCTGTCGAATTGCCAGCACAGAGCACGTGAAGCACATCTCTAAAATAAAATAAACATTCTCCAGTAATTAAGTCATTGAAATTTGGACAATCTGATTCATTTCTCTCACTTAGTATTAATATACGTTTCTATCCAAAATCGATGATTTACATTTCACTCTCTAAAAGTTTTAGATTGAAATTCACTCTAACCGATTGAAACTGGTTACAAATTGCTAAATATTTGTCCCTAGTTTCAATCGGTTGGAAGGAATTTCAATCTAAAACTTAGAGAGCATATCCTTGGACACGTTGATGGCTACATTTGCTTCAGGGTGCACTCCACTAAATAGTGAGAAATTCATGCGCCTATAGCTGTTCATTATAATGTGTATGTCCTCAATTTTTTTTGAAAAAAAAAAGTTGAGGAATTGTGTATAAATGGTCTAATATTATGACCTGTGGGTCCTTGACTTTCCAACGTTGAGTATTTTGGATGCACTCGGCCCTGAAAAAGTGTTTGTTTGTTTGTTTTTTCAAGCGTAAGGCCTTTTTCCAAAATGTCTTTTCAGTGCGGGAGTTGTCACTACTGTAGAGGGTGGTTTTCATTGGGATGAGAATAACTCGATGGAAACCTGGACTATCCACAATAAATTGAGAAGAAAATAAAAGGTTAAAATCGATCAATATTTATCTTTTGGTTTTGATTTTTGAATATTTTGTATTTAGCACTGTTTAGTATGAGAGTTTATTTAGTAGGGTGACGCTTCAGACACACTTCTCACTAAGTACGTTGCGTCCATATTCGTCTAGTGCCATGACTGCCAATAGAAAATTAACATGAACAGATCTTGAGTCGAAAAGCACCAGTCTATACTGACATGAGCCTCACTTTCATTCCAACTGATGCGGCTTTCGAAAATAAAGACGGTATTTCCTTGATTTCTGCCACTAAGACTAACGGATTATAATCTTCACCAAATTGAACCAACTCCTAAATATAAAAACCCTCATTTTCTTCATGAATAAATATGCCCTTTAGTTGGTGGTATACGGCTATTATTTAAAATAAACCCGCACTTCTATACAAGAACACTTACTCAGGTTGGTCTGTGCATGTATAAGGAATGCCTTTGTTCTTAAGCATCAACTTAAACTTCTCTATAGACTCTGATTCACATGTGTCACTGCAATATATACAAATAACAATTCGCAATTAGTGAATGGAAAATCATTGTTATTCATGGGCGTAAATCCCTGGGTTGGTCCCCCACTTTTTGGCTCAGGGATGGTACATAGGATCACCCTTCCCCCTCCCTAGACATTTTCATGCGGTAAAAAAACATAATAATAAGTGAGTAATTCGTGAACATAAAAAAACAAGCAAAAAAGGGGGAAATTCGGTTTGTTTAAATATTTGTTTCTTTCTCCGTATACGGTTTGGGTGTCATCCCTACTGATTGGTTGTGCGCTACAGTACTTCATTGTACATTATGTACACACATTTCAATATCATGGTCCCACACTTTTCGAAACGAATTTACGTCACTGGTTATAATTATCTATTTAAACAACTTATTATTTCCGAGTAGCACGGATCGGATGATGAATTCACAAACACTACATCTGCGCGCAGCTGTCATAGGCCCTATAGCCTACAACGCATTGGCGGATCCAGGGGGCTAAGGGGCTGTAGCCCCCCCCCCCCCCCCCCAAATCGTAAAAGAAAATTTAAAAAAAGAGAAAAAGAGAGAGAGGAGGGGAGAACGCACTCCCATTCCCACAGTGTGCTTTGTTTTTCTCTCCCTTTGATTATTTCACTGTAATTTTTGGAGTACTGAAAAATAATTGTTTTTTATTCTCAGCCCCCCCCCAAAAAAAAATGTTCTGGATCCGCCCATGAACGCCTACAATTTGTCTGAAATTAGTTTCAGACAATTACATATTTAGCATGCAAATTAGGCGATAAAATGATATTGCATATTATGGACAACATTATGCACAATCTTTTTTTAAATAAAATAACTGTTTGGCTTTGCAAATATTTATATGCCAAGCGCCCTCTATCTAGCATATTATTACAGCACTGTAGCTATACTTTTCGGCGTTTCATATAAGGTTTCAAAAAAGTGTACAATAATTTTTAAGAGGAAGCAAACTCTCACAGTAGACGAACATCAGATGACTACGGTGGCTCATAGTCGCCAATTCCTAGAGAACTCATGTTTTTTTACGGCGTTATATCGCCGTAGTATTGCGATATATCTCCGTACTATTGCGTTATATCGCCGTACTATTGCGTTATATCGCCGTACTATTGCGTTATATCGCTGTACTATTGCGTTATATCGCAAATAGTACGGCGACTAACGCAATAAAATACGGCGATATAACGCTATAAAATACGGCGATATAACGCAATAGTACGGCGATATAACGCAATAGTACGGCGATATAACGCAATAATACGGCGATATATCGCAATACTACTGCGATATAACGCCGTAAAAAAACATGAGTTCTCTAGGAATTGGCGAATATGAGCCACCGTAGATGACAGACAATTTGAACAATCAATCAAAGGAACAAGTACACAAATCATTCATACCCAGGTGTTTCACCGAGGAACGTCGTGATGTAGATATGAAGATGAGAGATCGTCGAGGAATTCATGTTCACCAGTTCGTATTGCGTAAAAAAACTGAAAAGAATGAATGAAATTTGTTTTTTCTTTTCTTAATGACAGCAAAGGCCTATATAAAAAAAATAGGTAGTATACGTTTGGGGTAAAATGTAATGCGATTGGAAACATTTTGTCCTTATTGGAAATACACAAATTGCATTTTTTGAAGTACAATTTCGTGGTTTTGAAATAATAAGTCGTTTTTAATAAATAATTTTTTAGTTTTTCCCAAAAAAGGAGGCAATCTAAATAAGGGGTGGCAATTGGCACCCCTTATAATAAACCTCCTCCATATAACAGAACAGAGTGAAATACATAACACATACAATATTTATGAAAGCAGTCTTGAGATACTATATGGGGTGGCAATTGCCACCCCTTACAAACCTCCTCCATAACATTACAGAGTTAAATTTGGTTGCTCCACAAATAAAACATTGGTTTTTAACGATTATAATGAATGTTTATTGGCAGGAGTCTTGTGGATGTGAAATGGAACTGAAATTTATTTGAGAATCATAACTTCCAATAAGGACAAAATGTTTCCAGTTGCGTTAAACACAACCAGAATTCAAGCGATGAATAACATCCGTCTTTTAGCTTCTCTGTATATTTAAAGGTACATTGGTATTGGTAGCACACTTTCATTTCAACCCATCTTGTTTTTGAAATTTCCATCACAATCGGTTGTTTTTGTGTTTTATAAAAATAGCCTATGCCGTTTTGTAAATTCGGCATAACAATTCCTGCTTTCTCTAAGAAGAAAGCACTTCAGACGAATTAATTTCTCAAGATGATTGATGATCTTACACCAACTATACACCAAGTAAGTGTTCAGATAATATTGTTTGTTAACTTGATAATCTAATAACGACCAATGTTGCACCTTCCCTTTAACTTCCAGAGTGGAATTTCTGTTTCCAGATTACAGAAATACATTTCTGAAATTACTTCACTAATTTGACTAAAACGACAGCACACAATAAATATTTCAAGGGGATATTTGATACAATTATCAACTTTACACCAAGTAATTTTTGGTAAAATTCGTCCCTAATTTGCCATAGTGACCAATCCCGAATTAAGTTGGCATAGTGACCAATGCGGTATTGGTCACTTTGCCAAATTACAAAAATAGCCAGTTAGA
The DNA here is from genome assembly GCA_029582265.1 of Zoroaster sp. YZ-2022. NCBI lineage: Eukaryota > Metazoa > Echinodermata > Asteroidea > Forcipulatida > Zoroasteridae > Zoroaster > Zoroaster sp. YZ-2022. The sequence goes on along the minus strand of CM055829.1, from coordinate 19,393,920 downwards.
GCATTCGTCATTTGAATGCATGCTCTATCTCCAAAACTATAAGGAATACATGCATGTGGATTAGATACAATGGTAGGTCTCTTCCTGAATGTACTAATGGGCGGGAAAACTTAAAATTGAAAAAAGTCGGATTGGTCACTATGGCAAATTAGGGACGAATTGTGATCGTTTGTGTTTTTCGAGATTTCTAAATAGTGAATAAATTTTAGCGTATTATCAATGGCTATATATTTCAATTAGTTTGAAACTATAGCGATATAAGCATGGAGGCTTCCTCCATGATATAAGCATGCGATAATGCATCTGCCGCTCTACATACCATGTCACACATGTCTATGTTTGGAGCTTCCTGTTTCAGTACCATGGGTATTATGGCACGCAACAATATTATTATTTATATTTTTGTATGTTGTTGGTTTTTTTTTTAATTTTGAACATGAAACATGTTTGGGCTTTAGTTTATTACTACTCGCACTCACGAGTAAGTTCCATTTTGCCAAAATGTTAATTACACCGTATATTTTGAGAAACATTCAGGATTGGACACATCACAAACTGAAAACAAGTTTCTGGTTACGTTCTCGTTTTCGCGTAGCTAGCCGTCTTGTTTCTGGTCAACACGCCCCTAATAGACCTCATTCTCGACCGCAAGAGGGCGCAATATTAATGACATTTTGGGGTACAACCACTTTTTAATTAATAAGACAAATTTTCTCAGCAAAATATTTTATCGTACACCTTTACATTTTTAAAAGTTTCATTGAAAAAGTGTAAATTAATTGTTTTTTAGAAGTCTAATAACTAGTTTTGAACCCATTCCAACCCAAAATGGTGCCTTATGTCTATTGTAAGTGTAGGCCTATATGCATAGACTGGTCCCCTGTCTTTATCCTCAAAAATAATGACAGGCTCCTGGCGCACCATTCAAGGGATTTCATTGGATACGTTGTATTGAAGATCTGACGTCACGCTTCGAGGCTCGTGTTAGCTACCAACCAAGGTCAAAGTTGAATCTCCGGAAAACAAACATGGCGGCTGCACGGCCGTTACTGGCGTAATTCACGAGCCTCAAAGCGTGACGTCAGATCTAGAGGCTAGCCTCTGCGCATACCTGTTTTCAGTGTGGAATGCTCCTCCTGGCCTGTTGCTATTGACTATAAACTTTACTTTGCCGTTGCCAAATCTTCCAAACTATATAACATACAAAATTCAAGATATCGCTTATGATTTTTCCCCGTAAAGTTGGAACACTTCTATTTTCCTTGTTAAAAGGCAGACAGAAAATTACCTAAAAGAATAAGGCACTTCAAAAATTACTGCCTGAATACTGAATTTACACGGGAACCGTGAAAGTTTCACCTCGTTTGGGACTCCGGCGTTTTATTAGAAAATGCTGAACATCGCAAAAAGTGTCCGAGTATAGCCCGACACCAGTATAGGTTTAAAATACAAGTTACAGTGGATATTTTGTCAAATTAAATCAATCAAGCAACTCTATGTTCAGTTACAGTACATTCAGTCATTGTCTGCATGATTCCCTCTTCGCATTAACTATTTAAAAAATCGTTGCATAGAACATATATAGGCCTAGACCAAGTCCTGCGCTCAACATACAAGAAGCCAGACTATTTTCCTTTCAAATATTGGTATGGTCACGTGGATTTGAAGGGAAGAAAAACCGTGTTTCTTTCATGATGGAAGGTCTACTAATACTATACATCACAAACTATACGCGCGCGTTGCATCTCGGTCTAGCTGGTGATCACACATTTCACATTTCGCCATTACTGTGTATAAATTTCGCCACATTTCGCCATTACTGTGTAAAATGTGAACACAAACAAATCGAAGAAAATGGCACACTGTTGTTCAGTGTGGTTGTAACATTGCTACACAATATCTGGGGAGTTTTGCAGTATTTTGTCGTTTGCTAGACCGGCATGCATTACGCAGTTCCGCTTGCGCCTATGCACTGTGGTATTTGCGAACCAGTCTTTGGTGGCTGAAGTTTGGGGGACATGAATTTATGCTTACGTATAATGAAGCGGCGCCCCAAAACGCATCAATGGAGCCGGTAGCGAAGCCGCATTCTTGGTCACCAGGACACGAATCGTACTTGATACCCGGGTCTTCGGATTGTCCGCAGAAGTACATGAAACCGTTCATGATGTAACCGACTAGGGTGAACTCTAATGTCGTGCCTCCGTTTCCCTCATTTGCGTAAGATCTCACCGCTGAGTAAACGTCATAACCATCCCAGTATATCGCCTTCATGAAAATTGTTGTGAAATATAAATTTAAAAAATGGGAGTAGAAATGATGAGCTATCAACATGTATAAAAGACGGGGATTTGGAGACTTATATCTCGTGACATCATTTCCCGACTGGACACCACTCGACATAGTAGTAGCAGAAATAATTAAGAGGATTAGTTTGTCTTGCGGTCTTTACCGGCAGGTTAATTACCAGTTTTGGGTGTTATGGTCACCGGCAATAAGGACCGAGCCTTTGACTTCGAGCGTTCGTGACCACACCCAAAACCGGTCGTTGACGTTACCCGCGGTAAAGACTAAGCGTCAAACTGTTATTATCATTCATAAATGCCCGTTTCGATTTCGTTTTAAAAATGTTTAAAAAAAATGTAATTTTTGTTGGATAAAGCCAACTAGAAATGGGCAAATTAACGTTTTGAATATACACGAAGCATCACAAATTACACGAGTCAGGCGCGTGATGCCAATCTTCGTCACTCTGATTGGTTGAAATCTGCGTCGCACAAAACAGCTGGTAGACATTGATCTCCATTACATACAGTAATGGGGATCAATGGTGGCGAACAGCTGGCACATACGCGCTGCTCTGATGTTGATAAGCCACGTCTTTACCATCTGTTAATACACCCATTACAGTAATGGAGATCAATGCTGGCGAACAGCTGGCACATACGCGCTGCTCTGATGTTGATAAGCATCTGTTAGTACACCCATTACAGTAATGGAGATCAATGCTGGCGAACAGCTGGCACATACGCGCTGCTCTGATACTGATAAGTCATGTCTTTACCATCCGTTAATACACCCCCTTGTGATTACGTTTTGTTCAATCAGATTGTCTAAACTGTCTTGACCATGTATGAATAAATTATTGGCCATATAATAAAGTACTTACTTGGTCAACAGGGATACGTATTGCAGCTTCGTTGACGAAATCAGCGTATCTATCCATGGTGACGTAACAAGGGTCATGATATACAAAAGCATTGAAGAATAATTCCCATAGCAAAGTACAATTTTTTGTTCTGGAATAAAAAAGTAAGACAACCATAAATAATTATGTATTCCTGGGGTGAGCAAACATCTTTTTGTCTCAATGTTGTGGTTTGTTATTGCCACGTTCAATCAATGTGCAGTAACACAGGTCAACTGCACTATGAATTTACTCAAACTCAATGTATCAGATGACTGAATATTTATCGTGTTCATTTGGAGGCATCTGTATGTACACTCTTAAAACTAAAGTGTTGAATCAACTTTTTAAGAGTTCGGTCAGTGACTACTCTTTATAAAGTTAAATTCAACTAAAAGAAAGTGTTGAATTAACACGGAGTCAAGTTAAGTCTAACTTTATCAATGTTAATTCAACACTTTTAAAAGTTAAATCCAACTTTATAAAGAGTAGTCACTGACCGAACTCTTTAAAATGTTGATTCAACACTTTAGTTTTAAGAGTGTAGCCCATGAAAGATGCGATTGAATGTGTCTCGTTTCATCATCATGAAAATGTAAATTTAAAGGTGGGTTCTATCTCAAACCTTCTATGGTAGTATAGTCATAATCCATTCGTTAATATAGTTAACGCGCAATTCATGACAAACTTGTATTATGATGATTCGGGAGACCAAAACGGGGCAGATTCCACACACACTGCCTAAAGAGCAAGGAACAGTGGGCTCCTATGCTCGTTTTAGCCCATTAATGAGCTTGATACACACATAGCCTAGAGATTCGTTTCTCAATTCTGTAAGTATTCTAAAATATTTTTACAATTATTTCAATTACACAAGTTAAGCAATTTGTTTCTTTTTGTGAATTCGGTAATGTTGGGTCACATCGTCCCTAATTTGCCACAGTGACCAATCCGACTTTTTTCAATTTTAAGTTTTCCCGCCCATTAGTACATTCAGGAAGAGCCCTACCATTGTATTGTGGTGACTACCTTACTTTCATGTACATTTTTGTAAATATTTACATCACGTGATGCGAAAGGCCAATCAACGCCAGCTTTACTCGATCACTGGTACGCTGTACAGTGCTGTATATACGTTGTTTTCTTCATTGACTTTTTCGCTGGTTTTTCGACGCACATGTTTTCTAGTTATTACCTTGCTTTTGGATTGCGAGTTTTCATGCACTTTCGTCAGATATTTCTACCGCTTTTCGACCTTTTTGAGGAGTTCATAAGTTAACTGTTAATCGTCATTGTATATATCGTCTTTTGTTCGTTCGTCGTCTGTACTTTGTGAACAATCCACGACACGTAATGTCTCAGTCTGAGGATACATGTACTACTACTTGCGTGCTCTCCGGTTTTCCAGCCGACCAAAGCCCTGCGCCATTCTCCAGATCAGAACAACGTTGGGTGAGTTGAAATCTTACGTGGGATAAACCTTTTCCATTGTTATTTGCGGAGTAGCAACAAACTAAATATCAATTCCCTAAAGTGGTGACCCATACACGTGAGATGACTACGAAATCAGGCCTTCAACCCCGGACCATGCAGCATCGCCGGTCAGTGCGGTATCCGTGAAACTCCCGCCGTACTGGCCCAATGATCCAGTGATTTGGTTTGCGCAGGTTGAGGCGCAGTTCCTCACTCGCGGGATTACATCGGAGCTCACCAAGTACTCGTACGTCATAGCCTCTCTGCAGCCTTCCATCGCTCAAGAGGTCAGAGATTTGTTGATCAACACACCGCCTGCCCAACCATATACCAAACTTAAGGAAGAACTCATCAAACGTACTAGTGAGTCAGAGCAAAAGCGCCTACAGAAGCTGCTAACAACGGAAGAGCTTGGGGACAAAAAGCCCTCGCAACTACTGCGCAAAATGGAGCAACTACTCGGGGATCGTACACTGGAGCCTCCATTCTAAAGCAGTTATTCATGCAACGTCTTCCGACCAATGTCCAGCTCATCCTGGCCTCAACAAGTGATGTGGATATCACACAACTCGCAAGGCTTGCCGACAAAATCGTTGAAGTTTCACCGCCCGCTTCAGCAATCCAAGCCTGTGTCACGGTTCCAGCACCAGCACTGCCTCTTCTGGCTGCCGTCAAACCACCAGTTCCTTCTGAGTTACAACTGCCCCGTGCTCAAGTAGAAAAGCTCACGGCTCAGATGGAGATGATGGTCCGACAAGATCACTATCGGCACAGCAGGAGCCGTAGCCGTGACAGCCAGTATCGCCATAGAAATGATCGCAGTCATTCTACCTCTTTGTACTACACCTCATATCTATGTTGGTATCACTGGAAATATGGGGATTAGGCTCGTAACTGCAAAGACCAATGTAGCTACGCACGCAAGCACGATTCACCTTCGGCCCAGGAAACTTCAAGGCCAGCGAATAGGGCGACTTCATCCGCTGGCACACCCATTCAATGTCGCCTTTTTCATGTGTTCGACAAGATCACTGGCTCCAAGTTCCTTATGGATACCGGTGCCGAGGTTAGCATCGTACCTCCTACGCCACGGGACAAGCAATACCGTAAGAGTGATTTTGTGCTCGAGGCAGTCAACAAGACACGGATACCTACATACGGTGAGCGTTCATTGACCATTGATTTTGGGTTTACGACGTGCATGTCGATGGATTCTCACGATTGCTGATGTGCCATTTGCAATTTTGAGCAATTTCTTGCGACATTTTGGGTTATTGGTTGACATGAAAAACAACAAGCTACTAGATTCCACCACTAGTCTCAGTGTTCAGGTATTACATCGTACACCAGTACCCTCAGTCCTGTTTTACTGGCCCGACCTCTAACACACGTTTTACAGCCATTTTAGGTCAGTTCCCAGCCATCACCCGGCCTTGCTTCAAGGACACCACGCTGAAGCATGATGTCACCCATCACATCACAACAAAAGGTCCACCTGTTTCTGCAAGACCGCGACGTCTCGCTCCAGACAAACTGAAAGTTGCCAAAGCTGAGTTCGATCACATGCTGCAATTGGGAATCATCCGCCCCTCGAATAGCAGCTGGTCGTCGCTTCTCCATATGGTCCCTAAAGGCACACAGGGTGATTGGCGACCATGCGGTGATTACCGTGCTCTTAACAATGCATCCGTCCCCGACCGCTACCCGATCCCGCACGTTCATGACATTACTTCATCCTTACATGGACGAACCGTCTTCTCGAAGGTGGATCTAATCAGAGCGTACCACCAGATACCTGTCGAACCGAGTGACATTCCCAAGACCGCCATCACTACACCGTTCGGGTTGTTTGAGTTTTGAGGATGCCATTCGGTTTGCGCAATTGAACCCAGACATTCCAGCGCTTCATTGATAAAGTCTTACGTGGGCTAGACTTTGTTTTGCCTACATTGATGATTTGCTCATCGCCAGCCACAGTGATGAGGAGCACGAGCTGCATCTTCGTACACTTTTGAGCGCCTCGACCAGTATGGTGGTAGTGAATCCTGCAAAATGCGAATTTGGTGTTCCGTCTCTGCATTTCCTAGGCCACCACATTGACCAACATGGAATTCGGCCGCTTGACACGAAAACCGATGCAATCCAGCAGTTCCCAGTCCCAGTTTCGACGAAGAAATTGCGCGAGTTCCTGGGTTTGGTCAATTTCTATCGCCGTTTCATCCCATTGTTGCTGCCTTGACAGCCACTCACCGACCAGCTCGCGGGAAAATCTAAGAGAGGTACTGGAGCTCCCAGACACAGCAATCGCTGCTTTCGAGGGCAGTCAAGCTAGCTTTGGCGAACGCAACCCATTTGTCGCACCCTCGTTCTGATGTCGAGCTATGCTTGATGGTCGACGCCTCCGATTTCGCAGTGGGCGGGGTCCAACAACAACAGGTCCATGGGGACTGGCGACCCATTGCATTCTTTTCACGACGGCTGCAACCCGCGGAGACAAGATACAGCACGTTTGGTCGTGAACTGTTAGCGACTTACCTTGCCATTCGTCATTTCCGTCATGTAGTGGAGGGTCGCACCTTCTTCATCTTCACAGATCACAAGCCGTTGACCCATGCACTCACAGCAAGTTCGGATGGGTACTCCACGCGAAATCCGCCAACTTGACTACGTGTCGCAGTACACATCTGACATCAGACATGTTCAAGGAAAACACAATGAAGTTGCTGACGCCTTGTCACGCATCAGCCTGAACACTTTCGCTCCCAAGTCATCAACTCCGATTGATTACCTGGTTATGGCCGCACATCAGCGTAAGGACGAGGAATTACTCCAGCACAAACAGCAGTCCGTTCTTCAGTTACAGGATGTTCCACTACGTACCCGCCAGCACAACCACCCTGTCATGTGACATGTCTACTGGGACACCTCGACCATTTGTTCCCCAGGCGCTGCGCCGAACAGCATTCGACTCCTTACACTCACTGTCGCATCCCGGAATTCGGGCTACGCTCAAGCTTGTTGGAACGCGCTTTGTATGGCCCAACATGAACCACGATGTTCGCTCGTGGGCTAAGAACTGCATGCATTGTCAGAGGTCCAAGGTGCACCGTCATACCATCACTCCCTTGGGACCTTCATGTCACCGATGCCCGATTTGATCATGTGCATATTGACCTTGTTGGCCCGCTTCCCTCATCCAATGGTCAGTCCTACCTACTCACGTGCATTGACCGTTTCACACGATGGCCGGAGGCCATACCTATACCCGACATGACCGCCGAGACGGTCGCCAGTGCTTTCGTATGTCACTGGGTGGCGAGGTTTGGTGCACCGTCCTCAATCACGACCGACCGAGGCCGCCAGTTTGAATCAAACCTGTTCAACGCTTTGTCATCATTACTGGGCACTAGGCGCATTCGCACGACTGCTTACCACCCATCGCCAACGGGTTGGTCGAGCGTTTTCTGAGCAGTTAAAGGCATCGCTCAAGGCGCAGGATAGAGCCCAACCGGTGGACAGAAACGCTTCCTCTTGTTCTGCTTGGCCTCCGTACAGTCGTCAAACGGGATATTGGTTGTTCCACAGCAGAGCTCGTTTATGGGACTACTCTCCGCCTGCCTGGACAGTTTGTGGTGCCAGTTCATGATGCCAGTTTGGACCCGGCAAATTATTGTACCGGCTCCAGCGCGCAATGCGTCGGTTGGCACCAGTACCTACACGGTCGCATGACCGCACCTCACAACTTCACAAGGACTTGTTGTCTTGCACACGTTTTGTCCGATGTGATCACGTGCAAAGACCGCTCCAACCTCCTACAAAGGCCCGTATCGTGTGCTCGAGCGAGCAGTCAAACACTACACGCTGGACATCAATGGTAAGAGACACTGTCAGTTTAGATAGATTGAAGGTTGCCTATTTAGACGTAGACCACTCAACCGATTTTTCACCACCGTCACGGACAACTCATCGCTCCAATCAGACCATCCTCCGACAATCCCACTTCTGCCACCAGGTGCGGTGCCTACGCGACCAGCCCAGCAAGCTCCCCAGCAGACTACCCGTTCCGGCCGTCGCGTCCACTGGCCTGCACACTACGCTCAGTTCGACTGTGGTTGAACATTGTTCTTCTGTAACATTTCGTTCACTTCCTTACAGTTGCTCTCTAGAGGGGCTCATGTGGTGACTACCTTACTTTCATGTACATTTTTGTAAATATTTACATCACGTGATGCGAAAGGCCAATCAACGCCAGCTTTACTCGATCACTGGTACGCTGTACAGTGCTGTATATACGTTGTTTTCTTCATTGACTTTTCGCTGGTTTTTCGACGCACATGTTTTCTAGTTATTACCTTGCTTTTGGATTGCGAGTTTTCATGCACTTTCGTCAGATATTTCTACCGCTTTTCGACCTTTTTGAGGAGTTCATAAGTTAACTGTTAATCGTCATTGTATATCGTCTTTTGTTCGTTCGTCGTCTGTACTTTGTGAACAATCCACGACACGTAATACTCAGTCTGAGGATACATGTACTACTACTTGCGTGCTCTCCGGTTTTTCCAGCCGACCAAAGCCCTGCGCCATTCTCCAGATCAGACAACGTTGGGTGAGTTGAAATCTTACGTGGGATAAACCTTTTCCATTGTTATTTGCGGAGTAGCAACAAACTAAATATCAATTCCCTAAAGTATCTAATCCACATGCATATATTCCTTATAGTTTTGGAGATAGAGCATGCATTCAAATGACGAATGCTCTAACTGGCTATTTTTGTAATTTGGCAAAGTGACCAATACCGCATTGGTCACTATGCCAACTTAATTCGGGATTGGTCACGATGGCAAATTAGGGACGACATATGAAGTAGTCCTTACGACAAAATAGCACCTCTGAGCTTCGTCAACAGGGCTGCTTCTACAGTCGTAAAATAATTTCGTTAAGTTGAGTTAGGCTCGTTTCAAACTTCGCTCCCGGCACGGCAGGATTGCGACGTTTAAAACCATTTTTGAATTCGGCTTGACAGGAGACTTTGGCTTGACAGGCTCTGCCATGCGGGACGGTTCGGCAGAAGCACGGCTTGGTTTCAAACGACATGCCACTGCCGTGTCAAATCGATATGAATCCCAACCTGGCACTACGTTTCAAGTCTCGTTGGTCCCCCATTTTGGATGCAATTGGCAACTTGAATTAATAAGGACTACATTTGAAACCACTGCCGCGCCATTACCGTGATATTGTCGAACCCAATCCATTTAAATTCGACACAGCAGGAGCGCGACGTTTGGAACGGGCCTTAGCTGTAAACGTTTTTGAGGCTACTTTCGGACTTGCCAACGAAGTTAGATTCGTATTGCATTCCAATGCCCAACAGTCAACAATTTTCACAGCCGGAGAAGCAGCGAAGATAGCGGCTGACTTATTTCTCTTGTGAGCATGCTCCATTATCTCCATCAGGAAAAACATGTACACAGACATTTTCACAAGGGCTTCTAGCTTCTAGGGCGTCCAACATTTTTGCAGGGCGTCCCCCAAAAAACCAGATCATCCAAACGACCGTCACGGACGCGTTGCTGACTAATACCTAATTAATAAGCACGCAATGTTTACATGATTCAGGCCTGCATTAATTTATATTCAGGGGATTCGAATTTCCTTACCTCAATTCTTCAGAATCAACATGTTGATTGATTTTTCCAGCCAGGAACTCTGCGCATCTTCCTTTGAATATGATCTCCAAGTCACGGTCTGTACCTGGGGAACTGAATTCCGTACACCCACAGAATGACGCACTACTAGCAAGGAGAAGTAATGCTCGCAGTGCACAAATTGAACCAGACATTATGTTGTGTCTTTTTCGTCTTAAAATAAACTGGATAGAGCTATTTTCAATTAGAAAGTTTTGGAGAGAAAGTGAATAATAACAACAACAACATGCCACAAAAACCACAAACACAAAGTTTAATGCAATAACAAACACAGCTGTAACAACAATGACAGTGAGACGTGCAACATGATTTAACAACACTGGTTTAGGCCCATTTGGAACTTCTCAAAAGTAATCCCCAATCGCATGGTGCGAATGATTGTCTACTTGACGCCAATATAGCGTTCATTTTACAAGTATATAAACCATTAACCAAGCAATGATGAAAACAGAGCTAAAATGTTACCGGCATAAAGTTACCGGCCTAATTCCAATTAAGGTAACTGAGTATCAATAAACTGGGCAGTATCAGGCTTTCAATAAAACTTCAGTGTAAATTCGGTAATGGTATCCTGAATGCATCTGTGCTGAACTTAATTTGTTTGCGTATTCGTTACACCACTAGGAGATAACTGTATGACTAAGTACTTGTGGTTTTCACGGGTCGATGATATCGAAACGTCGAGTTGTACCCCCAGTTCTTTTCAGAACTAATTACTACTCAATTGAGATTCCACATGGTGTCACCGCAATTAGTCTTACTTATGATTCAATTAGATATTAGGTCACTGAAACGGGCCTATATACAAATACTGAAATAAGTGCAGATTTTGTTTTGACATTTCAGAGTAATTGCTATGTAAAAATGGTTTGCTCGTTTGGGATGATAGGTTTTCAATTCTAGACAAGCGCAGTGTTTTTTTCATGTTAATTTGTAATTTGTTAATTTGTAATTGCCATGAAAAATATGCTGCTGTTATTGTGAAATATGCAATAATAAACGGGAAGATACAGTACTGGTCACTGAACTGACAATTACTGCTTCTACTGCTTCTAATTATAGTTCCGTTTGAATCAAGATATTGGCCATAATAGGCCAAAAACAAACGTGTCATGCAAAAATCATAATGGATGTTCATGGTTGCCATGGCAACCGTTTATTTTGAACAGGTCCAACTGAACTTCCACTTTTTTGTTAAAATACTACAGTTTTGATACTGTAAGACATTTAATGTGTGTTTTTGTGTTTGTTCAACTTCAAACTCTGAACTGGGCAATATTGAGTCATGTGACCACTTCCAATGCATTTTGGGAATCCAATATGTCCGCCATTACGTTTAAATGCAATAACTTATATTTTGTCCCAAATTTTTGTCCCTGATTTTTTTATATATATTTTTTCAGAACTGTTTTGATAGTACCATGGATGTTATTATAATTATCTGCCTTTATTGTACTTTTGGTTAAAAGAAAATTCGGTTAAAAGAAAATTCGGCCAAAATCTATACAAATCATGTTTTGGGAACAAAATTTCATGACCAACGGATACAAATTAAGAAAGGTTTGAGAACGAAAAAAATACGGTTAATTCTGCAAACAGCAAAGACTTGAGATCAAGTCTGTATTTCTATGCGCGCAGTCTGCCATAGCGCTATTTGTAGCACACCCAACGTGCTGCATTGATTGGTTCTACCCAGTCTAGTTGCCGTAGGGATGGCCAGTGTTAGAGCCCTCAAAACAATGATAGACGCTTCTATTATTATTAGGTTAAAACTATTATGACGAAATGCGAAATTTTCAACATTTTCAATTAATCATAGATATAAACACTAAAATTACGTTAGAATACTTCAAAATCTCCTGATAAGAACGTATGAATTGTATGCAAAGAAACTGAACAAAATCTGCTACTTAGGCCGATACCTACAATCTGAATGAAAACTTCGACAAGAGCTCTTTATACACGCACACATGCGTGACATGTGACATGAATATTCATATAATATTTGAGGAATTCGACCAATCAGATTGTTTCAGCGGCGTAGCCACGGAGTGGCCTGGGGGGCACGTGCCCCCCCCCCCACAAATTTCCAGTGCCCCCCCCCCAGGTGCCCCCACGAAAAATCCTCATAGTGCCCCCAAAAACAGAAAAGAAAAAGAAAAGGGAAAAACCCATACCCTGGGCCCCCACTGAAAAGCAATGCCCCCCCCCCCCCCCACTGAAAAAGTCCTGGCTACGCCGCTGGATTGTTTCTTTGGTATTCCAAACTTGCCATAGGCCGTGTACTTGCCATAGGCCGTGTACTAAAGTATCGGAAGTCTACAAAGGTAATAGACTTCTATAAATACAATGGGATCAAGGTAGTTGACGCTATGGAACGGCGCGCATATCCACCACAGATTTAATCTACGACTTGATCTCAAGTCTACATAGAACTGGACTTTTGATACCTCTATGCTGACATTGATGCGTCAAGGTTCATTGCATTGCGAGCTAAAGAAAATATATACTGTCGGTCACATAAAGGAAACTAGCGGTTCGAGTCCGGGGCGATTCCACACCTGAGCTGAGTGTACTTGCATGGTCCAAGTATGTGCCAGAAAAATAACAACATCAACGACGACAATAACAACAATAACAATAACAACAACAACAAAACGATCAATAGTAGCATATTTACCTTAATTTTCTTTCATTGCCGCCTTTCAAATGTTCACAAGTCACGGCAGAATGTTGTTTTCGCGCTGACGGTAATTGGTGCTTTATGAATTATGTGTTTCTTACTAAAAATTCTTAAAAGGACTATGAGCTTTGATAAACAGCCAAGGGTCAAACTGGTAAAGAATAACTCTAGTGACATAAATCATGCGAATTGCACATGTGTTAATAGCTGTCAATATGATCACTATACTGTATAAATTGGGAAGCTTTACAACACTATTGATTTTCATAATGAGCAAATCACCATGGGAATAATTGACACCATTGTTTGAATGTTAACACCCCATACTGTGTCGCTCGCCCGACATTAATTTCACATCCCTGGTGTCGTTTTAATGTGGCGGTATGGACATTTCCCTTTATGTTTATTGTCACGTGATGTTTATCATGCCAAGTGTGTCACTCACATGCCAGAACAATGCAGTCCTTTGTTTTTTTAATTATTATTTTACACTCACAATTCAAATGTATTACGGAGTAATAATTTACGCATATTTTGGTGGCGATCGGGAAATTGAATTACGTGGAATTTATTAAGTGGAACTTCTGGTGGAGTTGAACTGCGTTATGAATTGCATTGTACTATGTAATCGGGAATTTGTTAAGTGGAATTAACTGAAATTACAAAGGATTTATTAACTGGAATTACATTTATAGGAACTACATGTTAGAAATCATTATAGGAACTACTAAGAATTATAAGGGTTTATAAGGACTTACTTTAGAATTTATTCAATTAATAGGAGTGAGATATAATAAAAAGCTGGTTTTATGTCATTGTACTCTCTATAATGTAAAAGAGTGAAAGTCACTCTTTTAAATAGCTATAGGCCTATGGCGGACAAGTCTTTTTTGGAGTGAAACCCACTCTGATTCGATTGAAAAATACAGTAAAAGGCTACCAATTCACTCTTTATACACGACCAAGTTTACTCTTTATCCAATCCAAAAAGACTTGTCCGCCATATAGCTCTTTGAAAGAGTGGTTTTCACTCTTTTACATTAAGAGAGTATTGCGAATAAAACCATTGTTTTTCTGTTATTGTGTCTATAGGCCTATATGTCGTGAGCATCTTACTTTAATTAGTGGACGGACTAACACGCATTAGAGCAACACTACTTTTTTTTCAGTAATTCGATCGCCAGAATGCCTGTTCTCAGATTCGTTTATGGCCCATACATAAGACCAACTCAGCATGGTTAGGAATCATTAAGAGTATAATAACAGAATATTTACTTTGAATTTATTATATTGCTTTGGTTAAAATATTTGACCTATTTCAGCAACCAAATGCTTGCTGTGACGGATGTACTCATGGTCTGTTATTACATGAATCATTCAAGTCTTTATTTTGTTCGAAGTGGCTTAAAAACTTTGTAACTAATTAGCGACCCTACAAAAATAACCAATCAGTTGTTATAAGGTTAAGTCAGTGGCACATTGCATTTTCGGGAACAATTTATCAAGGTTAGCCCAATATTTATAAATTGAGATGGTAGACTGACCCCACAAATGCAGTATTTGAAGTATTTGAATTATTTTGTAGCTCTGTTGAGCATTTGTAGTAGCATTGGTAGCATTTGCAAACTTGTTTATACTAAGTCAAGGTTAATGGGTGTTATTTGATTATAAAATGAAAAAAAGATATTTTACCATGTAGATTGTGTATGTGTTATCCAATATGGCGGAACCAGGAAGGTATATAAGCATAGACAGATACCATCCCGTACAAAATACAATAGAAAATGCGTCGGAAGCAGGCCTATAGATATAGTCAAGGTCAAAGTTTATCGGAAAAGATAATGAAGGCATACAACTGGTTCATTCTAAAATATAAAATTATTATAGGTCCTGCTACACTGTAAAGAATGGTGTTTAGAATTTAAACACATTTCGAAACACTTAGCTTGTACCCACTTTTTCACATGTTTAGCCTAAAACATGTTTAGATTGTGCTTTTCTGTGATGTGTGTTTGAATGCTAAATATCATACGAACAGGTGTCAAAAAGTTAAACACGTTTAGCTTTGTGACACGTGTACAGAGGATGGCGGTTTAGCATTTAAACGCATTCCTTAACGCGTTTATTTTGCGTGTGTTTAAATTCTAAACATCATTTTTACAGTGTACATGTACATGTAGGCGTACAGTTTGTATATCAACCCCTGTAAGAATTGGGTTGTCAAGGAGTTGGATATACCGGTTACATGTACATTGTCAAATCTAAGTTACAATGTTATTTCAACCATGTTTTGTACGAGTGAAAAACTATGTATAGAGAGTTGTTATTGACCCAAGATATAGGGGCAAAGGGATGTACAACATTGGTATTTGGTAACGTATGTACATTTCAACCATCTAGTTTTTAATGAATGACATGACAAAAGGTGCTCTTTTTATGTTATATATGCTTTGCGTGTTTTACAAACATTTCCTGGATCATGGATGGTAACTTTTAGTATTGGTCACAACAGTGTTTTCTCTAAGATGAAAGCACTTCATATACGAAACAGTTTATCATGATATTTGATACGTGTACTGATTTTACAAAGTTTTTAGATAATAATTGATAATATGGTATAATTACCAATGTTATACATTCCCTTTAAATCATCCATTGTGCTGAAGGGGTCCTGGTCACCTATAGGGCACTCCACAATGGTACCCAGGTATTCTCGATCCTATACGTTACAGGACTTTCATGATTGCCTGCATGGGTACTATCGGGGAGTTCCAAGGGTGACAACGACCCCTTCAGCGTTGAAAGAACACTCACTATGGGTCGATGTCAACTATAATATCACGATTAGGATATAATATCCTGATTGAAACCCAATGAGGATACCTTGCAATAGGCCCCAATTGGGAAAACCTTTAGGTGACAACGACTTCTGCAATACACATATATAGAGAGTCAACTGTTATGGACGATCGTGTTGGTTGCAAAGGTATCGTTCGTACTAACCCAAAACAAATAAATACAACAAGCTCCTCTTTCGTATTGCATTTTAACTTATCATTTCTGTGACTGTTAATGTTTAATCAAGCTCCTACTTAGCATAATAACAAAATTCTTTACCTGTTTCATGCATACTAGCATATCTGAATATACCGAGTCCGAGTTTATACTAAGTCACGGTCGGGGACAGGCAACACTGTGTTTTATGTGCAATGAAAAAAATAAACAAAAACAAATATTTAAAAAAAAATAACAAAATGAAGTATATTGAAATTAGGATGTATAGAACTTGATCATGATGAAGCCATCTTGTTTTTCTGCCATACAAATCACATGACCAAACCGAAAATGGAAGGGAAAATAGTCTGGTCCCTTTTACGAATTGAGAATCGGTGCTATAATCGTGCTTGTGCGTATACAGGGAACCTTACAAAGAAGGCCGCAGCATGATAAAGGGATATTGCTACTCATTGAGAATAACTCAAATAAGAAATATCGGTCAATATTTCTTATACGAGCATTGAGTAACAGTCATTATTCTCGGACTGCATTAATTTCGCAACATAGATTTAGTTTTTGTTAAATTACAAACTTGTAATTTGTGAAGACCTAGCCTATATCCACTCCGTGCGCTATTTTTTCTGCAGCATACTTCGTCAATGGCTTAGAAATTGGCATAGAAATCTAATTTAAAAAAAAGGTTCTTCCATAATTAATTCACCATGTTAGTCAAGTGGTATGGTAGTCTAGTGGTTAGAACGCTCGTCTTGCAAAGAGAAGGTAGGCCTACCAAGTTCAAAACTATGTTTTCAACATTTTCATATACAAATTTGTATATATTTTTATACATTTTTAACTACAAAATTAGTTCAGAAGCAATTAGCTTTTCTATATAATAGTAATTTACGCTTGTGGAGGATGTTTTAAAGGAAAATAAAGTCAAAAATTCATTTTTAGCATACAAATACATATAGTTGACGAAGTGTACTGCAACAAAAATCGCCGTGCATATGGTAGCCCTCTAGCGGTGAAAATACACCCAGTGTCTTGATCATAGGGCACTTTGGCGTCAAGTGAGCGTTGTGCGTACAGGTTATGCGCGAATTGAAGTAACGGTACTACGAGTGCGTGTACTTCAGCCAGCCAATGATTGCTGGAGATATTGTGCGCGTATACGCACATCAATGGTTCCCTATTGATATGATCAGCAGAGATCTAAAAACATGAGCCCTCTACAGTTTATGCACGTTGCGGATACAGCATGCACTCACTTTAAACTTTCTTGATGTGCAGCAAATTTGGGCAAAAATAGTTATGCTGCAACAGTATGTTAATATCATTGGAATAAAATTTTTCTCAAACTGAAGTGTGTTCTTCTGCAGTTACCAAACGATGTAATTATACAAAATAAGATTTATATCATATTTAAAATATTGCTGGCGGTGTCTGTATTTGCACTACAGAGCTTACTTATATTATAGCTTTGTAAAAACCTTTATAATTAAAGTTTTACATCCTCATGCAAACATTCAGCCGATGATTCAATAATATTTTATGCTCTTTAAGATAAGAGCAAAACTTAACAAGGGTTAGGTCTTTATTTTATTAAAAGTGCATGCAATATTTCCATCCCAAAATAAATGATTCAGTGCCAATGTTATGCATGCAGCTTATCAAAGAGAAAGTAACACACATTTTAGTTAAAAGCAGTGGCGTAGTCAAAGGGGGTGGGGGCAGGGGGAGGCCGCCCCACTTGCTGGCAAATATAGTGTATGTCTGTAAATTCACAAACTTGTTGGTATTTCTGAAATTCTGAACGTCTGCTAAAGATTTTCATAATTTGTCGGTTCATTTGAATTTTGTGTCGGTAAATTTACCCCCCAAAATCCCCGCCCCCTCCACTCTGAAAATCCTGGCTACGCCACTGGTGTGTATACGTTTCGGGGTACCAGTATATGAGAGCACTAGTGCTGTATTACAATGCATCACCACCACCGTTGTAATGTCTTTTACCTTTACCCTTGTAACCTTTTCCTGGAAATATACCAAAAGAACATGTGCAATGTTCCTAAGATTTATTTGACGGTGGCATGTATTTCTCGATAGTGACGCATCCATGTTCACAAAGTGGGTGCGGCATCGTTGCCACAACGCCCCACATATCAAGCGCAGGGTCATAGCACTGTATGTATGGCACGTTGATACTAGCATCAAGCTTACTCCCCCCGGCCACGAAGATCTTGTCCCCTAAGACTGTTGCCCCGTATGAGTACAAGTACTTCCCGTCTGGCATTTTGCAACCACCCCTCACTCGCTGGCAGGTTGCTGGGTTAAAGATGACGACGTAGTTGTCGTATCCACGATACACCAAGAAGTAGATGTAATCATCTAGTACTACGGCAGTCTCAATGGCATCGCCGTGAACACGCTGAAAGCTATACATTGGCGTCCAGGAGTTATCATACGGATCATAGCAATGAATGATGTCAGGATCCCGGAAGAAGTACCCGTTCACGTAGAGCTTCCCCTCGTGGGATGTTGCCACGGGCTTCTCCAGGTAGCTGCCCTTGATACGAGTCACACAGGCCCAGATGTTAGACGCCGGGTCGTACCGCTCTATGTCGTTGAATTTCTTTGCCCATCCCATTTTCCCGCCGACCACATATATCTTGCCGTTCACGACGGCAATGCCATGTCCGTGACGTGGTTTGTTCATGCCGGCGACCTTACTCCATGTGTCTGTGATGGAGTCGTAACGCCAGACATCAGACAACGTCTCAGACATGCTGTCGCCATGATCAGCCTGGCCTCCGATCACGTAGATATCGTTGTCTACGGCGGCGGTGGCGAAGCGCTGGTTGCGACCGGGAAAGGGAGCGAGGCTGTGCCAAGACTCGTCACGTGGGTTGAAGCACCTGACGTCACGGACCCATCGCTGGCTGTCGTCGTAGCCACCTACGATGACGATTACCTGTTTCGGGAACAGAGAGAATAAAACATCGAGATGAAAATCCATCGAGATGAAAAGGCCTAGACCTGCCTCGAGCTCACAGTGTAGTGTAAACCAAGTTTCAGTACACAGGTTTCAAATAATAGTTTCCCAGGCTTTCTGGTGAGGTCGCCATGAGTCTAGATCAAAGCATAATGCCACATAATTTGTTTTCAAAGTGAACCGTGTGTTTCTTTCCCTTTTTTAATACGTGATTTTCATGCTTGTTTTGTATGCATTTTTATTCGTAGAAATAAAAGTACAACAAAAAATGTAGCCGAAGGTTTGCAATAGCGTACCAAGGGAATAACAGTTTGACACTTGGGCTTTGCTGCAGGTTAACGACCGGTTTTAGGCGTGGTCATGGGCGATAAGGACCGAGCCGAAGGCACACACACACAAAACCGGTCGTTAACCTGCGGTAAAGCTTAAGTGTCATCAGCAACCTCATCAGCAACCAGGCACTTTACGAACTGTGCAACGAAGAACCCCTCTCAAAGGTCGCAAAGCAAAGATGGTCAATGTTAGCCCATGTCCTACGTATGGACCCTGACGTACACACCCGCTCAGAGGGCTCCAGACTTCGCCGTTACTGGCTCACAAGCCTACAAACCCCGACAAGGACGGCACTGCACAAATCTACTGGGCACAATACGTTCGGACCTCAAACAGGCTGGACTCGGACCCCTCCGTACAGCGAGACAACTCCATTGCCTACGGCAACGTGCCCATGACAAGGCCAGGTGGCCGAGGACCAACGTGAAGGACTGATTGCGGCTGCGGGATGTCATATGACTACCGGAGCTGCAGCTATATTATTAAAGCTTAAGTGTCAAACTGTTCGATTTTGTTTTCAAAATGTTTTTTTTTTAAATGGGACGCGCGAAACACTTCCAAAGTACATGAGTCAGGCGCGTGATGCCAATCTTCGTCACTCTGATTGGTTGAAATCCGCATCGTGCGTCGCACAAAACAGCTGCCGAACAACTGGAGCATACTCGCTGTTCTGATTTTGATAATAAGCCAGTCTATACCATCCTTTAATACATGATTACGTTTTGTCCAATCAGATTGCCTAAATTGTCTTGGGCATTTATGAATGAAGAGTATAATGCACTATAACACAAACAACCAGATATGACTACATCATCAACCTATCAATACATACCTGGGTAGTCATAGAAAAACGCAACTTCAGATTAGGATCATTTATGTGCTGCCCTCTTCCTGAAAGTTCCCTCAACCTCTTTGCTGTGTTGACGAGTTTTCGGCACTCCTGGCACTGCTCCAGCAGCGGTTCTGTCTCGACAAATTCCCTGAAGTAGGCTGGGTCGACCAGGGGTAATCTGACATGCGCCAGGACATGAGGCAACTTGGGGAGCCGGTGCTCGATGTCGACCTTCACCCACTGCAACACTGCTTCAAAGACAGTCTCCTCTGTTTTCACGTTGAGCCTGTCGTCCATTATGAAGGCCGCCATTATATCTGCAGGCAGCTCCAAGAATTCCTCACAGGTTATCACCTCTTTGAAATTAACAAGAGCACACGCCATTGCGTCTTCGTACAGCTGGGAACAACTATATAGTTTGGCAAACCCTAAGATCCCAAGACAGTTTTCTGTTATCATGTTCTCCTTGAGAAACTGGCTGCATGCACTTACTGCAGGAGTGAGTTGTAGAAAACAAGCCGTCTCCAACATCATCTGGGCTGTTTCCTCGTTGATACGTAGCTTGCACGTGTAAATAAAGTCCAGTAGGCAGGAAAAAATGCTGGCTTTAATGTCACTCAGTGTAACCGTCTTCTCCCGTATTTCACGCATAGATGACGTGAACATGGCGCGAAAATACGGGCTGAGCGCCACCAAAACAGCTCGGTGACAAGGAAAGGATTGTCCTTCCACATTCAGGATTAAATCTGTAAAAATATTCTTTTGTCTTTGCTCGTTTAGCATGTGTAGGATATCAAGTGGGTAGTTGTATTCGTGGAAGAATGTTTCCTGGCCGGACGAAAATGTTGAGGACTGGCAAGACTGCGTGTCGTCCTGATCCTCGGTGGACAAACTGGAAGACGCAATGGCGCTCGTTGACGACGTCTCACTCTCGGTCTCAGATGAGATCTGGCCCACCAGAAACTCGCTGCAGGCAAATCCAACCGACTTACCGAGGAAGGGCACTTTGTTGAAACAGAGCTGGAGCAACTCTTGGGCATTCTTGTTCGTGATTTGCAGCTTGGATGTGTAAATGAAATCTACGATGAGTTGCAACATCTCTGGTTTCAGTTTCGGTACGTCGAGAATAGTTTGTTTCGAACCGGTAATTTCACGGGTATCTCCGTAGTTTTCAAGTATGGCCGTTGCCAGCAGAGGACTT
Organism: Zoroaster sp. YZ-2022; assembly: GCA_029582265.1. Lineage (NCBI taxonomy): Eukaryota > Metazoa > Echinodermata > Asteroidea > Forcipulatida > Zoroasteridae > Zoroaster > Zoroaster sp. YZ-2022. The sequence continues at coordinate 19,372,517 of CM055829.1, read as the reverse complement.
CCTGCACAAACCAAGGCCAGGTGACAATGAATTGTTGGCCCGGTGGTGCTTCTGGGGCCAGCTTTGAGCTTAGCATCCGTCATGTCCCCTGCATCCCGCATTGCACTTAACACGGCGAGCAACTCTGCAGCCAAGTGCGGGTGGTGAATAATTGAGTAAACAGCGTCATCCTCGACATTCTCGCGTGCTTCTCTCATTCCTAAGGAGTCTGTCGTATGTACCTCACCACATTCGGTGTTTGAATCATTGGCTTCGATCCCTGAAACAAGGATGCTGGGAACGCTGCTCTTGTCGTAATGTGAATTGAAACGCGAGATGGACTGGGTTAAATGATCGGCCAATTCTCTTTCATCATCACGAGAACACTCTGCGTCATCCGTGTTCTTAGAGGGTTGCTCTCTTTCTCGGTCTGTGCATGAAACCGTGCCCATAGATGGGGAGAAGCTACCGTCGAAGGCAGTTGCCATGGTAATTTCCAGTGTCAAATCTATCAATGCGTTAGAAATAAGTTTCTTTTGTAACGCTTTGCTTAATCAGTTTCTTGAAGCACCGTATTTTTCGTTGGTGTCTCGTTACTAATTACGGTACTTTCACATTGTCGAGTCCGCTGAGAAAGAAACATCGGTGCTACGAGTCCGGTGACAAAAACATTGTTGCTACGAGTCAAGTGACCTGTATTGTAAAAAAAAAAAAATTAAAATACGTCATAAAAAAATTAAAATACGTTATAATAAAGTAACCATTATTTTTGGTGAAATATTATGGCATATAAATGTACAAGATTTAACACTGTCCGCTCCTTGTACATCGTAGCCCTCTAGCGAAGAAAATGCACCAGTCTCCGAGTCTAGGGTATTGTGTGTCCACCCCCTCCCCCGCTAAAACTCGTTATTTTACCCTCGAATGTAAAAAGTTCAATACTGCACGCTAACCAGCGATACTGATGTAAAGCGTCCACAACTGGTCGCGCACGAAGCGGATAGAGAAATCGACATGTGAACAACTCAGCTTCTGTGGCGGAGCCCATTTACTGACTGATTCTAAACACATTTAAACGTGAAAACTAAATAATTCAACTCACTTTTCAAAATGCTTATGAGGTCTTTAAGGGAATAAGGCTGTAGTTTGTGTTGGCCCTTTGCAAGGTGCAACACTGATTATTTCATACGGTTACCTACGTTATAGTGCGATACACAATACATAATATAACCAAAAAAACATTTCTCAAAGTGCTCAATCAGAAAATGAACACTGTTGATATAGCGACGTATAACCATGACATTAACACTTATATACAACAAATATAAATAAAAACAAAAATATGGCATGTGTAAAATTGTGGCTGTACATGCAACACTGAGCAACAAGTCTACTCTCTTAATATAAGAGTGAAAAACCACTCGTTCAAAGAGCTATAAGGGTCATTCCATGAACGTGGGACCCAAAGTGTGACATGGAGGTCAAAATTTCAAGTTCATTAAATAAATAAAAAAAATATCAGTTTTGTTACCTTATTTATCATAGTTTTGTAGGTTGTCATCTTTTAAAATAATAAATACAAACATTAAAACTGGTGTCATCATTGGCGATCCGGGGGGGGGGGGCTAAGGGGGCTGTAGCCCCCCCTAAAATCGTAAAAAAATAAATTAATTAAAAAAAGGGAGAGAAAAAGAGAGAGAGGGGGAGGGGAGGGGAAACGCACTCTCATTTCCCCCTCACTGTGCTTTGTTCTTCTCTCCCTTTGATTATTTCATTGTAATTTTTGTAGTACTGAAAATAATTGTTTTTGATTCTCAGCCCCCCCTAAAAATGTTCTGGATCCGCCCATGTGTCATGTACTTACTTCCTGCTTCACCTGATATGAGGTTAACGATGTAACAAAATTACAAGGGGACACCGTGTCTTGTTACGTTGTGTAATATACTGACTAAAGTTAATGGATCAAAATAGGGGAGACCCAAGAAATTTTTGTTTGTTGTCATAGTAGGTCTGTATGAGATGCAACAATAGGTGAAAGTTATAATCATCAGCTCGTACGATGTAAGGAATAACACAGGCCCCAATATCTGAAATACATGGAAAACACAAGTATCCCACGTTCATGGAATGACCCATATGGCGGATAAGTGTTTTTGGAGTGTATAAAGAGTAAAATTGGTAGTGTATAAAGAGTGAATTGGTAACCTTTTACTGTATTTTTCACTCGAATCAGAGTGGGTTTCACTCCAAAAAGACTTGTCCACCATATAGCTCTTTAAAAGAGTGGTTTTTCACTCGTTTACATTAAGAGAGTCGTCTTTGGCAGACACCATAATAATTACAAACAAAATATTTATTAGTTTTGTTTAGATTTTAGATTTCAACAACTACATCTCAAATTGTATCATTTGTAATTTGCACAATACTTGATGTAACATAAATATGTAAAATCTGTCAATTATTGTGAACAGCAGGAAGACCGTTTGCTTACCATAGAATCATCATGGTACTCTAAATGACACTGCCAGTGTAAACATGGCTGCGTATTATGTATGCATTGTCATGATTACAGGACGACGAGCCATCATTTTCCCTGGCCCAATTTCATAGAGCAACTCAGCAGAAAGTACTGCTAAGCGAATATATCTGCTAAACAACATTTTGCTGAGGACCATGCAAGAAGCAACACACATTAGGTGACAATTTGGCTGTTAACCGATTGTTTACTGAGCATTTCTCTGCTCAGTAAGAAGCTCTATGAACTTTTGCTCCAGTTATACTGCGTCACTATCCAGGGTTTGTGATTCCATAGACATTCCGCAGTCACATTCCAGGACAGATCCTCTCTATACATCCGCATGACGCAGCGTGCAAGCTGGCCAAAGATGTTGTTGACTTTCTCATGTAGGCCTATCAACCTAGACTTGCATAGTCCTTGTTGAATATAAAGAGGGCATCAAAAGCACCTCAAAACAGTTGCGGAGAATTTTAAATCTTAGTGAATTCTGAAAACTGAGATAAATTTTGTTCTGCTTCGTCTTCTTATTTTTCAAAATAGTTATAGCATCTCTGTCTTGCCATCTTCCTGTAAATGATTTAACTGTTATTGAATGAAAGGACTGTGGAACACTATTAAGAGGCCCCACATTAATTTAGTGTGGATGAACTTACGCAGTCGCTCTATGGGATATTATGAAGCAACCACTGGACCATATATTCCAACACCGACTTAACTTAATACCAAAAAAACATATACATGAGCATACTAGTTTCCCAACGGTTAACAGATTAAATCCCATTTTCTGACATGTTAAAAATTTATTTTTCACTGTATATGCCTCTCAAGGATGAAACTTGCTAGCGTCTTAAAATAGTTAACAATAACACTAGATTATAAACTTACCTAGATTATAAACTTACCTAAAGTTTGTTTCACCCAAGTGAAGCTGACCCAATCAAACTCTTACGTCTCTTATATCGTAAATGTTGTATCAATTGTTTTGATGATGCAGCAGCCTGATAGACTGCCAGCAAACCATCTTCATCACGAGTCTTTGAAGGCAGACAACTTAATACTCAGTCCAAGGAATGCTCCTCAGCAAATAATCCTTGCATCGAATTCGTTGATGCGATATTGGCATCTTCAAATGCTGGGATGTAGCCAGCAAGAAAACATGACCTCACCACCATAGTCATATTATAATTACATCAATATTATGCCTTCTCGCACGACCACCAGTACGGTGCTCTCTAAAAGCCAAATGCTCCAACGTGATAAGTTCGACTCCTTACGAATGTTTCTTCAATCCTCATACATCGTCGGGGCCATCGTATATAGTGTATCAAAGCATCGCAGAGGGAAACAATTATCAAATTTGGGAAGTAGCCAAGATTCCAATATACGCTAGCAATCTCACTGGGAATTAAGGGCCTTATCGTAAATAACGATGACAGCAACGGTTGTCTGGTCTAATTAATTAATCATTTCAACAATTTGTTCAAGTTGTAGGTACAAGGAAGGAATATGCTCAATCCAAAACCTTTGGCAAAGATGCATTCTACATGGTACAACATTAGGAATTACCAGATTATTAAATTAACAAAATATTATCATGCAAAATAATGGTTATTGGCCTTGCGTTTCGAACCTAGCAGGTTCTTTCTCAAAGGCAAAATGTCTTTGTGAAATAGTCAGGTGTGAAATGAACACGAAAGAAAAAGGTACAAAAAGTGGAGTCAGGTTCTGGTCCTAGGACCGGACAGAAGAGGGACTACAAAGGACAAGTTAGTCATTGCCTTCCTGTATATGTTGAGACCGGCGGTGAGTAGTGTGGATACACCTGATCCAAGCGATTCAGTGCCCTGCAAAATCATGTCAGAAATGAAGTGATTAGGTAGATTGAAGTGTTGGCCCACAGTGTCAAGCTTATGAGTTTTGACCGTGGATCTGTGACCATAGAACCGTTTCTTTAATGAGGTCTTAGTCTCACCGATATACTGAATACCACATATCCTGCAAGATATCAGATAAATTATGTTAGAAGTATACAGGTAATGTGACCCAAGATCTGGTGGTGGGCACCAGTGGGGTGACTCTTGAACTTGAGAGTCTGACTACAAGACATGTTCCTGACAGGTATAAACACATCTAGAAGTCGCATTCCATGTTGCATAGGAGGAATGGAACTGTCATTAGTGGGAGAGACCTCATCTCGGACGAGGAGGTCCCTCAGGGCTAGGAGGGCGTCTGAAAGCAATCACAGGCTCCTCAGGGATTGCACGATGGAGGCAGTCTGTTTAAGAAAGAACCTGCTAGGTTCGGAACGGGCGTTATTTTGCATTTACACTACAGGTTCTTTAGGTTGGTAAGCAGTTGCAACAGCTAATTCTCTATTTAAAATATTTTAAATAGAGGTCATTAATTTAAGGAAGGTTCCTAGCCAGAATACCTATAGGGGGTTAGGGTTAAGGAAGGGTTCCTAGCCAGAATACCTATAGGGGGTTAGGGTTAAGGAAGGTTCCTAGCCAGAATACCAAGGGGGTTAGGGTTAAAAAAGTTTCCAGTTTCTGGTCTCCGCGCGCGTCGCCTCAGAAGCGCTTCACCGGTACACACCGCATCGATTTTGAAGCCGACATACGACCAGAAACCGGAGACTTTCATTTGTGACCTGCAAAAATCAGTGTGTAATGTTTGCACACTTAACATTCACCCTGATAATGTATGCCGTCTACAGTAGTTTTAATCTAAAAGAAAACAGGAAATGGCTTGTCAAATTTACAAGCCGGTTGTATAAGACAAACACATGTAGGCCAAACAGTTTTTCACAGGTTAGTTAGCTTATATTAAAGATATCATTTCTTGCAAATAATGGGGTTGGAACGAACGTGCATCACCAAATACGATTGTACTTTTCCTTTACATTGTGCATTTCCTTTAAAAAAATATCGCCCCCATTGTCATGCGTTATTTAACCGGCAATTTCTGTTCTAATGGGAACATTGCTAATTTCATTTTAGCAAATAATTGTCCGAAGCTCACCAGTAATTAATTGCAAAAATTAATTCATGACGGGACTGACTCACCATAATATATATTAATTCGGGACAAATTTATTGTAAAACCATGTTTTTGACAACCTTTTTTAATATTCTGACCTCAAGTAAAATTCCAATTTTTTTTTTAAAATTAACGATAAAATAGCATACAACACAGGCGATGCATTTAAAAAAAATAATACTTTTGTGAAAGTTTCGAGTTTATTTGTAGTCGGCACGTCAAATATAATGGACTCGGGGAGTCGGGGTGAACTTCTTTACCGGGCAACATAAAATAAATGTAATAAACTGTAATTTTCAAGGTTGAATGTGTTTTCCTGTTTTCTCCAACGAAAGCTTTTTAGACAGAAAATTTTATTAAATACTGAATATTATTGGTAAAATTTGTATTTTAATTATTTATATATGGTTTACTTTTGTATCCCCCATTTCAACCTTGCCCTAACATTTGAGTACATACTTCGATGAGCTCACAACATCCAGAATAACATGAAGTATATTACTTCCCAGGATGTCATAACAAACATTAAAAACAGCCATAGTTACTGCATGAGTCATGACATATGTTTCATCCTCTTTTGTTTCACTTGTACATCAGATACGTTTCCAGTCATAAAAGCCTATGTTCAGTTTATTTTGACTTTTCCATTGTGGTAAAGTTGTAGTTTAAAAAATTGTATAAGTTTCAAATATTTTGGTTGAGAGATGCCACACAGAGCTAGAGAGATATGCCCCAGTCACATTTGCCAAGGCGACCGTAGGGTCTATAATATCTACGGCCAGTAGCAATTATCGGGCCGCCGCAGCATTCCCACGGTGTCATACACTAGCAGTCACATACATGTATGTAAAGGTAGCCGCACGGCGTATTTAGAATTTTTGGAGACAGAAAACCTGCGGCTGCCGTACGGACTTTGAAGTGATGACGCACGGTTGCCTCAAGGCGACCCGGCGGCGGTCGTAGGGTTTTGACAAACAGCAAGGCAGACCCACGATCGCCGTACGGTCGCCGCAGGGAGACCCTACGGCGACCGTACGGGTACCGTAGGGCCGCCTTGAGGCTGCCCTATGGTGGCCGTGGGATTCCTACGGCCGCCGCAATATTTTGGGGGTCCACAAAAGTCATAACACCCTAGGGCAAGCGTACGGCAAACGCAAGGCCACCGTACGGCAAACGTATGGTCGACGTGGAACCGCCTACGGCATGGCTACGGCGTGTCTAATTGCTACGGCGAACCTGGAAAAGAAAAAAGTTATATAACGCGGCGCTATAATCTCACTGCGACCCCTACGGTCCGTAAAAGATAGGGATACGCCCTAAGGCCACCCTGAGGCCCCCGCAAATCCTCTGCGGCCGCCGCAGGTATCTCTCCATTTTGGGGGTCTACGGCTGCCGTATCCTAGCCGTAGGGCAAATGTGACTGGGGCAATACGAATAACGTTCAAACATAATCAATAATTGGAATTTGCCCATAAAAATCCTACCCCCTATATAGTAGTAATAGAATAGTCCACACTAACAATAAAGTAACAAATCATCTTCACTGATACGGATCACGTGACTATCACCATCACCACCACGCAAACAGTAATGGCGGCCGTGTAGAACTTTTCAGGGAGAGAACACAGTAACGGGTGTAGCCGGCCTTCAAGACTTAGTTTATAACTTCCCGAATTTCTCCTGTTTGAATTATCTGCTGAATGATCGGTGAGTATATCCGTACTTTCTAGAACACAGTGTCATGAATGTTGTGTTCGTTATGTAAAATTTGAAAAGAAAATTAAGAAAAAGAAGAAGGGAAGAAACATTTTTTAACGAACGTTACTGCCATGCTAAGTTCTTTGAGCTGGCCAAGCTTAGACACCAGGAGGAAGATTACTAATACTAGGCTCACCATGCTATTCAAAATAACCCACAACCTCGTTGATATTAAATGGCAGGATTACCTCACTAAGCCTCAACGCAGATTAAAAAAGACCCACGACCTCTCCTACCAACGACCGCAAACAAAGACCAAAACTCTTGAATAATTTTTTTTTCCATGGACTACTAAAATTTGGAACGATTTACCACACCATCTACTCGATCAAACAAAGCTAACCAGCTTCAAAACCGGACTTGTTAAATACCTGAACGAAACCACAACCCACAACACAAACTAGTCGGTCAAGTCAACACTCTGTAGTGATGCGGTTTACCGCTTTTACAGAGTAAACAATCCAGATCCAGATCCAGAACCGTGTAGGCCTAGGCCTAGTAAATATTTGCAAACCAATGTATGTTCCGTGGCGTGTAACGTCACTTTAGTTTAGCCAGACGGTGGGTGTATTGTTCCATAATTGTCCCATCCAATCGGCCCAATCCGTCCCGTCTTGCAATCTTGGCATGATTATCATGAAGTCAAGATACGGTTATTCAGTTGACTATTTTCCCATTCGCATTTGTTAACGATAACGTTAGCGGTAGAATGTCGTATCCGCTTAGGCCAATGAAAGTTGATTACTAGTTTCTCGTCAGCCATTTATCAAATTTTGGTGAGTTTTTTTTTTCATTATTCATTATTCATTATTTTTCATCAAGGAAAAATGCAACCCATACACATACACAAACTGCCATTTTGAAACAGATTTAGGTTCTATAGTAAATAATGATGGTGCAAACCCATTCAGTGACACCACATCTTTGTTGACTTTTGTTTTTGTTTTCCAAGATGTATTTGTCATACAAATTGAAATACAGTGAATCCGTATTTGACTATTTCCAAAATTTGTCAATTTGACAATGAGTTTTGTGGGAATAGTAGGCTTTTTGTATGAGCATGCCAATAATGACCGATTGGTCAAATTGGGGAATGTGTAAAAGAGACAGGATATTTTTCAGATCCTTTAGTGAGTGCGCACATCAGCATGCAAGCGACATGAACATACCTTGAAGGCATGACAACGATCGATCAATACCAACCTCGTACCACGGCGACAATACACGACCCGGATAGGCGGGCACATAGTATGCGATCTGAAAACGAGGTTGCAATTTGTGTGACCTGTGAACGTCATTCCGCGGCTCTCAGCGGCTGCACCAGCTGCATGTACACTATATACCCTGCATGCCATGGGTTTTCTTTCGCAAATCTGTGAAGCTTTTCTTCCTCCATGGGCAGATCAGCGCTTCCCATGGGCCCAGCTGTATGGAAGGTGGGCACGACCGGTATGTTGCATGATACAGCGAAGCTGCAAAAACATCGACCGCGCAATCGGAATGGTTCCTTTTAGCTTGGGAGTAGTTTGCGTCGGATTTTCCGGATTTTCCCAAAAATGTTTTGCAAAATAATGAAATTTTGGCATAATGAAATTTTTTGGTGCGGGGCCAAAATCACGTGCGGGCGCTGACGAGAAACTAGTAATCAGCTTTCATTGGCCTTACCGGTCAGAACGTCCACACGTCAAAACGTCCATAGACCCCAGTCATAACGTCCACGTAACAAAACGTCCATGGGTCATAATCATTTAATCAGATATCGTCCTTAATTTGTTACAAACTGTTTTCCTTGCTTTAAAATATTGGTTTTAAAGTTTAATTCTCACAATAATTAGGCCTAGTGTATTGTAAAGAAAAATAATCTCTGAATATCTGAATATCGCAGTATCGTGTGTAGTCTTCGTAATAGCTGTGAGAAGAATGATTTCTGGTGGAAATCTATCACCTTAGGTTTATATACACTACCAGTTTGACTACTTCTCAAATTATCTTGTCAATGTGTGATAATTCAGTCAATTAACGCCACGTGTGATTATTCAAAACGCTTACAATATCATCCTTCTTAAAACAGTAATTAGGATTTTCTTTGTTCATTAACGACGGGTTTGGGTTTCGATTTCACAAAGCTCTTACGATGCGACCCGTCGCAAACACAAAGCATGCCAAGCGTAGAACGATCATGACTATAGAACCAATCACCATGTGTGTGGACGTTTTGACTGTGGACGGTGTGGACGTTTTGACCAGTGGACGTTTTGACTGGACAGCTCGTATCCGACCGCCACTTTTTCTCATTCAATAATATATCCTAGGCTAGGGCTAGGCTAACTGTTAAAAATGAGTGTTATTACTTTAGCGTTAACCAATAATGTAGCCACATTCTAGGGCCAATACACTGGACTCCCTCCATATCCTTGGCCCTAGCGCCACATGGAGCTATTTTTCAACTTTTGATCTGCTAATTATTACGATCTAAAATTTTTGTGATTAAGTAAGCTTGCCCAAGCAGACACTTTTGGCATAAAGTTTACTAAATTGTGAAATCGGTAATTTTGGTGAAATTTAAATTTTATTAGGCTATTGTTTTTTTATTTCAAAAATCTTTCAAAAATTTGATGAAAGTGAGATAGGCCTATCCCAGAATAATGGATTTTATGCCAAAAAGTGTCTGCTTGGGCAAAGTTACCTAATTACTAAGTTTTGGGTTAAAATGTAATAATTAGCAGATCAAAAGTTGATCTAGGGCCAAGGATATGGAAGGAGTTCAGTGTATTGGCCCTAGAATGGGGCTACCAATAATGTAATCTTACCTACCCAGTAAGGTGGAGAACATATAGATGATGATGGACATATATTTCAAATTATTCCAGAATATTTATTTCATGAAAAATCAGGCATTTTTGGTATACGATGACTTCTTCAGTCATGTCAGTCTGATCTTGTCAACTCCCCCATTAGTGACCAACACGGTCATTATATATGCGCAGTGGCAACTACAATAGGATCCATCTATTTTCCGAAGGGGAGGATTTTTTAGAAGGGAAATAAAGTCCGAAAACCATACATAAATGTGGATTTTAAAGAGAGTTTTTGCTTTCTGTAACCCCCCAAAATTGATAGAATCAATTTTTAACTGGTTCGTGGTCGCAAAATAATGTGGTCAAAGTGACTGGTTTTCATTTTATACCGTTAACGTTAGCAGGTATTTTGCTTCGACTTGCTAACTTGCTCTTCAGTCTAATTACAATAACAACAGTCGACATAACAGTGTAACTATAGCCCCATTCTACTTCTTCTGCGTTAGGGCCAATACACTGGACTCCCTCCGTATCGAGATCATTGCACTTTTGTCATAAAATCCGTTATTCTGGGATAAACGTTTAAAACATTTTTGAAATTGTTTTTCGTTACAAATTATTTATTTGTTATCTGACAACTTACGTAAAAACTTGATGTAATGTCGGTACACATATCAACCATCCTGAGAATTGTTTCTTCCTGAAGTGCTTTCATCTTAGATTAAAAAAGGAACCGTTATGTTGAATTTTTCAAAAAGTTGCCATCTGGCAACTTGTTGTAAAACATCAAAACGTACGTTACAAACGTTACGTTAAAAACATGTAAAGTATGGAGTGCCATGGTCGAGCGGTTTAGTGCATCGGATTTGTGTTCTGATGGCTGAGTCATCAGAATGTGGGTTCGAATCCCAACCGTGACCATGGTGCTTGTGTCCTTGAGCAAGACACTTTACCATAATTGCTTCTCTCCACCCAGGGGTAAATGGGTACCTGTGAGGGCAGAGTTGGTTATTGTGTTTGATTAGCCCTATATGCGCTGTAATGGCAGCAATTAAGCTGTATACTCCCCAGGGAGCTGAGATGGTTTCAGGAATGATTTATGAGCCTGATGAGCAGGGGTAATAATATAATGCGCCTTGAGCACCAGTTTGGTGGATACGTGCGCTATATAAGTCCACATTATTATTATTATTATTCGTCCTTTTCTCAAAAAGGTGAGCATCTATTGTGATGAAACTTTCACAGTTAATTTTATGATATATTTTTCTTGAAAACTAGAGGGTTGAAATGAGTGTACATTACCAAATTATCAATGTCGGGGTGTCGTGGCCGAGCGGTCTAGCTTACCGGATTCAAGTTCTGGTGTTAGCAACATAATGTGGGTTCGAATCACGGCCGTGACACTTGTGTCCTTGAGCAAGACACTTAATCATAATTGCTTCTCTCCACCCAGGGGTTAAATGGGTACCTGTGAAGGCAGAGTTGGTTTGCTCTATATGCGCTAGAAATGGCAGCAATTGAGCTGTATACTCCCCAGGGAGCTGAGATGGTTTCAGGAATGATTTATGAGCCTTATGAGCCTTATGAGCAGGGATAATAATATAATGCGCCTTGAGCACCACTTAGTTGGTGGATACGTGCGCTATATAAATCCACACATTATTATTATTATTATTATTAATGTTTTTACCTTTAAATGTAAATTTTTATTCTAAATAATTGCAGCTATAACACAGCAGATGAAGGATGAGTGGAGAACATACACCTGTAGATGGCATCCCTCGTCAAGATTCAGTGTTGTCTCAGAATATTGAGGGTAGCTCATCACACGAAGACTCGGAAAATATCGGAGAGATTCCACACCCTTCAAGCCCCATTCCTCGCCCCAACTCAAGCCTCACCGTAGAAAACCTACGACTCTTCGAAGAAGCATCCGAGCAGAGTGCCACCGGAATTCCAGTTATTCTGAGATCGGTTCAAGACTCCGCAAGGACTTCCTCGCCACTTGGCCCTGTCAAGACCGGTCGCGGTTCTCCAGTCAGAGTAGACTCTGCCGGTGGCAAACGAAGCTTGCCTGGCTCTCGGCCCACCAGCCAAACTCGAATAAACACCCCTTCTGGGTTAGGTGGAGAGTCCTTGCGAACAGGTAGCGGTAAGCCTCTACCACCGATTAGAGGGGAGAAGAGCGACGAAGAGGAACAGGATGGGAAGAGTGCTTCGACATCAACAGATGATAAAACAATTAGTAACAGTGACAGGCCAGAAATCACTTCAAGATTAAGTAAGACATCTTTCTCTCAACACATTTGGTCGTTCAGTTTGGTTATTCTGCAATGTTTAGAGTTTGGGGCACAGATGAAGCTTTTTAGTGAATAAGATGTGTTTACATGTATAAGGCCAAAAAAAGTCTCCGGTTTCTGGTCATGGGTTGGCTTCACAATCGGTGCGTTGTTTGTTTTTTTGTTTTTTTGTTTTTTAAATCTTTTTTTTTGGCCAACCATTGAAATATGTGATACATCAGGCCTGGAATTTCACGGCGGCCACGACGGCCATTGCCGTCGTTGCCCTTTTAGTGGCCGTGATGCCCCTTGCAAATGAACCAATATCACGGCCAATTTTGCCGTGCCCTTTTTCCCCATGGCCGTTGTGCCCTTTTTGGAAGATAATGCCAGCGCGATGCGGCTCGGCACGTTCCGTTCACACACAAAATAAAAATTAAGTCAACGTTACACGTACGTGTGAAGGATCAGATCAAAGGAAAACAAAATCACTGTAACGGACCCCAATGTTCGAATATACATGTACATGTACATGTATGCGTGAGACTTCCACGGTAATGCAGCGCAGCCGGCCAGCCACGACTCACGCCAGATATACGGCCCACCGCCCGTTATTAAAGCCGTGTCCGAATTGGCAGCTACGATACGGTTGCGGCTGCTGCTATGCGTTGCTCAGGGCAGCCTATGCTGCAGTGCATGCTGACGCAGCCACAGCCGTAGCCGCCAAATTCGGAAACGCCTTACTTCCGATCCCAGCCACGGAAGGCCCAACTTTCGACTACAATACGTAACTTTATCAAGCATCTGCAATGGAATTTTTAACGTTGCCCCCTCTGACAATTCAATAAATAGCATTGCGCTCAATTCTTTCCGGTGGGAGTAGCATCGTTAAACAAGGCAGCTCCTATCGCTCATCAGCTGTACTGTATGCTTGCGCGTCACGAAAAGAAACTTGTGAATGTTGCCAGTAGAGATCGTCCCATGGGGTGATTATACTGACAATATAATGGAGGATCATTGGGCCAGTTCTAGCTGCGACAATCATTGCTCATAGTTTTGGTTTGGGTTTCGGACCCAATGTGTCCTAAAACCGCGAGCTGCGATTGTCGTAGTAAGTCCGTTTCATTCATGCTGAACTTCGGGACGACCTATATTGGTGACTTTGACAAGTCTATTTACGTGACGTCAGCAGCTGGCTTGTGGCCAAAATAGACTGGTCCCTGTTCAGTATCTCATGCTAGCACAAGATAGTAACGTCTGGTCTCCGGGCTGCATCGTGCACACAAACTTGTTTGCGTTTGTAGCATGCGTGCGTAACAACAAGCATCGATGCAACGAGTGTGATTGTGGTGCAAATAAAGCTTTCCGAAACGAAACAAACATTAACTTCATCGAAATGCCTCGAAAGGATCGCCTAAAACGAACCAAACAACTTGAGCTAAATAAATCGGCTGTTAAATGCAAGAAACTAAACTCCTTTTTTGTCGGGTAAAATGGAAATACATGTATGTACTGTACACCTAAAAATTGATTTGTGCTTAAATTTTTCTCGTTTCTTTAACTTTAAGTTTAAAAAAACATGGCCTTAGTGCCCTTTTTTCTTTTTTACTTTGGCCTTGGTGCCCTTCCCTTTGGCTTTGGTGCCCTTAAAAATTTGCCCCTATCGAAGGCCAAAGTGGCCTTGCCCTAAAAATGATGAAATTCCAGGCCTGATACATGTATACACGGTTATTGGAACCAGACCAAATTTCCCATATACAAAGTATGATGGGTAACAGAAGCCGCACAAATCAGGCAAACGTTCATACTCCTATGTGAAAAAGTTGTTTAAAACACAGCACGGCAGAATTCTAATCGATCCAGCAATTTTGGCTGCAATTGGACTTCATTTCATACTTTAAAAAAACATAGAAAACTAAAAATGCCGATGCACAGCAGGGAACGATTTCGTTCGAAAATTTTGCATAGCAAAACTGCGATACAAAAAAAGAATTTGCGTAGCAAAATAATTTTTTGTATAGCAATCTGTGAATTTTGTACAGCAAATTTAAAATGCTTAAAATTACATATGCAGTGTGCACTGGTACAGGTGTTGTTTTTCAAGGCTTTACTGTCATTTGGTTCATCATATGCATATACCAGAAATAATTATCTTTAAGTGTACCAGAAACCAGAGACTTTTTTTTGTTGGCCTAATGTAGATTTTAATAATCGGTTACCACGCAGTTCCCAGACTCCCTGACCAGTTTTCAGGGATTTTTTTTACCAGCCAGACTCATCCCTCTCGAGGCCATGATAAACCCATATGTTTAAAAGATGTACAACTTGTACACGGGTATGCAACTTTTCAGCTGATTTCCTCGTTTTTGGTTACACAGCTGTGCCATTGAAAACTGAAAAAACAAAGTACAAAGTCTGGCTGTGGCTGGCACTTTCCTCTCTTTTGGCCAAACTGCAGTTGCATACCTTTGTACATAAAGGCCACCTGTCCATTGACACTATGAATAACTTTACCCTGAAAATGCTCTGAAATTCTGTTTTACCGTGAAATAAATTGTTCGCAGCAATTTCATGACAACACAACACTGAAAACGCCATGAAATACTCTTGGGATTCCTTCGCCATGAAAACGCTGTGAAAATGCCATGAACTTCTTGTGGCAGTTTTGGGGCGGCTCATTAATTCTCAAGAGCACCGTGAATTTGTCGTGAAATCACTGTGAACATTATTGCCAATATCTAAGAGGAAGAGACACCGTAAAATTGCAGTGAAATTACAGTGAACAGTTATTTCATGGCAAAACGGATTTTCATGGCATTTTCAGGGTGAAGTTGTTCATAGTGTGAGACCACTTCAAAGTTTTACTTACAAAAATCGTAGAATAACTTTATGGCATTTTTATGGCATATATCAACATAAAAATGAAGCACATGTTCTGTTTTTTGTTTTATTTTCAGGGGGGGGGGGCAGGTAACTCTGGCGGGACAGGCCTCATGTAGGGAGGGGGACAGCCCCAGGCTCAGCCACAAATATTAGCCAAAATATTCCATAGTTAACGATTTGTTGACACTTTTTCTGCTAGGCCAGCCAAGAATTCTGAACTACAGAAGGGAACGTACGACCCTGCAAGATGACTCCGACAGATCACTCCAAACAGCAGAGAG
This sequence comes from Zoroaster sp. YZ-2022, assembly GCA_029582265.1. NCBI lineage: Eukaryota > Metazoa > Echinodermata > Asteroidea > Forcipulatida > Zoroasteridae > Zoroaster > Zoroaster sp. YZ-2022. Next base: position 19,356,982 of record CM055829.1, on the reverse strand, counting down.
TACAACGAGGTCCGAGCGCTCAGTTTCCTTCAAAGATGAGTCAGACACAAGGTGCATTCTTACTTCATGCACACAAAAATTCAAAGCGAAATGTGACGTTAAAAAAATGAGATTTGCAGAAGTGTATAATATTTTAACCTGCATGAAACCTTGGTCATGAATTACTGATGTGAAAAATTTGTTTCACATTTGGATGAATCAGACACATGGAAATCACTGATTATACTGTGCTTCATACATATGTCGGTGTAAAGGCAAAATCAAATCATTATTGTTCAGGCCCCCCCCCCCCCAAAAAAAAACACAGTCTCCGGTTTCTGGTCTCCACTAGCGTTGCCTCAGACCCCCGCGTCTAAGCCTGCAACGGTTACACGGTTAACCGACCGTTCAAACGGTTACACGGTTACGTTTTTCCGGTTCGGTTAACCTTAATCTATTTTTTTTAAATCGACCCTTCCATTTTTGGGCGTGAGTGCGAAGAAGACATCAATCAAGTTGCGGGCGAGCAAAAACAAATCGATCTTTTGAAGATTAGACCGAGAAGCGGGTGACAAAGTACCAGGCGCTTGCTTTGTCTAGAATGCCGCTTGTTTGTAATGGCCCTTTCTCCTTGAATGGCGTCTTTGTAGTTGCATTTCTTAGAAGAAACTGTAGAGCGAGTGGCATTTTGTTACCGCTTAATTTGTCTTCAAACATAAAAGGGTGGACGGCTGAACAGGAATTGACTAACGCTGACCTACATATAAACAGTCCAGGTGTGCATAAATACTGTGCACGCGCTGGACATGTGCATTCTATAGACAGGTACTAGACAGTACTAGACCACTGTCGTACGTGTCGGTATTTGTGAACTTTTCATTCCTGATTTTGCAATTCCATAATTTTAATTAATTCGATCTTCCGTGCTCGGGCTTCGCCAATCTTGACGCATCGTGAGTGGTTAGATTTGGGCATGGGCTAAACCACTTTGGCCAATGGGGTTTGGGCGGACGGATAAACAATGGATATCTTTCACGCGCTACACCTGTGCATCATGATTGGTTCTTTTTGGGCGCGGGCTGTCAACGATGTTGGCTACGAGCCAATGGGGCTGGGGCTGGGTAATCTCCGTACACAATACTTCCCACGTTCTCGTCTGGGCATCATGATTGGTTCTTTTTGGGTGCGGGCTGTCAACGATGTTGGCTGAGAGCCAATGGGGCAGGGGCTAGGTAATCTCCGTACACAATACTTCCCATACGCTCGTCTGTTACGTACACGTACGTACTTCAGTCTTCAAGAGTGAATTTTGGCATCGTTTGTCGGCGTTGTATAGGGGCAGGGGAATGTTCTTCACCTGTTCTTGATACGTGTACCGTAATTTCCTGCGTATAAGACGCGGCTTATCTGACTTTCAAAGGTACGAAAACGTCACTGCGTCTTATCTAACGGTGCGCCTTATCTGGTGTCGCTTGAGATCAAAGTGATGATTACCGCTTGTGTAACTTTCGGTGGACCTCAACCTAACAAAGCGGCCGTGTTTTCCAATGAAGGTCGTTAGCGCAAGATTTTCATGCATTCATTCACCTTTACGGCCGTGCTGTGGTTTCCGACAATGCCCATAACAACCTTTGTTGGCGCACATGTATCATGCATTCAATTCACCTTATTGCGTTGCCTTGCTTTCCGACAAATTCACGATGTCTTCGAGATCTGTTCAGTGTGTTTTAATTCGGAAAGTGCCATCACATCGGGCAGCAGGACGCAATTTATTTTTTCGTACCACACGCTGGCTATGGAGTCAACAGTTAAGGGATAGAGAGTTCTTCCTATCCCTTTACTGTTGACTCCATAGCCAGCGTAATGGAAAAAATAAGCCATCGGGCAGTGTGTGGCCAGTCTTTCCCGGCACCTGATTGGACCGCACTGGAATTATGATGTCATCATCGTCCACGTGTCCCTGCAGGTCATGACCAAGCTCGTCCCCATGGGTCTTGAATCCACATTCGAGACCTTCAGGTAAACGTTGGGAACAAGGTTTGTTGGGAAAGTTGCATATTAAGGGGAATCCCGGGCTGAGCAATGGAGAGAAGCACGTGGTTATTGGACAATTTATGGTTGCCACTTTTATGAATGAAATAGAGCGGGATGCGACTCGCGGGATCACGTCGCGAAAATGGCTTGTTTATGCAAGCATGGAGGTAAGCAAATAATTTAACGTGTATACCAATAACATCGTTTCCGATGCATTGCACATGACACGATAATTATCACAATTTGTGTTTGTTGATGGCTATAGTTCATTTGAAACAAACTATATTGAGAATTATACTTCTGAAACCAATCCGATCTCTAGCCCCAAGCACGTTAGCTAACCGATTAAAAAATCAATACAATTGGATCGACAGGGCTACATTTTTCTGGGAACATTTTCTGCTAAACACTAAACTCGGCCTTCGTCCAATTGAATAGTTTTTATTGTGGCACACAGACCATCAGTTCAGGGAGTGGCGCAACACAATGACCCCTTTGTGGCGATGTACCGACAATGAGTGGCACCCAGCTGGCCTCTGTGTCAGCGGTCATGGTGCGCCTTATACGGCGGTGCGCCTTGTACGTTGACACTTTAATCACATTCCCCCGATTCTGGGGTAATGCGCCTTATACACCGAGCGTCTTATACGCAGGAAATTACGGTATATCATTTTTGTTTGCGATTACGATCTTTAAATTAGTGATGTTTGAACAATATCTGCCGTTCACGTGGTAACAAATAAGATTATGAACAAACTTCCCGAGACTTTTTTTTTCTTTGTTTTTCTTTGAACGTCGGTTACGGTTAACCGTAACCGCAAAACATACGGTTACACGGATAATTTTAAAACCGCAAACTTGCAGGCTTACCCGCGTCTGCATTTTTAGTTTTCCTTTTTTTTGTGCTATGAAACAATGTCCAATTGTTAAACAAAAATATATTACAAAAGAATTTTTTTTAAATGCGTCACCGGACCGATTTTGAAGCCGACCTATGACCAGAAACAGGAGACTTTCTTTTTTTGACCATATGAATTTGGCAGCTGTTTTTAGTTTGTTATTAAAGATCTGCATTTATTACAATTTGTTTTGCGAAACTCTGAATTTATACTCACTGGCTTCTACTGGCTAAATTTGTTTTGCTTCATGATCATTCCATGGAAAAAGTTGGTAGCAAACAGGCACATAGCTAGAAATTTGTCAAGGAAGGGCAGCGAATTTTTTTTTTGAAAGTAGCAAAATATTTTGATTGAGGTCACAGAACATGTAACCCCCCCCCCCTTTTAAAAGGTAAAAATGGGGTCAAATATTTCGCTATGGGAAGTATGGGGTTTTCAGTTGTGTATTTTTATGAATTTTATATAGCTACAGTTCAGAATGCAGAGATAGAGAGAACAGGAGGGAGGATAAATGTTGAAACGTACTAATTTGAGGGTGGGGGGGGGGGAGTGGTGGAAGGAGTTTTGACAAGTTATTATTATCATTATTATTATACATATCTGGTAATGAAACCAAGGATGCCTCAAAAGCACACTTGAGCACTGTAGCTCGGAAGCCTGAGGGAAACCTGTAAACAAGGGCGCTTGCTATGTGAACCAGAAACACTGGGGTAAAACCCTACTCTTCCACGATAAGTGTTCTGGGTTCTTTTACGTGCATTACTTTTCTAATGCACAGGACCTACGGCTTAACGCCCCATCCGAAAGACGAAGCAATTATGGTTAAGTATCTTGCTCAAGGACACAAGCACCATGACCAGCCATGCCGGGATTCGAACCCAAGTAGTTCACAATGTTTCTACCTTTAACAATTTTGGACAGCTCCTTATGGGTACTTACTTACGGGTACAAAATGTTTTGATATGTTTCCAAAGAACCCCGCCAAAGTCTACAGAAAAGACAAACAACAAGTCTGCTAAGTCACTCGCCGTGCAGGAAGTCATTCGGCAGAAGAACGCAGATGGCACGGATCGTATTGGTGTTTCCATAGCAACAGAGACGGAGTGGAGTTGGCTGGAGAGTCTGACATTAGCCGGAAAGGTCGAAGGTTAGAATCGTTTGATTTTTGTTCAGGCAAAGTTCCCTGAAAAATACATGAATGCTGCATAAATGCATTGTTATTAACAGTACCTTTTAGTAACTGGCAAGAAATTGTTGATGATGCATCATAACTTATTGACTTAACCCTTCTGTGACTGCAAGTGTCAAAATCAGTCAAAATGTTGATATACTTGCCAAGGTATATCTAGTGCACTGAAAAGTCGAACACTGTCAAACCTTACATGTAGTAACTGGCAAGAAATTGTTGATGATACGTCATAACTAAGTTTATTGACTTAACCCTTCTGTGACTGCAAGTGTCAAAATCAGTCAAAATGTTGATATACTTGCCAAGGTATATCTAGTGCGCGGAAAAGTCGAACACTGTCAAACCTTACATGTAGTAACTGGCAAGAAATTGTTGATGATACGTCATAACTAAGTTTATTGACTTAACCCTTCTGTGACTGCAAGTGTCAAAATCAGCCAAAATGTTGATATACTTGCCAAGGTATATCTAGTGCGCTGAAAAGTCGAACACTGTTAAACCTTACATGTAGTAACTGGCAAGAAATTGTTGATGATACGTCATAACTAAGTTTATTGACTTAACCCTTCTGTGACTGCAAGTGTCAAAATCAGCCAAAATGTTGATATACTTGCCAAGGTATATCTAGTGCGCGGAAAAGTCGAACACTGTCAAACCTTACATGTAGTAACTGGCAAGAAATTGTTGATGATACGTCATAACTAAGTTTATTGACTTAACCCTTCTGTGACTGCAAGTGTCAAAATCAGCCAAAATGTTGATATACTTGCCAAGGTATATTTAGTGCACTGAAAAGTCGAACACTGTCAAACCTTACATGTAGTAACTGGCAAGAAATTGTTGATGATACGTCATAACTAAGTTTATTGACTTAACCCTTCTGTGACTGCAAGTGTCAAAATCAGTCAAAATGTTGATATACTTGCCAAGGTATATTTAGTGCACTGAAAAGTCGAACACTGTCAAACCTTACATGTAGTAAGTACATTTACAGGTCAAAATGAGTCGACCGCTTTTGACTGGTAAAAAGCATTGTCTTGTATAGTTTGAAGGTGGTCAAAATGACCAACATCAAAGTTGAACATTGGGGAAAATATGGCGGCTGCACGGCCAGGATCTGGCATAATTCAAGCGCCTCTAGCTCAGAGCATGACGTCAGATCTTCAGGCTAAGAAAGAACCTACTAGGTTCAAAACGTAAGGCCAATAACTACTATTTTGCAAGTTATCTCATCACCATCTCTTCTCAGAACCAAACACTTAATACAACTCTTGAGAGACTGTTACATGGCGCTACTACAAACCTTACTCTGTGAAATGATGTAAGTTTTCTGATAGGTGAAACAGATGGAATGTGTTTAAATCATATTTTATCCAAACAATCATTTAACAACATTTTTCCTATAGTGGAGCTCAAGGAGACGGATAAAACCAAGACACCGTCGAGTATGATGAGAAATCGTAAGGGCTCTCAGTCTAGTGTCAGTTATATCTCTGAGGTATATGACGTAGAAAATAATGGAAGGGGGAAATCAAGGACGGATAGTCTAGCTGAGGATGTTCAGGAAAAGGAAGACAGCCTGTCTGAATCAGAGGTAGGAAATAATTTAGCATACATGTAGATTTGATAGAATAGGTTTTATTTTACTGTTGAATTCATGGTTTAACATGTAGTAATTACCCACAACCAAATTGACTGAATTGTTTTATTTATAAAGCCTCTGTAAAATATTGAAAATTTCTTCCTTTTTTTCTTTTTTTTTTTAAATAAAAAAGGAAAAGATCAAAGTTGGACCTAAAACTCTAGAGCTATATAATATTGGAAATTTCATTTTTTTTAAAGAAATTTTTTTGTTGATGACTGGTTTACTGGCATCAATCCAGTCCTTGTTTTTTTTTCACGGAGGCCTCTACCTCTGTTGCCCTGGTCTTGGCTGTTGGTGGCCTTCAGAAAGGTTCCCATAGACATTGAAACTTTCTAATAGAAGTGTCCCTCGTCCCACGATACCTTTCTTTCTGAAGTGTCGTCATTTGAGTCAAATAAGTCAACACAGAATTAAAATCTGAAATTGATAAAATTCTTGCGTCCGGTGATAAGGCAAAAAAAGTCTCTGGGTTCTGGTCCAGACCCACGCGTCGGCATTTTAAATTTTTATTTTTATTTTTTGCTATGAAACGATGTCCAATTGCAGCCAAAATTGCCGGATCGATTGGAATTCTGCCGTGCTGTGTTTTAAATGACTTTTTCACATAGGGGTATGAACGTTTGCCCGATTTGTGAGGCCTCCCTTAGCCATCATACATTGTGGGAAATTTGGTCCCTTCATATACAATGTATTACGTATTTGGCAAAAAAAAGATAGCAAAATAAAAATAAAAACACACGTCACCACACCAATTTTGAAGCTGACCAATGACCAGAAACAGGAGATTTTTTTTTGAGGGGGGCCCTAAACAATAATTATTTGATTTTTGCTCATACACCGACATATGTATCAAGCACTGTATGATCAGTGATTTCCAAGTGTCTGAAAAAAATCCACAGGCGACTCGGGCAGGATTCGAACTCACGACCTCCTGCTTGCTCGTGCAGACGTCTTAACCTCTCAACCACCGATGACAATTGGCCAACTAGAATCCTAATAAATTTGTGCACTTTGCTCAGAAATATGAGACCTGTTCTCACAAAACCAGGACAAAAGTCGCCAGAAATACTTGATGGGTTTTCAGGGTTTTTGAAGGGTTTTCGTCAACTAGTCCAATCCCAAGTGTGTTGTACAGTTGGCTATCATTCTCTGGGGATACAGTTGGGTATCACCCATTGAGGATGGGACTAGGTGATAAAAACTTTTAAAACACCCTGAAAATGTATAAAAAGTATTTCTGGGGACTTGGTCCTGGTTTTGTGGGAACAGGTGTCATATGTGACATAAAACACAATAAAGGGGGCCACTTTCCTACCGTCACGTTAGCAGTTTTTCTAATGGTTGTAATTTTTTTTTTAATATCTGAAACCACCCAAAAAGAATTTAAGCATTTGAATAGACATGCATGCTTATCATAAAGATAATTTGAGTTGATTATTACTATTATTTTTTTAATTACCTAAAATTTCCATCAACAAATGAATGGAAAAGTGAGGTAACTTTTTCCGTCCAATTTTTATGGAAATTTGAGGGTAAAAAAATAAATAAAAAAATAAAAAATAAAATAAATCAACTCAAATTAGTTCTAGTATAAGCCTGCATGTCCATTCACATGTTGAAACACTTTTTGGTCGGTTTCAGGTACTTAAAAATAAATAACAACCATTGGAAAAACTGCTAACGTGACGGATGCAAAGTGGCCCCCTTTATTGTGTTTTATGCCATGTGCACTAATTGAGCTAAAGATTTTTCTTTCATCATTTTTTCCTTCCAGTACTCTGATGATGATGTAGCCCCCCTCCCAACTGACACTCTCATCCCGAGCATTGGGCCTCCTCGCATTATCCAATACCAACGCGAGTCCGACAGGACAGTCACATACCCCGATGGCCCCGGCCAGCGTGCAAGTACGGCTGAGACAGGAATTTGGCGGTATGACAGCTTCGTGAGCAGTACGTCGACTGACCTTGACGGGGACGGTATGTGTGAGTTCTGTCAGCAGGATCTGATGATCTTCCCCACGCCTGAGATGGTGCAGACGATGACACCAGAGGAGGTAAGCTTTAGAACTTGAGATGTAAAATTTGGCTCTTTGCTCTCGATGAATTAACCAAAACAAATTCTTTAAAATCAAGTTGGTAATTTGGCTGGGTTGGCCACCAAAGTCATTGCATAATGACATACTTTTTGTTAAGGTTTAAATTTATGATTTAAATTTATGATTTAAATTTATGATTGTCATGAATTAATTGTTAGGCAGTCTGTTTGAACAAAAACAATTACTTGAGGTTTCCTGAATATGTTTGTCCTTAGAAATTAGGTTTACCTTTTAAAATGATTGAATGTTTTATTATTCGATGTTGAATGTCTAGATATTTTCAATAACTACAGAGCAAGAAAGCAAAACTCTAATACTTCTTACCAAACATGTTGTAAAAATCATTCATTTCTTGTATGCATTATTTGTATTCTTGTCATACTTGGTAGTTAAAAGCCCTCTTTGCCAGTGGGCAGGGCTCTCAATTTCATCTTGAATGAAACCACAGAGGGTACAGAAACTCCGTCTGAGACGAACTGTTTTGGACTGACAAACATCCGTGTAAAACTGTAGTGAACAGTTTGTTATGTGCACCATTTTGTAACCTGAAGTTAATGTGCATTAACCCTCCTATAGGTTTAACAATCAAAGACACTCAAAATTTGTATGTAACTCCCAACCCATTGACTTTGTGCAGTGCACTCAAATAAATGCAAGGACATGTGGCTCTGGTAGGAGATCAAACCAAAACCACTCGACTGTAACTTATGCAGTACATACACAGCTCTGTGTGACTCTGCATATAACTTGTAAGACATACACAAGTGTGTTTGACTTTGCCACTATCTCCAGCACTCTTATACACATGTGTGAACAATTGGCAATGCAACCAAAAATACTCAAGTGACTGTCTGTGGGTGCGGTGCTTACTGGGCCATATTCCAGCCTGGGCATAGGAGGGTTAATACTCAAGTGACTGTCTGTGGGTGCGGTGCTTACTGGGCCATATTCCAGCCTGGGCATAACAGGTATAAAACACAAGTGACTGTCTGTGGGTGCGGTGCTTACTGGGCCATATTCCAGCCTGGGCATAGGAGGGTTAATACTCAAGTGACTGTCTGTGGGTGCGGTGCTTACTGGGCCATATTCCAGCCTGGGCATAGGAGGGTTAATACTCAAGTGACTGTCTGTGGGTGCGGTGCTTACTGGGCCATATTCCAGCCTGGGCATAGGAGGGTTAATAATAATATTGAATTCTTATATAATGCATTTCACAAAATATTCCAATGCGCTTTACATTATATTACCCCTGGTATTTGGGTTAATATCATTCCTATAATCTTTCTCAGCTCGCTGGGGATTATTAAGCCCCGAGCAACCGTAGCACTTTGGAAGCTTTGTCAAACACAAAATCAACCTCTACTCTCACAGGTACCCATTTATACTTCTGGGTGGAGAGAAGCAATTACAGTAAAGTGTCTTGCTGAAGGACACAAGCACCGTCGTTGCGGTCGGGATTCAAAACGCGCATTCTGACAACTCAGCCATCAGAACGCAAATCCGATACATGGCCATGGCACCTCATTCAAAATATCAGAAAGGATAGCTGTTTGGGAGGAGGGTCAAAGTCGTGGTACAGCCAAGCCTTTGAGAAGCCTGGCCAGGTCCAGGCTTTGCCCAGGCCACTGGCCTATATAATTCCCTAGCTGAGCACAAGAGACCCTTTACTAATGAATAGATCTCAAATAGCGCTTGACTGACGCCTCAGCTGTCTTTTGTTTCCAACTGCAGCCGTTGTAATGAGCTCTACTTCGCTGGGCTAGGCCCTCCAGAAGCCCAGGTTATGTTGATTGGCAGGTACTGTATTGTTACAGGATTAGGACTCACAAAAGACAGATTAGGAGGCCAGGTAGTCTAGGCCCAGCCGGGCTTCTCAAAGGCTTGGCTGTACCATGACTTTGGCTCTCCTCCCTTAATTTCATAACTCCATTCCTCCTCCCCTAGATTTATTGTTGCACTGACTATCAGAACCTGGTGGAGTTTACCCTAACCCACAGTCTAGATGCTAAATACTCAGTGGATGAAGTGATTGACATCCAACCCCACGCCCCGTATGGAAGCAAACAAGCCCGTCGGGCAGCCAAGGAGCGGGCTGCCCAGAGGATGATAGACAGGGAAGTCGCTAGACAGAGAGCAGCTGGGGCTAACCAGGCCAACTTCTACGCATGTACGTATATATACATATATGTAGTGTTTTCACTGTGTTGTCCCAAAACAGTATTTAACTCTTTTTCTCCGGAATGAATTGCTTTCATTATTTGTAATTTGATGCTGTAAACAATCAATGTCAAGTGTAGAAATTATTATTAATTTGTTTATCTTTGCACTATTGAAGAGAGTAAGGTATCAAAATAAAGGTTCTGATTCATATTAGTCAATTGTGCGCTCTGTTGTCAAAACAAGTCAAAACAAGACCCGTTGTCAGGTGATGACGTTCGATCCTTTTAAAACGCGACGCGTGCACGAACCTTTTAAAAGGCTTGCCATCCCAAAAGAGTTAACGTGATTTTGCCATCTATGTTGTGCAACAGCCATCTTGGTTTATGTACAATGCAATGCAAGTCTTTATCTGTTGTGTACATTCACATCATAACCCTCCAAGCCTAGAGCTTCATTTTTTTTTTTTTAAAGCCAGTAAGGCATGTAACACAAAAACTCTACCATTTCAGCAGATGTTTTACCAGTCGGACAGATATTTTACCACCCCGATGCAAGTTTTTGGCAAGCAGCCAATGCTATTGTCATGAGATGTTACCCGCCAACCAGGCCAATACTTTTGAAGTTTTACCTACTGGATAATTTTGAAGTTTTACCTTCCGAACAGTAAATTTACCTACTGATGTCAAGCAGGCAGTTGCCCTCTAGTGGTGAAAATGCATTCATTTTTCCAAGTTTGTGGCATCATTTATGAAAATATGCAACAAAATCCTCATAGTCCATTTGCTTGAGTACTTTACCTTTCTATCCACCAAAAAAGAACACACTTCCAGTGTATATACTATAACCAGTGATATGAAATCCCCTCTTGACAATCTGCTACTTGTGCGAAGGGCGCCGTCAACAAAGCGTGCATGGAGCGGATAGAGAGGCAAACCTACCAAAATAAGCTGGTACCTGTGTCAATGTGAACCAATTTTTAGGGATTTGTAGACTGGCATTCTGGGAACAAGACAAAGATGGTTGCTGCATACGGAAGGGCTTAAAAATGCAGTCCCCATACTTGAAGGCAAGATCAAGACAAAATTAAAATCATCACTGAAGTCTTCAAAACAAATTAGTATAGTCATTAGATGTACTAAAAATAATTTTTAGTAGACTTTTTTTTTTGGACATGCATTGAAGGTGAAAATTGCATGAGAAATAAGTGCACAAATTCCACATGCACATGAACAGAAACCTGATTGTTGACATGGTCCAAACCTTGAATCGCGCTTTTCTCAAAACTCAAGAAATGGACTTAACCAGTTCCCGTCGGAGGCCGTGTATATACACGCAATTTTTTTTCGCACCACGGATCGGAGAGCGTCTATACACGCCAGAGGAAACTCCGGAATATCTGTATGCATGCTCGGTTGACGTGGCAACTTCCATTAACGTGTTTGTGTGGGGAAAAAAAAACCCGCACAGGGGCCCAGAAAAACTTGTTTATTCCCGACGCGAACTGGTTAACAATGTTAGTGCTCCAGATACTCAATATATTCATTATTCATGTACATGTAACATGAATAAAAGTGCTGCTGAATAAAAGTGCTGCTTGAATAAAAGTGCTGCTGAACAAATTATACATGCGTTTGTCACATCACGGCTTGATAACGGGAATGCTCTCCTTTACGGTCTTCCGCAGAATCAAATATCTCGTCTTCAGCACATACAAAACACAGCAGCTCGTGTTGTGACTTTGTCCAGAAAGTCATGCCATATCACGCCAATCTTGAAAGAACTGCACTGGCTTCCTGTTTCACAGAGAATTGTTTTTAAACTTATGCTAATTGTTCACAAATCTTTTAATAACATTGCTCCAATTTATATTTCTGAACTACTTAAAGTCTACACTCCATCACGCAATTTGCGCCCAGCAACATGTCACTCCTCAAGGAAGCAACTTCAAAAGCGGAACTGGGGTGATAGGTGGTTTTCTGTCGCAGCTCCGAGACTCTGGAATCATCTTCCAACTAAACTCAAATCTTGTCATAGTATAACCAGATTCAAGTCGATGCTTAAAACTCATCTTATGTCACAACTCTTCAAAGATGATGTATATTTGTAATTGCATTGTAGGTACATGTATCTCGGTACATAATTTGTTTTCCCTATGCTATCATTGTATATTGTTTGTATTAATGTTTTTCTTTGTTTCCGCGCCTTGAGCGCCCAGCAGGGTGGATATGTGCGCGCTAAAAATCTTTATTATTATTATTATTATGAACAGAAATCATCTTTCAGGTCATTCCATAAAACCAAATGCAAAAATAGCAGATTATTTTTAACGCCACCATGTATAAAAACTGATATTTATCATCCAAATCAACCATACTTTATCATGCCTTTAATTACAATTCATAACCTTTTAGATGTTGCCGTCATGGTAGATTGCATGTTGTTTTTTGCTGTGGATTTCATAAAAAGAAACATTGCAAAAATTATAAAATCATTTTAGAAGCTATTGATTGCAGAGATTTTTGTGATGACTCTTACTTTAGATGCTGTTTGGCATTTGCTAGAATTCATTCCTCAGTAAACATTCGTCATCTGAAAACAAATACTCAAACATTTGTATATAGGAATGTTTTATTGCTCAGAATTTTATGTAACAAATTGAGGAGCACAACTTCAAATGTAGAACAATACAACTTAACATACGACTTCATAAATACAAATTACAGAATCCATATTTTTATTTGAAATCCACATCACATCATTTTTCAGTTCAAGAATTTCATGTACGTATTTCAACCCATTCCCCTGGGACAAAAAATAAATAAAAAAATTAATGGAAAAACTCAATGGGAAATTTACATGTCATGATACTAATTTAACGTTGATTTTCTTCATTTTCTAACCAGTACATTTGTACATTTAAAATTTCCAAATTGTTTGTGGTGTTGATTTATCTATAGCCTTTAGTCAAGGCCTACGCGGCAACCCGGCACACAGCACCAAAAAAAAGACGATGCACGCGAGTAGTGGACGTCCCGAGGGCCTTTAACCAGTTCGTTTTGTGGTCTTATGTTTTTCTTTATATTTCTCTACCGATTTGGTAAAGAAATGTTAATACATAATGCATTGGGCAACTAATTTGTTGTGATGTCACTTATTTAAATATAGACAAGCCCAACATTTGGCTTACAGTGATTGGTTTAAACACATTTGCATATATACATTATTCATTTTGCTGGAGGTTTATGAATAATTCAGCAGTAGCATCGTTGTAACAGACTGGTAAAGGTGCTTGTGGCTTCACCACTCGCGTGTGTGGTCTTTGTTTCGGGTGTTGTGTTCCGGGTTGCCATGTGCGCCTTGACTAAATGCTAATTTATCTAAGGTGTTGGAAGCACAAAAACATGAGATTTTGTTTGAAATACTTCATACCCTAGAAGCTAGCACCTGTGTAGATGCAACATGATGGAATGAAAAAAAGTACACTACAAAACTGTTTTGTTTCTTGTTTGGAAAGGTGGGGGAGGCTTGAAAACTGAATTCCGATCCACCCGACCTTTCCTCCGCTTCCAGCACCTAGATGCAATTTAAAAGTGTGTTCTACTTACCTGCTCTAACCACTGTTTTACATCTTCGTGTGTTGCCCCCTCCCCTCCAAAATGATCACCCCTGTCTTATTAATGATTCCTACCTCACATCCCCCCTGCTTACCATTGGCTGATTCACGGATGTGGCTATTCCCTGCACTGCTCTGACTCCCCCTGCTGCTTCCCTTAACTACAATGCAAATGCACTCACCTACTGGAATAAAATGCACATCAACAATAGTGCAAGGTAGGTAACACTAACAGCTAATTATGGGTCATTTGCATTGAGATGCTAAGCAGAACATTTTACTGAGCAATATGGAACAGACTACCAGCCAAAGTGTATGCAATTAATATGAAAATTTGGCTGGTAACTAGGGCTGTGCGTTTTCGGATATTTTTGGAACCGGATACCCGAAATCAGGAAACTTCGATACCCGGATACCCGTTTTTATTTTTGTTGAAAACATGCCTCCGGTGGTGTACAAGTACATGTACTGTAAATGGTAACAAATTAACTTTTATAATGCAGAGGATAACATACTTAAATCGATCTTTTCTTTATTGAGTGCAATCTCTTGAATTTAAAGATAGTTGTCTGTAAAAGTGTAAACATTGCATTGTTCAAGAGTCACAGATGTCTGTTCACACCACTCAAATATTAAGTCTGAATTTTAAAAAGTCGTTTACGGGTAATTGGAACCGAAAAATGGAACCGGGTAATGACCGTTTCGGTCGGGTATCCGGATACCCGGCACAGCCCTACTGGTAACCAACAAATCCTGCTTAGCAAATTTGTCTGCCAAGCAACACTTTCTGCTCAAACCCTCTATGTAATTAGCACCATCACTTCCAAATACACACATCAAACATTTATCTTGAAATTGCTAAAAAATGTAAATTCTATTCAAATCGACAGCATTGTGTGTATGAATGATAATAAACTGGATATGACATAAAACACAATAAAGGGGGCCACTTTCCTACCGTCACGTTAGCAGTTTTTCTAATGGTTGTAATTTTTTTTTTTAATATCTGAAACCACCCAAAAAGAATTTCAACATTTGAATAGACATGCATGCTTATTCTAAAGATAATTTGAGTTGATTATTACTATTATTTTTTTAATTACCTTAAAATTTCCATCAACAAATGGATGGAAAAGTGAGGTAACTTTTTCCGTCCAATTTTTATGGAAATTTGAGGGTAAAAAAATAAATTAAAAAATGAAAAAATAAAATAAATCAGCTCAAATTAGTTCTGGTATAAGCCTGCATGTCCATTCACATGTTGAAACACTTTTTGGTCGGTTTCGGGTACTTAAAAATAAATTACAACCATTAGAAAAACTGCTAACGTGACGGTAGGAAAGTGGCCCCCTTTATTGTGTTTTATGTTATATACAAAGTGCCTATCCAGTTCATAAGTCTATACGTAATACACGCACGCATTGGTAGTACGTGCATTCTTTTCGCTACTTCCGGTTCCAAAGCTGGGTTACTGTTAGGTGTAATTTAAACCAAATTCCTTGATTTTCACGTTAAAAAGCAACTCTTGAGGCAGAAATTGACTTTGTTAATAAGATTTTGAGTCTAATTACAACACATTAAATGAAAGTCCCAGGCTTTCTATTTTCTTGCATAAATCTTTAAAAAAGAAAGGGTGGTCAATGCATTTGCAATGGGCTTTTGATGATCGTTGGAGCCAGCACGTGCGAAGTGGGCATGGCTTAAGTTGGAATTACACTTACGAACAGGATAATTCTGTCTCGACCGGTGTTCACTGATAAGCCATTCCATTAATCATGCATTAAATGCATATAGAAAATTACGCTTCCAATACTGGGGGTAGTACCCAAGTAAATTTTAATCCAGTTTTCAAAGTGCAAAACTCAATATAGTAGGAATATATTCATTTTTTATGATTTGAATACCTGAGAAAAGGTAGTTTTGCATAAATACATGTGTCCTCTTGTAACGATAAATAGTCATACATTAGGCCCAAAAAGTCTCCAGTTTCTGGTCATAGGTCGGCTTAATAATTGGTGCGGTGATTCGTTTTTTGGTTTTTTTTTGTAATTTATTTTGGCCAACCTTTGAAATACATGATACATACATATGCGGTTATTGGAACCAGACCGAATTTCCCATATGCAAAGTGTGGTGGCTAAGAGAGGCTGCACAAATCAGGCAAACGTTCATACCCCTATGTGAAAAACTCATTTAAAACACAGCACAGCAGAATTCCAAATGATCAGGCAATTTTGGCTGCAATTGGACATTGTGTCATAGCCACAAAAAAAAAGAAAACTAAAAATGCTGACATGCGGGTATGAGGCGACACACGTGGAGACCAGAGATGTTTTTTTTTGGGGGGGGGGCCTTATTAATAGACTGTGTAAGTTGACCTCGAGAACGTACGAATTTTCACGAGAATCTTGACTTCTAGGCACCTCGCATAGCATTTACAACGTGTATTGTGTGCAAATGTTTTATGAAAAGAACTTTATTGTGCTGTTTTAATAAATTTCATCCATTGAATATGGTTTGACTTAATAAAAGCTTGGTTTACATTTTGTAAATTGGAAACAATTTCGCAAATCTTGGTCAAATTTTTTTTTTTAAAACCGACCTTGGTTTCCGCTTTCACGTTTGAAACCTTAAAGCCCATGCAACAAAATAGGACGTGCGACGTTTTCCCCTTCCGATGATGCCGGTGGTGGTAGTAAGATCGATCAAGCACTCGCAAAGGATGCAACGTCACGCAAAATCCATGCGATACAGGGTCTGTTTTCACGCTACGTAACGAAGCACTTATACCGATTTAAAATATTACCTAACTTCGGTTTGTCAGTGCATTCGAACGTGGTGTGCATAAAACAGTCGGCCTAAATTCGCAATTTGACGCTCCGAACCGGACGTTGGAGGTTAAGCAATATTTCTTCATTTTCTCGAAAGTTTCCAAGCTTTTTTAATATTTTATTTATTACATTGTAAGTTTTAAATGTAATCATTCCATCAATATGTTTTTGGGGTGGAAAAAAGCTGATGTGACAAAAATAACAATCATACAAAATTATACAGGCGTTAACCTCCCATAGCTGATGGCTCAGAGGTGCCCGGAAGTCAATGGTGACCTTTTCATCGCGAGACTTACACAGTCTATAGGAGTTGTGTTTGAAAAAGGACAATAATTCAAGAAAAACAACTTTGATGTGTGTTTTTGGATTGAGTAATTATTTTAATGAGTAAACATGCATATAAATTCAAAATGGAAAATTTTAGCTTTACTTTCCATATATCAAAAATTGTATGCATATTTATTGATTAATTGTAACCATTTATTACCAATTATGGCATTAAATTAGACTATTGAATAATCATGCAAATTGGTTCCCATGGAGATTTTAATTCTAAAAATTTATTAATATTTATAACATGTTATGTTTTATCATTTAACTTCATTGCCATCGTAACATTTTTGACGACTTGCGCAGCCCATCGTCTGGAAATCTTAGATGGAGGTTAGATTTCACAGAACGTATCAGTGCTCACACACAGGCTCACGTTGTGGTTTTTGTGCAATTCACATTGTGCAATATTTTTACGCATGTATTTTGCTGTCTGTTATTTTTTTTTGCTTACAGCACTTGCAAAGTGTATTACCATTCTAATCACAGTTCATACTACGTTACTTTATGCTGACCATTCATATGCTAACGTATTTTTGACACAGGAAACACGGCAGGGCTTGTTTCAAAAGTGTTAAAAATCATGTCGGATGGAATTTGGAAAGTGTGCTATAATTCTTGATTGAGGATTAAATGTTAGAATTATTTGTATTCAGTGTACAGCACTGAATAATGGCACAGGATATTATATTTTCACTCAATTTTATTTTATTTTGTTTTATTGCTGAAAATGTCAGCATGTCGGACGGAATCGATAAAAATGAGTTTTGCCAGGAATCTGAAGAATGTATTTTAATTTTTTCAACACGTAAAGGAGTGAAAAAGTTGAAACATATCAACCAGAGTAACGATGATTCTTCATTTTAATTTGGGGTATAAGCTTTGAAATATCTAACACATTCGTTATTTTTAGGGACTTTTCATTTTTGATCCCTAGGGGTGACCACTATTGAAACATGCCCGGCAGTGGCACAGCCAGGATTTTCACAAGTTTGTGAATTTACTGACAAACACTATTTTGCCAACAAGTGGGAGCAGCTGTCCCTTTCTCCCAACCCCCCCCCCCCCCTTTGGCTACGACACTGAAACACAAAAATTTCAGGCGGTATACACAGCCCACAGCACCACACCGCCTACTCACATTTTTTGAGCCCAGTAAAACAATTGCAAAATTCCTCTTTAGCATATTATGTTTAAAAAATAATTTTGGACGTACCATTTTTTGTTTTTTTCAACAATTTAAAAAAAAAAGGGTTTTTTGTCAAAATTTTTCAGTTGTTTCCCTTTTTTCCTTTTCTTTTTGTTAAATTTCAAAATGGTTTATCTCAAATTGAATTCATTTATTTATTTTAAATCCAATGTTTAAGACTCCACAATTCAGTACTTGAGAGGGGGAGAGATTAGGATGGGGACAGTCATTGGAAGTGGACATTTTGAATCATTTAAACATTTACGCCAATGATAGTTTTTGTCCATTTTACCGTTGAGGGCAGAGGCATGGTTAAGGGATAATCTTTGTTGGATGATACATGGCGGCCAAGCTTATTAGAAATATGATAAATATGAATATTACATGTATCTGTTTTGTGCATGATTTATATACCACGTATGATTTTACTTTGCATGTTCAGTATGCACACTGCACACATAATAAGTTTTGCATAATAAGTGTGTTACCGGTCAATCGTCATCGGGCAAGCTCGGCGGTCGAGAGAATAAGACGTCTGCACTAGTAAGCAGGAGGTCATGGGTTCGAATCCTGCCTGTGTCACCCGATGCTTCATACATTACAGCTGTTCACATTTGTGGTGGATTAAAAAAAAAATTTAAAAAAAACACAAACATTAACCCTAACTCCCTTAGAAGTATTCTGGCTAGGAACCTTCCTGAATCCTCCAAAAACCATCAGTGCACTTTTGGAAACATGCCCTTATCTTCATTGATGTTTAATATTCAGCACTCATGCCTGTGTAACATCTGTCATAGTGCCCCCAATTGACCATATTGCATACTGCTCATTATATATGCATAAGTTTAAGAGGTCATGTACATTACAGAAGCAAGAACACATTTCAGTAATATCCCATCCTCGTCGCCAGTTTAATATTTGTGGGATACAAATTGTATCCCACAAATATTAAAGCCTGTACTTCTTGCAAGGTAGTAATTTTGCCCCATTTGAAAAGGTGAAAGTACCAGTTTCCAACAATTTTCATTAAAGGAACATTATCGTCATGATCAGAGCAAACTTTCGACAGGGCATGGAATCGGTGTCCATGCCCTGGTGTTTTAGACGAACTCAGTGACTAAAAATAATACCCCCACAAGCGTGCACGGGCCTAATTAACAAAGCGTGCTACGATTATATTACTGCATAAATATTATTATTCAGCCAGTGGCTCATTATGCAACAGCCACAGTAATACAATGTTAACACGCAGAGTTTTATTTTCAGTCACTGACTTCATCTAAAACTAGGACACTGATTCCATGGCCTGTCTAAAGCCTGCTCTGATTGTAAAGATACTGTCCCCTTTAATGATTTCCATCATTACAATTTAACCTGAGAAACTACTCATTTGCATGGTGTGGTCGGCAGTGTTTTGCTGTAAGGTTGAACATTTAGGACTTAACATTAAGGTGTGGTGTGCATGCCTGGTTAGTTAATTATTTATTTAGAATGGATGTTTCGGGCTGCGGCAACACCGTGTGTTTATCTCAACTGTAATGGCAGATGCAATGTTTGCAATGTCATTACCGATCCGCGCTAGTGGTCCATTCGACCAGCCTCTCCTCACAGTTATAGCACACACTGTGTTTTCTGAATCACTCATACCATGATTTGTGCTCAGACACAAGCATCTTATGATAACAATTTGCACTTTGCCTCTCCAGAGAGTGAACCAAAAAAAAATCATTTAAAAAATTTGATGTACAAAAAATGTGTGTATAAACCATAGTAATTTCACATTCTTGCCTGATTTTCAGACAACAGTATTGACAATTTCTCATCTCTGTTTTAGTCATACCTCTTAGCTTGCACATATAATTCTATAATTCGCGCTTTTTAACCCCTCATACCCAAACCGGCCAATAACTATAACAACCTCTTCTTGCATGGCAACCGTTTTCTCCATCACATCTCTAGTTGCCAGGCAGATGAAAACCATCAACTACCAGTTGTCGTCACAGAAGTGCCTCGACGAGGGATGGACAATCCGACCTCCGACCCCAACCGATGACGACAGCAGCCTGCCACAGGTTTTTGAACCTGAACCTGTGATTCCACCCCCTATCATGTCACAGGTAAAGTACACCTATGATCACTGCCAGCATTTGTTTATGGTGTAAACTGAGGACTTACAACAAAAGGGAACAATCGGTCCTCGGTTGGCGGTTAATATTGTTTGCAAATGTCTTCGGTTGATAAACGTGTACAAATCAATTGGAAGATGCCTAAAAAAAGTGAAAATTCAAACAAAAGAGGAGAAAAATAGTGGGTCCTAGTTTTAGACGATAGACAAACATGTCAGAGAACCTGTTTGGCACACTTCCATACAGAGTCAAATAATTAAGTTTGCTTGCAAACATTTTTCCGGCATATCACAACAAAATCCAACAGGTCTGTGATTTCTCAGGATTTTTCCTGATTTCAGGATTTTTTTTATAAATCTCCCTTTGCCTCAGAATGTTCTTGAAAGAAGAGAAATAGTCACCAAGGAAAGAAAGACGTAGCCTGTATTGTGTCCAAATCTCTAGTTTCTTGTTTGTGGGGATGTGGAGTGCTATGGTCGAGCGGTTTAGTGCATCGGATTTGTGTTCTGATGGCCGAGTCGTCAGAATGTGGGTACGAATCCCAACTGCGACCATGGTGCTTGTGTCCTTGAGCAAGACACTTTACCATAATTGCTTCTCTCCACTCAGGGGTAAATGGGCACCTGTGAGGGCAGAGTTGGTTGTTGTGTTTGATTAGCCCTATATGCGCTATGGCAGCAATTGAGCTGTATACTCCCCAGGGAGCTGAGATGGTTTCAGGAATGATCTATGAGCCTGATGAGCAGGGGTAATAATGTAATGCACCTTGAGCACCAGTTTGGTGGATACGTCCGCTATATAAGTCCACTATTATTATTATTATGATGATGACGATGACGATGACGATGATGATGACGATGATGATGACGATGACCATGACGATGACGATGACCATGACGATGACGATGACCATGACGATGACCATGATGATGATGATGATGTGGAGAGTCTGTAAATTCTCCAAAATTAAACATCCATGGGGTTCAGGGAGCTTTGTCCTCGAGACCAAAGGGAGACCCAGGCCCGCTAACCCATTTTTCAGGATTTTTCACTTTTGTCAAATCACACCCCTGACTCAAGGCGCTCATCATTTTGCTAAGTAATTTAATCAGACAACTAGCCAGAGTCTGTACAGTTGGTGTGAAATATTCACTGGTGAACAACAAAACTTGCTTAGCAAAGTTTACTGCTAAGTAGTTTATTAACTATGCAATTTGCCCCTGGACATAGTAAGAAAGTGTTCCAACTACTGTTATATAGACAGTACTTTATTATGACAGTAGAGTCGCACAGGATGGTTTATCAGACATTTTTGAAATTGCATTCCTTATTTTCTTTTTCAGACGAGACGAGGCATACAAGAGCCCAAGATCGTGAAGAAGTTCTATGAAGACGGCCAACTCTTCATGCTCATGTTTCCTGATGGTACAGGCAATGTGTTGTATCCTTGTCAATCAAATCTAGGATTTTTGTCCCCCATTTGGATGATTTTGGGGGGTTATTTTTTAAATTTTATTTTTATTTTTTACATTTTTTGTTACGGGTATGCACCGCCAAGCGCCAATGCCCACAAATACCATCAAAACAAGAAAATAGAAAACTAAGTCAAAAAAAAAGCAAATGTGAACAATTTTTTTAGGCAGAAATATTGGTGTGTGTATATAATGCTGTTTTTGAATAACAAATTCTGAATTTTGATTAGAAAATTTAGAATTCTTTCACTGCTACTTTGACAGAAAAACTTATTTTGGAAAAAGGAAAATAAGCAAAATTTTCAAATCTGACCAGGGGCAAATATTTTTGGTAAGCATTATTTAACGGACTACCAGCCAAAGTAAACTCATTTTGTGTGAAGGTTTGGCTGGTAACCAACCAAACCTGCTAAGCAAATATTTTTGGTAAGCATTATTTAACGGACTACCAGTAAACTCGTTTTGTGTTATTATTGATGGTTTATTTAAAACAATTTGAACTTGTAGCCAAAGGCTAAATTGAGTCAAATTTAACATAAAATATCCAAAATAAAAACATTACAGTATAAAAATAGATATGATCATTTATATTTAAAGCAAAAAACACAAAACGCACATCACTAGACTCCCAACAGGATAAAAAATACGGTCACTCTGATATATAAAATATTTACAAAGAATACACAATGATGTTAAAGGATTACAAAGAACACCGCTACACAGAGCACTTAAAAAAGTGGCAGCACAGTGAAGAGCGCCCTCTAAAGGTTTGTGAAGGTTTGGCTGGTAACCAACAAAACCTGCTAAGCAAATATTTCTGGTAAGTCAGCTCTTTGAAATTGGCCCCTGAGTAACACATGAACCACTTTTAAGCCACCTGTTCTCGGTTATCCTTAGCTGCCATTTCCTACCCCTCATAGCTACATCACTAGACTCCCAACAGGATAAAAAATACGGTCACTGTGATATATATAAAATATTTACAAAGAATACACAATGATGTTAAAGGATTACAAAAAAACAACGCTACACAGAGCACTTAAAAAAGTGGCAGCACAGTGAAGAGTGCCCTCTAAAGGTTTGTGAAGGTTTGGCTGGTAACCAACAAAACCTGCTAAGCAAATATTTCTGGTAAGTCAGCTCTTTGAAATTGGCCCCTGAGTAACACATGAACCACTTTTAAGCCACCTGTTTTCGGTTATCCTTAGCTGCCATTTCCTACCCCTCATAGCTACCCTTCTGGTAACATAGCCATCCTGATAACGTCGGTAGAGAAGGGTCAGTATACGTACCTCCTGTATGAAGACATACAAAATAACGCTCATCTCTTGGCTATGTTTGAACCCAGCGGCTGCACGACATGCTACCACCCCAACGGCAACATCAGGTAAGATCACTGGAACCATATGAGTGTAATTTGTCTTGAGTTATTCAGTTCAGAGGAAAACAAAATTACCAGCTACTTTATGTTGCATCTTCTGCGGCAAGAGCACAGCAATCTCATGAAGATGATCAGTAGACTTCATGTGAATGCGAAGCGAAAGGTGACATCAAAAGCTGACATTAGGGCAAATGATACGCAAAAGTCGAACACATCATTCGTCGCAAATTTCTGACGTAAAATTTCACTTTAGGTTGTATCATTTAGGTATAATAATTGAAATTATCTCCAAAAGGAATTTCTGTCTTCATAAACACAGTTCAAGTTCTACATTGGAATGAATACAAACAGTCTGGATGCATTTTGACTTTTTTCTTGTTATTATGAAATAATCTGAAACCGTCACAGGTTGTTTTTTTACACATCTCTCTTGATTCTTATCAAGTATGGACTCATTTACAAACATTTCACCAGAAGTGTATACTGGACTTAAATAAGCTTTCATCCGTCGATCCCAACAACTTTTAACAAAACTTTCCATTCAAACCACCCCTCATCAGGTTAAATCTTGACCAATACGGCGGGATCTTAACCGACCCCAAGGGTACGGTCAAGAAGAAGTGGAGCTGGAAGGACCAGGTGAATCACGTCCACGCCCCGCCCTTCCAGCCCATCTGCTTTGCCATCAGCAAGAACTTCAGCGTCCGCTGTATGGCCCAGGAGCAAGTCTTCTTGTCTTTTAACTGCAACCTGCAGAGCATTCGGTTTAATGTTGGTGTTACATTGAAGGTTAGGACGTCAACTTTAATATTGTCACGATTCACATATTTACGATCGGCTGAAATGTTTACAAAAGATTCCACTTGATTTTTTTTAGTTGATTGAATTTTTTTTTAGTATTTTAGAGTTTGAAAAGTTAAAGAAATCAGAGCCACAAGTGTACGATCAGGTGAAATAGTTTTTTATATCTATTTTTTCTTTTAGTTGTCAGAAAAAAATTAGTTTTGTAGGGTTTGAAAAAGTTCAAGAAATCAGTTCAGAAAAATGATATTTTGGGGAAATTTGGTTTTACAAATACAATGAAATTTTGGATGGATGCAATCATCCAAAGTTAAGAGTGATTTGTGAGTAGTTCTATCCTGTTTGAAGATATTTGACTGGATAGAGGAATGGGGGATTAAGAAATAATTAGGTAACACAGTACAAAGCTCTGAGGGAAACCAGAGTTGTGTATTAAGAGAGTTGTGTATTAAGAGAGTTGTGTATTAAGAGAGTTGTGTATTAATAGAGTTGTGTATTAAGAGAGTTGTGTCAACTGTGGACCCAAAATGACTGCCGATCCATGTACACTGGTGCATAAAGTCATGTTACAATTTGTTAAGTGCACTGGAGCGTAAATGCCATTTTGAGTCCAGATTCGGGTACCTTTGGTGTCGCAACTGTTTCTATATAGAGAGGTAGCATGAAAAGTAACATATAATGTGTGAATACTTGTGCGTAACACAAAGCTTCAAGTTCACAATACCTGCGCTCACATTTAAAGGGGCAGTATTGTCACAATCAACAGGGCATGGAAACGGAGTGCTAGTTTCAGATTAACTCGGTGCCCCACGTGGTAAGGTCATATTACCGTTGCTGCATAAATGAGCCAGTAAATTTCAGTCCCTGTGTTCTTCTTAAACTAGGACACCGATTCCATGCCCTGTTGAAAGTCTGCTCTGAACGTGACGATATTGTCCCTTTAATTTATATATGTTGGTATTAGCTCCTTGATGGAGGCTTTTGCATTGTGATGTCACAACGGACAGCTTCCATGGGTCAACCCGGACCTTTGACATTCCTCACACTATACTTAACGACCTTGAGAGGGCAAATGCTCCCTCGATTACCTTGTGATCAGGGCTCACACCCGTGTAACTTACTCTGGTTATTTCAGGGAAGCTACTCGGACGCACCATATATAAGGCTCTGAGATGGAACTGGTAAACAGCGCCCTCAGCAGGTCGTGTAAGGATCCAATTAATCAAACTAATTAACTTTCCTCTATGTCTATATACAGCTTGTAGCACCTCAGCTCATACCAGATGAACCAATCGATGACCATGCATTGTACATGTCAGAGGTCAAGGCATACGTTGAGTAAGTACATTAGATAATAAGAGTTTTAAGCCAGAAAGGTGATAGTACGATAATTCACAGGGACGGATCTAGGGTGGATAAAAGGGGGTGGGGCATACTGTCAAAAAAGGGGGTGCACAAACAAATATGTTATAATAAGGGAATCAATATTTGGCTATTTGGCTTTATTCAACAGAAATTATATTTTTTTTAAACATTTTGAAAACGAAATCGATACGGGCATTTATGAAAGGGAATAACAGTTTGACACTTTTAACAGTTTTGGACATTGTCACGGGCAATGAAGACCTCACCTTCGGCTTGGTCCTTATCGCCGTTGACCACACCCAAAACCGGTTGTTAACCTGTGGTAAAGACCAATCATCAAACTGTTATTCCATTTCATAAATGCCCGTATCGATTTCTTTTTCAAAATGTAAAAAAAAATTAATTTTTGTTGAATAAAGCCAAATAGAAATGTGCAAATTCACATTTTGGGGACACACGAAACACTTCCAAAGTACATGAGTCAGACGCGTGATGCCAATCTTCGCCGCTCTGGTTCAAATCCACGTCACGCGTCACACGAAACAGCTGGTGAACATCTGGCACATACACACTGTACTAATTTTGATAAGCCAGTCTATACCATACGTTAATACACCCCCATCTGGGGCGCATTTTCGCGACCCTAACCAGAAACTTGTTTCTGACATCACATTCTTGACCAGAAACAAGATGGCATAGCTACGCGAAAAAGCGAACGTAACCAGAAAATTGTTTTCAGTTTGCAACATGTTCAATCAACGTTTCTCAAAATATACGGTGTAATTCATTTTGTTTTTTTTAAATACAACTTACTCGTCAGTGCTAGTAATAAACTTGAAAGATATACTGGTATATGAACAATCATTTCATCATGTTTTAACAAATAATTAACCAAATTTTTGTTACTTTTTACAATCCGCCATCTTGAAACCAAGCGTAACCGATCACAAACTTCGGTTCACGAACAATGGCGTCATCGCAGCACAACCGAACTCGCGAAAACGCTTAACCAATGACCGAAGCCCAAACATGTTTCTGGTTACGGTCGCGAAAACGCACCCCAGATTGTATAACTGTCTTGAGCATTTATGAATGCATTGTAATGCTGTCATATGATGTAATGCAATGCATATAATGCAGTAATATAATTCTATAAAGTAAATAAGAATAAGCAGAATGAGATAAAGTGCATAAGACATAAAACACAATAAAGGGGGGGCACTTTCCTACCATCACGTTAGCAGTTTTTCTAATGGTTGTAATTTTTTTTTAAATATCTGAAACCACCAACATTTGAATAGACATGCATGCTTATCCTAAAGATAATTTGAGTTGATTATTACTATTATTTTTTTAATTACCCTAAAATTTCCATCAACAAATGGACGGAAAAGTGAGGTAACTTTTTCCGTCCAATTTATATGGAAATTTGAGGGTGAAAAAATAAATTAAAAAATAAAAAAATAAAATAAATCAACTCAAATTAGTTCTAGTATAAGCCTGCATGTCCATTCACATGTTGAAACACTTTTTGCTTGGTTTCACGTACTTAAAAATAAATAACAACCATTGGGAAAACTGCTAACGTGACCCTCTTTATTGTATTTTATGTCATATATCTTTTAAATATGCCAGTTTTGACTTTGATAATAGAGAAAACATTTGACATACAATAGCTAGGAAGTTGAGAGGAAGTGGGCTTTAGTAAAGACTGTTTGCGGTGACACCATGTGAAAATTCCCTTTTGAGTAGTAATTAGTTCTGTAATGAACTGATCGTCTTCAGGAGAAAGAGCATACTGGTCAGTTCAAACCACCAGTTCTTATCAGAACTAATTACTACTCAAAGAGAATTTTCACATGGTGTCACCATGCAAAGCTACAAATCTTAGAAAATGGGTTGATGATTTGGCAGTTACTATCCACCTGGATGGATGGATGTTTTAATAACTTTTTGATTATCCCTAACTCCCTAGACAACAAAGGCAGTTGGAGGATTTTTATTGTTCACTAACAATGCTTAGGGAGTTAGGGTTATTGAAGTTTTTAAGGTGTTTTTTATATTTTCCAATCCTTTAATTAATTAAAGGGAAATTAAGTGAATGGTAGTTCATTTTCAGTCAGTAAATACATAATATGGCTCTTTCATGTTACTAAATTGATAGCATCTTTTCACAAATTAAAGTTTTATGTAAATTAATGTGTAATCCAAAGCTGCCAACTAATACAAATTTTTAGTAAGTATTACCAATTTTTTTCAGGAATTATGAAAGTACAAATTGCTCTTTAAAAATTACAAATTTCACATTTTCCGCCCAACGAAAAAAAAGCATTTGATAAAGTACCATTTTATGAGCATTCGGGTAAAATCACGTATAACAACGATCATAAAAATCAGAATCGGTACCCATACTGAATATTTTCGTACGTAGTGTGCTATAATAAATAAGTTCTGAATTACCGAAAAGTATTATGGATGTCAATTACATGTAGCTTAGTATCGATACCTTTGTTTGTCGGGGTACCAATTTGTGTAATGGGTAATAAACAGGAACCAGCGGAAGAGCCTACGGTTTCATCATGGCGCCCGCCCCTTTGAAATGTTGACAGCTAGGGTAATCCCTCTTTTGTCCTGTCCCAGAACCAGAACCAGAACTTCTGCTCACTCTTGTGTTAATGTTTGTATGTATATCGCCCATTTTGCCTTTGAGAAAGAACCTGCTAGGTTCGAAATGTAAGGCCAGTAACCATTTTATGTAAAATTGTGATCATTAAGATTACCAATTAGTGTCAAGTGGCTTTAAATGGTAGTAAAAAACCAACAACAACGGTTCAAACATTCACCTTTTTTTGCCATTTCCTTCCAGGTTGATCTTTGACAAGATCCAAAACCAGACAAAGTTCTCCAAGTCTCCCAAACTGGATAACCTCCGGCCCTCATTAAAACTCCAACATGAGATCCTACGCAACGAGCAAATGAAGTCACGACGGAGCATGAAGTACGTCACCAGCAGAGGCAAAGATCCCCCCGTAGTGACTGTCAATTAACATTAATCTCGTTGTAGCAATGTGAAATTTCTGTATTTTCCTTTTTATTCTCGTGTAACCTTCCTGATTAAAAAATTAAAATCATGTCTTTATGGATCTTACAAAAGTATAAAGGAATTTCAATTTCATCTCAATAAAAAAAACGTACGGATGTAAGGAACTAGAGGTGACGCAAAGAGCAGAAACCTAATTTATTTTTTGCAGTCAACATGTATAAAGGATCAGTTCTAACTTCACTTGAATGCAAAGCAAATTGTGACGTCAAATTTGTAGATTCATAAAAGTTCAAAAACATTTCAATGTGCATGCATTTTGCTATGTGTTTAATGTGCTTAATTTTTAAGTAAATAATTGATGACGTCAAGTTTGTAGATTCACGCAAATGATTCGCAGAAGTTCAAAAACGTTTTGCTGTGTGTTGTTGGTGTCATTAATTTCAAAGGAAAGGAATGATGATGTCAAATTTGCTTTGCTCTATCTTTGAAGTATGAATCATTGTTACAGAGAAGTTACACTGTTGGTTATTAGCAGATTAGACCCCCCCCCCCCTCCCCCCCAAAAAAGTCACCGGTTTCTGGTCTCCACGCACGTCGCCTCAGGCCCGCACGTCGTTAGTTTTCTGTTTTGCTTTTGTTATGAAACGATGTCCAATTGCAGCCAAAATTGCCGGATTAATTGGAATTCTGCCGCCCTATGTCTTTAACATCTTTTCCCATAGGGGTATGAACGTTTGCGGCCTCTCTTAGCCACCATACTTTGTGTATGGGAAATTTTGTCTGGTTCCAATAACCTCATAGACATGTAAGTGTATCACATATTTCACTGGTTGGCAAAAAAAAAGATTTCCAAGAAAAGCATGTCACCACACCGATTTTGAAGCCAACATGACCAGAAACCAGAGACTATTTTTTTGTTTTTTTTGGGGGGGGCCTTAAAATTTTTAGAAATTATTATATAAAAACTTACTTGATGTAATATTGATACGCATATAAATCATATAGTGATATTTCTTTTGTCTAAAGTGCTTTTCATAGAGAAAACAAAACTGTCTTCCAACATAAAACAGTTCTTCGTTGTGATGGCACTTTCACACGTTAATTTTATGATGTATTTCTTGAAAGTAAGATACATTTCCAAAAACCAATGATGTACCTTCACTTCAAATTTTCTATATTCAGTTGAACACAATAATAATTTGGCACCTCATTTGCAAAATCAACTCCAGGGAGTTCTGTTTTTGGCAAAATGGTCTTTTTCATTTAACCCTCCTACTACAGCTGCACTTTAGTGGCAAGTAGCTATAGAGGTCAAAATCAGTCAACTGTCTTTTGACTGTTAACCCAAATGTGCACAGATGGGCATTTTTGACTGGTTTTGGCTGTCATTTTGACCACCCTGAACAATACCAGACAATGCTTTTACCAGTCAAAAACGGCTGACTCATTTTAACCTGTAAATGTGCTTACTATAGGTTTGACAGTGTTCGACTTTTAAGTGCACAAGATATACCTTGGCAAGTATATCAACATTTTGACTGATTTTGACCCTTGCAGTCACAGAAGGGTTGCTCACCTGGGTCACAAATTGTGACCAAATGTTACAAAATGAGTCTGAAATAGCCAAAGCTGCTTTTGTGGAACAGGCGTTAAACATTTTCACAATGCAAATTAATAGAAAATGTCCAAGAATTTCACCCCATAAAAGTCTTAATTCAGAAGATATTGACATGTGTTTGGTAGTAAATTTAAGATGACAATGTGCTTGTTGAACTGAGCACAAACAAAAATGTAAAAATTAAAAACATTTCCCATCTCCCAGCACCACATACATGAATAAAACCAATCTCCTGCTGAAAACTTATTCAAGGAGTGAAGTATGACCCCCCCCCCCCCAATAAAGTGTGCATATATTAATTTACATCTAATTTACATTCCGTTCTGGGGTGTAGAAATTCTATTGTGATCACTTAACAGGCAAGTGAAAAATATCGCCCTCTTGTGACAATCATTTGTAGGATCCGGTCACAATTATCCTTGGGAAATATTTCTCAATTCACCCAAATAAAAATCATGCTAAATCTAGCCTGAATGAGTTCTTTCAAGTTAATACATTTGCAAGGACAAGCAGCTGTTTATTTCACTGAGTGTTTTTCTTGGCAACCAACAGCAATGAAAATATGCACCGATTCATTCATGATTTATATGAACACAAAAGTCTGTCCTCGACTATTCTAGAAGATCTATTGAGATTGCTGAATTCGATTGTGTATAATACATCAAGCCAAATTACCTGACTTGCCAAATGCCACACTTCTCTCTAGCGCCACATTTATTTTGTTCTTGTTTTGCCAATTCTCTGTCCTACATTCAAGTAGGTGACCTGATTACAATTTCTAGGATAGTTGGATCCAAGATATTTACGATAATATATATTTCTTGACAACGATAGAGAGTTGAAATGAAATTCACATTTCCATATACCAATGTTGTACCTTCATTTAATTTATTTGTGTTGCCTTAAATAGCAAAAATATCCTTATGTATTGAACAGGCCTGTGATTTCTCAGAATTTTTTACAAATTTCCCTTTGCCTCAAAATGTTCTTGAAAGAAGAGAAGTAGCCACCAAGGAAAGAAAGAAGTAGCCTGTATTGTGTCCAAACCTCTAGTTTCTTGTTTGTGGGGATGTGGAGAGTCTGTAAATCCTATAAAATTAAACATCCAGGAGATTCAGGGGGCTTTGTCTTCTAGACCAAAGGGAGACCCAGGCCCGCTACCCATTTTTCAGGAATTTTTACTTTTGTCAAATCACACACCTGATTGAATGTTTCACTTATCTTATAAAAGATGAATTTATCAGCCTATAGCAATACGTACTAAGACATTTCATTAAAGGGGCAGTATCATCACTATCAACAGGGCATGGAATCAGAGTGCTTGTTTTAGATTAACTCAGTGACTGAAAATAATACCCCACATGATAAGGTCATGTTACCGTTGCTGTTGCATAAATGAGCCAATAATTTTCAGTCACTGTGTTCATCTTAGACTAGGACATCGATTCCATGCCCTGTTGAAAGTCTACTCTGATCGTGACGATAATGCCCTTTTAACCAGAGCCCAGATGAACATTACCTGTTATCCACCATCATCATGTTCCCGCCATCTTTGCAAGATGGAAATACTTCTCTCCAGTGCCTTCGTGAGATCTGTCCAAGGTAGTCCAAGATATTTTCATTTATAAATCAGGCTTTCAGTCCCCTCAAGGTTTGTGGCGAATTGTACATTTGGTTGAAAGCTTCTATTTTTGTTTCTATTTATTTTGTTCTTATTTTGCCAGTTCTCTCTGTCCTCTGCATTAACCCTAACCCTCCAGGGTATTTTGGCTAGAAACCCTGCCAGACGCATCAGATTGCATCGTTTGTCAAAGTGACTTGGCTGCAGAGTGCAGCAAGATCCACCAGGTCACAAATCTCAAGGCCGAACTGCCTCAGAGTCTGTGGTCACCAAACGCAGCAGGATACAACTCTGGCATTGTTCAATGGGACCAGCTCTCAATAGCCTCAGACTTGGCTGCTTATGCACTGGTGTTGACAGCTGAATGCATCAAAGTGCACCAGACTTTTCCACCTGATGCACTGTGCTGCGTCTGGAAGGGTTAGGGTTATGGAGGACCAAAAGTGGACAACTCATTTTCCCCAAAATCTGGTAGAATAAAAACAGAATTATTATTGAAATGAAGTCCAAATTTTCATTTTCTACTATCAGAAATTCGGAATTTTCATTTCCTCGTACGCTGGCGGTCGAAAAGAGTACAACCCAAATTTCTACTAGCAGAAAATTGGAATAAACGTTTAGGTCCTAAATGTTCATTCCAATTTTCTGCTAGTAGAAATTTGGAAATTGAGTTTGGTCCTAAACGTTCTTTCCAATTTTCTGCTTTTGGAAATTTGGGTTGTACTCTTTTCGACCGCCAGCGTATGAGGAAATGAAAATTCCGAATTTCTGATAGTAGAAAATGAAAATTTGGACTTCATTTCAATAATAATTCTGTTTTTATTCTACCAGATTTTGGGGAAAATGAGTTGTCCACTTTTGGTCCTCCATGTCTGCGTGCTTTATTTGTTTTGGAACTTGCAAATTCATACCCAATCTCTGATGCATTATGGGCAGTTGTGCCAGACCAAATTGGTCAAAATTTACTTGATTGACATCTGGGCCCTAGCTGCTTAGCAGAAAAAAATTGCTTACAAAAAAAAATTTGCTTTGCAGATTTTGTGTGTTACCTGGCTGTTAACACAAAATTTGTGTAGGCCTATCGTGGCTGGTAGTATGTTTTAAAATGCTTAGCGAAAATATTTGCTGAGTAAAATCTTCTGCTTATCAGCTCTATCATTTGCCGATCGAGACCCAAAATTCAGGCCGAACACAGAATTTTGCGCTTACATTTTCTGCATATAAGGTTAGCGCTGAATTTTGTTCGGCGCTAGCTGCTGTGTAAGCAGCAAATCTTTAGTCATGCAAAGTACTCGTGCACACAAGCATATGAAGAGTTTCATAGCAAAACGCTATATATCCATTTGGCTGGGAGGATATATCGTCCCTAATTTGCCATAGTGACCAATTCGACTTTTTTCAATTTTAAGTTTTCCCGCCCATTAGTACATTCAGGAAGAGACCTACAATTGTATCTAATCCACATGCATGTATTCCTTATAGTTTTGGAGATAGAGCATGCATTCAAATGACGAATGCTCTAACTGGCTATTTTTGTACTTTGGCAAAGTGACCAATACCGCATTGGT
The DNA here is from genome assembly GCA_029582265.1 of Zoroaster sp. YZ-2022. Classification (NCBI taxonomy): domain Eukaryota; kingdom Metazoa; phylum Echinodermata; class Asteroidea; order Forcipulatida; family Zoroasteridae; genus Zoroaster; species Zoroaster sp. YZ-2022. The sequence continues at coordinate 19,324,020 of CM055829.1, read as the reverse complement.
CACTATGCCAACTTAATTCGGGATTGGTCACTATGGCAAATTAGGGACGAGATTGCAGAGAAGCTGGCGTGGCGTTTATCGCGGTTTGGAATAAAACATGTATAATGATTGAGGTTATAGAGTGGTTATATCGCGTTTTGCTAAAAACTGAGTTGGAACTTGTGTTTGCCTACCTGTGAACGATGTCTGAGTGGTGTTGATGCAAAAGTTTTAAATATGGCGGTTATCGCGTTTTGCTATGAAACTCTTCATTTATGCTTTAGTAAGCTCCAATTTCTCGCATATGGTTAGTCTTGGTTCAAAACTGATCGACAACTCCACGGCAGTCCGTTGTTGTTTATACGCGTGCGCACCAAAAATGTGGGCCGCGTTTGCATTTCAAATTGATGCATGCGTAGTGGTTTTCCCCGTTTTCGGGAGGAGATTCTACGAAATTCCCAAGACTGTGTTTGATAGCGGTTTATGTGTGTGGTAGCGGTTCATGATTGTAGCGTTCGTGTAGCGCTAGCGCCAGCGCCGTCGGATCGTGTATCATAAACATACAGACACAGTTTTGAACTAAGATTAACTTATGGTAAGCTTAGATCCATGGAAGTTGGCCCACGGATTATTCGAGTGGAGTGCCCCTTCAAGAGGAATCATATCATTGCATCAGTGCAACCGATGTCGTATATAGCCAGATATCTAAAATCAAGAGAGTTATATCTTTCTGAAGATCATGGATGTACACGCAAAACCAATGCCGTTACTTTAGGTACAATGTGTGCTTTTGTCTTTCTCTCAATTACTCGTGCAGTAAGTCAAAGTTTGTTGGAGGCGTCGTAACGTTTGCACCAGTTTTGGGATGCACTGACGCATTGATATGTATATACCTGTATATTGCTGTAAACTATTTCAAGATAACAAGAAATAAATGAATAAAATTATTATTATTATTATTATTATTATTATTATTATTATTATTATTATTATTATTATTATTATTATTATTATTAAGGGTTTGTTAGAAACACACATCGTGGCCCATAGGCCAAATTACATGTGAAATACATGCTTTAAAAACATTAACAATTAAAAATTAACATTAGAATAAATAAATTTTAATAAACCACAACATAAATGTATTACACTAACGACCCCCCGCTAACCCCCCGCTACCCTCCCCCCCCCCCCCTCAACCGGCAGGTCAAAAAGAAAAACCATAATAATTATGCATTGAGTAAGCGAATGAAATAGGGAACCGGACTATTTTGGAAACGACGTGTTTTTGAGGCAATAGCTGAAATTTTATGTCTGGCTCTCCAGCCGAGTAGGAGGTATAAGGGCAAATTTCCTCCCTCCTTATGGCCAAAGAGTCAAGACTACACATCATTAATGCATCTTGATATGACATAAAATGATAACCCAGTATAATTTTTAATGCTCGTTTTTGTACTGATTCAATTTCTTGAGTTTGCTTAACAGTGATACTTGAATGCCAAACAACATTGGTATATTCGAGCACGGGTCTAATATAATCACAATAAACAACAATCAATTCATACAAATCTTTTCAAAGTCCTAAGCATGTACAGTTCAATATTAGCCTTCTTGAGCATATTATTAATTTGGGCGTTCCATTTAAGATCATTTTGTATCCAAATTCCTAAAATTTTAGCCACTTTAACAAATTGCAAGCTCTCTTGACCAATTATCAAGTTTTGATGAAGTAACTGGTTCTTACTAAAACAAATTTGCATGGCTTTACATTCAGATGGGTTTATTTTCAAACTGTTACCAACAGACCAAATTCTAAATTTATTTAAATCATCCTGGAGGTAACCGTGAGATGATTGCTTCCGGTATTCGATGGAGTGTCGTGGCCGAGCGGTCTAGCTTACCGGACTTATGTTCTGGTGTTAGCAGCAGAATGTGGGTTCGAGCCCCGGTCGTGACACTTATCACTTGACACTTATATCCTTGAGCAAGACACTTAACCACAATTGCTAATAGGAGCAGAGGCAGTTTAACAACTGCCTTGTTCTGGACTAGTTACCCCTCCCAATCCTATTCGCACCGTGAAGAGGCTGGTTATTAACTTGTCTTATTTCGGTGCGAGGGGGCTGGTTCTTCAGTGTAGAGTCGTTGTAACAACTCAATGACTTTAATAGTAGCCCCACCTTGGAGTGGCCATTGGCCTTGTGTGGGGCGATTTGCATAATAAATATAATATCGATAAAAGTAATATCATCAACATATTTCCAATACTCACAAGTAAGATCTTTGCCTGCATCATTAATAAGAATTTGAAAAGAATTTGCTGCCCTGTGGCACACCAGGATAATCAAAGCTCAGAGATAATCCCATGATTCTAGTGTTGGGAGTGGGGTGGGAGATGACAACCTTCACGTGGTCCACCCTGTTTCAACTAATGTCATCAAACCGATGTATGCAGCTACTAGCACTCTAAGCTGCTCATCATCATACGAAAGAAGAAGAAGTGTTGGGAGTTACCGGTTAGTTCGCTAACCGTTTAACCGAAACCTTCACAGTTAACCGGTTAACCAAAAGTCGACACCTGACGGCAGCAAATGGCACAATGTGAATACATTTTCAATCAAAAAGCATTAATAAACATCCCACAATGATAGTTTATGTAACCAATGCGGCAAAAAAGAATGTCTAGAACAACAAAATGGGCAGCAAATTCTTCCAAATTTTTTATTTTTTTATTTTTTTATTTTTTTATTTTTTTTATTGGTTTCGGTTAATTTCTAAACGGTTAGTGCAGTTTCGGTCGGTTAACCAGTTAACTGTCCCAGCGCTACTTGATTCACATGATTAAGAAATGCCATGTTAAGACGTTATCAGGGACAGATGCAATCAGGAAGGTCGAGGATATAGACGGCAGGCTTTCGTGAAATGTCACGGCGTTTGGGAACAAACATTATCCTTGCAGTAGCAAAACATTTTTTTCCCTTTTGAACAATCTTCATAGTTGATCTGTAATATAAGTAAATAAATTTCACTTAGTAGCAAATATTTTGTAGTGGAAATAACCAAATGTGTATGCGGGATTTACATGCAGTGTACACCGTTGGTAAAGTGTCTGTACATTTAGGAGTGTCGTGGCCGAGCGGTCTAGCTTACCGGAATCAAGTTCTGGTGTTAGCAGCAGAATGTGGGTTCGAATCCCGGCCGTGACACTTGTGTCCTTGAGCAAGACACTTAACCATAATTGCTTCTCTTCACCCAGGGGTTAAATGGGTACCTGTGAGGGCAGAGTTGGTTGATTAGCCCTATATGCGCTGTAATGGCAGCAATTGAGCTGTATACTCCCCAGGGAGCTGAGATGGTTTCAGGAATGATTTATGAGCCTTATGAGCAGGGATAATAATATGCGCCTTGAGCACCACTCAGTTGGTGGATACGTGCGCTATATAAGTCCACTTATTATTATTATTATTCATCCAATCTTTATAAGAACCTATATAGAGATATGTAGAGAAACCAATCACATTGTGTCGTTAAAGATGTAGCGGGGTATTTGGCCCGATTTGACGGGAAAAAATAGATTTCAGTATTGAATTGCTATTTTTATGGGGTTAAGGAAATTATAAGAATCCATTAATGATTAGTACCAGTAAATTAAAACCTCAAATTAATGAAATGTTGGCCCACAATCCTCAGCTTGCACGTGACCACACAATTTATTGTACGTAACCGACCGAGGGCGTGTGCAGTCTTCCGATTGGCCAACGCGGCTGTCAATCAGAATCAAGCGAGTTTGAAATCTCGCTTTTATTTACAGTTTCCGACATCCGAATTTCATTTTTTTTGTTCAAAATTCGTTCGTTTTTTAAATTCAATTTTTTGGGTCTCTTGAGCCAAACACGGGAGATATATCTTTAAGGAGAAAAATAGTCAACCTGCATTCAAATAATTTGTTTAATTAATTAACGCGAAAATGAAACTTCATAAATTGATTTCTGTTTCAGAAAGTAATTTGCTTCGTTTGGAAATAAATAGGCACTCAGAACAAGTTTGGCCAACATATTAATAAAAATAATAATAAAAATAATAATAATAATAATAATAATAATAATAATAATAATAATAATAATAATAATAATAATAATAATAATAATAATAATAATAATAATAATAATAATAATAATAATAATAATAATAATAATAATAATAATAATAATAATAATAATAATAATAATAATAATAATAATAATAATAATAATAATAATAATAATAATAATAATAATAATAATAATAATAAAGATTAGTAGCGCGCACATATCCACCCTGCTGGGCGCTCAAGGCGCGGAAACAAAGAGAAACATGAATACAAACAATATACAATGATAGCATAGGAAAACAATTATGTTCTGAGATACATGTACCTACATGTATGAATAGATGAAGAGAGAGCAGGAGTGTATGGCTGAAAGAAGAAAGCAAAAAACATTACCATTGTTGTACCTTCCCTTTTTAAACTGAATCAAGAAGATAAATGGAGAATTAGCTGTTGCAAACTGCTTACCAACCTAAAGGACCTGTAGTATGCAAAACAGCAGTTATTGGCCTTACGTTTCAAGCCTAACAGGTTCTTTCTCAAAGGCAAAATGGACGATAATTATACAGACACGCCCACAAACTTAATATAATCAAAAGTGGGCAGAAGTTAATCAGGTGTGAAAGGAACAGTGGCGTAAATATGGCTAGAAAAAGTGGCGCACCCCCTCCCCCCTGAAAATTGGACCCTAGTTACGCCACTGGAACACAAAAAAGAAGAGGGTACCAGAAGAAGAGTCATGTACTGGTCCTGGGACCGGACAAAGGAGGGATTAAACGGGAATAGGTGAAGAGAGAGCAGGAGTGTATGACTGGAAGAAGAAAGCAAAAGATGAGTGGAAATGAAAGAGTCGGTCAGGCAGAGAAAAATAAAACAGACAAATAAACTAACAAGCAAAGCAAATGTAAAACAAATGTAAACCGTCTGTGGATAAAGAAGGGGAAAAAGGAAAATTAGTCATTCCCTTCCTGTATGCTGAGACCATGGGGCGAATGGTGTGGATATGCCTGATCCACATCTTATCTCTGCTGAGATGGACCGATTCTCTGCGCGCGGTTACCAAGCGACCGTGACTCAATGCCCTGCAAAATCGCGTCTGAAATGGATTTTCAGAAATCATGTCAGAAAGAATAGGAAAATGATCTGGCAAGCCATTGTCTGGTGATATCCATATTATAAGACGATATAAATATCACGGCCATCCTTGAATTAGAAGCCTTTTAAAAGGTTCCAATATATTGTAGCTTAACTCACGATGTTAGCCGGTTAACTTCATAAAAGACCGATCAAGTTATATCCGTAAGACTTTCTATGACAGTCTCAAGGTTTATAGATCAGTCTGGCTGTGGATTATATCGTCACCGTTAATTTTTTGTTCTTGGTGGCAACAATAAAAACTAAATGATTTATAATGAGATATTTTCTGAAAATCCCAATAATTAAAATATGCATAATATACGTACAATTATAGCGCCCTCTACCGGTTGTTTTCACGAGAACCGATGACGTCATCATGACGACATATTAATTGTACCAAGTTACATGATAATCGGTGAAGGCATGATGGAGTAATGACGAGATGTTTGATCTTCTTCCACCCCCTAGTGCTTAGAATTATCAGAATAAGCTCATTATACGGGTAAACAATAGTGGGCCAGAACAGATAGTGCAACCCAAACTTTTCAATGTTAACATCTTTTTTCGTGTTTAGGACATCCAAAGGAACAAAAAATATCAGTGGCGGTGGGTTATGGGGGGGTGCACGGTAGACCCCCCCTCCAGCCCACAGACTACCAAAGATGCATGTAATACATTAACCCTCCTGTTTTGACTGTTGACCCAAATGTGCACACAGGGGCATTTTTGACTGGTTTTGACTGTCATTTTGACCACCCTGGACAAAACCAGATAATGCTTTTCCCAGTCAAAAACAGTCGACTCATTTTGACCTGGAAATGTACTTAGTACACGTAATATTTGACAGTGTTTGACTTTTAAGTGCACTAGATATACCGAAGCAAGTATATCAACATTTTGACTGGTTTTGACCCTTGTAGTAGTAGGAGGGTTAATAATAATAATAATGTGTGGACTTATATAGCGCACGTATCCACCAACTGAGTGGTGCTCAAGGCTCATTATATTATTACCCCTGCTCATAAGGCTCATAAGGCTCATAAAATCATTCCTGAAACCATCTCAGCTCCCTGGGGAGTATACAGCTCAATTGCTGCCATTACAGCGCATATAGGGCTAATCAACCAACTCTGCCCTCACAGGTACCCATTTAACCCCTGGGTGGAGAGAAGCAATTATGGTTAAGTGTCTTGCTCAAGGACACAAGTGTCACGGCCGGGATTCGAACCCACATTCTGCTGCTAACACCAGAACTTGAGTCCGGTATAAGCTAGACCGCTCGGCCACGACACTCCAACAGAAGGGCGACATTGCAACAGAAGGGCGTAAATGTAGGTCAAATCATTTTTGCGTTTTCACGAAGAGCCACATAAAATGTCAGTGTGCGCGTGATCACGTGACATGCGCAACCCTTTCCTATGTAAAAAACAAAACAACAAAACAACAACACGTATTCAGATGGGCGTATAAGTAGGTCATCTCACTTTTTAGGTTTCACGAAGAGACACATATCTTTGACAATTAGCCAATATTTTAAAAGAAATTAGTTAGTCAATGGAGAGGTTAAACTTTTAATCATGTAAGGGGTTTTAAACTGCAAACCGTGGCTTTAGTATTGCAGATTTGCAGTTTTAAGCTAAGCACAGTATAAAATGTAAATCTCAATCACGCCATTTGAGATATGTGGCTCTTCGTGAAAACGGTGACGATATGAAGGAGTTTGGGTGCATTTTGTATTCAACCAAATTTAAAGGGATCTCACAATATTTCAAGAAATACATCATATAACCAGCCTATGATGCTCACGTTCATAAGACGAAAAACAGGAAAACTGTCATAAGTGGTTCGGTGGTTCTCATTTTGGTGTAGGCCTAGTCTTGGTTCAAGACTGTGTTTGTATGTTTTTGATACACGATCTGACGGCGCTACAACGAACGCTACAATCACGAGCCGCTACGATCACGAACCGCTACAATCACGAACCGCTATCGGTTTCTTTATTATTTTCCTTTACTTCTCTTTTGAGTACATTTTTAATCATTGTACCATTGACGAATATTGAATAAACTTAAGAACTCTGTTCTACCATGGAGGAAGGAAGCTAAGGTTCTACATTTCAAATTTGCATTTCTGTTTGGATTTCACGTTTTACTTCGGTTAGGCCCCTAATTATTTTGTTGTTGTTGATCTATCTGTGACGGGTCCCATTTGACCTGTCCCGTATTTACACCCACTTGTTTATTATTTGTAACGCAGCGTGTCACCTGTGGGACATGTCTCGGTTTCCCGGTGCATTTAGGTAGTCCTTTCGTTCGTGTGGTGTGATAGCGGTTTGTGATTCGATTGTAGCGGTTCGTGTAGCGCCACCGTACGGCGTGCGGCGACAGATCGTGTATCAAAAACGTACAAACACGTACAGTCTTGTGTAGGCCTAAAAATTTCAGTCATCACGAGAAGTCGTTCCATATGAAATACTTTCATCTTAGAGATAAAAGGAATTGTTATAATTAAGAAAAAACTTGCCCTCTGGCAACCTTTTAAAAAACATAAAAACTTCACCTACTGGCAGTACTAGTTGCAATGACCCTTTCATAGGTTAGTTTTATGATGTATTTTTTTGAAAACTTTAGGACATATTTTTCTTGAAAAGTAAAGAGTTGAAATGAAATGCACATTTCCAAATTCCAATGTTGTACCCCTCCCTTTAATTTATTTGCGTTGCCTTACAAAAAATATCAAAAATATCCTTAAATATTAAATATTTCATTTATCTTAGCTTATAAAATATTAATTTATCAGCCCATAGCAGTGCGCCTCAAGACATTTCATTAACCAGAGTGCCCAGACCAACAATACATGTTAAACATGAAACATGAAAAGGGGGGCCAGACTATTTTCCATTCCATCCTCAGTACCGTATATTCTGGTCACATGGATTTGTAATGAAGAAAAACTAGTGCAAATTGCACCGTGAGAAAAGTCTTTTGCCAACAAATTTACTGTAAATAGATAATACATAAGGCTTGATTGAATTCCAGAGAATGTCACAAAAACCCACTCAATTTACATTTAAAAAAAGTATTAATCAGATGATCTAGCCAAAGACATTTCGGCAACTAAGATAAATTTAAACAATTCCAAGATACGTACATCCAGTTAATGGACTATTAATGGACTATTCAGAGAGTACTCTCTAAATGTGTTAGATTGACATTGACTCTCATCGATATCGATTGAAAATCACTGAGCGACAGTGGCGCACCCAAGGCGGGGGGGGGGGGCTTGGGGGGCTCGAGCCCCCCCCAGGGCCCGCTGATGTTTTTTTTTTTTTTTTTAAGAAGGAGCCAGGAAAGAGAGCAAAATCTGAGCCCAAGTCTTGTCTACAGAGGAGTTCGGCAAGGAGTATAGGGCAGTGGTACAAGGGATGGGGACTCAGGAGACTCAAGCTCCCCTCCAAAAGTTTTCCATTTATTCCACTCACTATTATATTTTACGGCGTTGCGTATGCATGTGCATGTAAGCTTGAAGGGCCACCAGTATATATAACAAGCATTTTTACACATTCTCCCCCCCCCCCCCTGCCATGGTGCACCCTGATCAGGGAGCAGCTTTACTTAATTTTATTTTCATTTTCTGTTGTCCGTTTCTCTTGTTGAGGTCGTTGACTGTCGTTGAGGTTACTCGTAAAATTTAAACACGCCCGCATTATAATCAACTCCTTTCCAGTTTGTACACAATGGCCCAGGATTGGGTTTTAATTTACAAAGATTATGTGACACTCTTTAGCAAACACCGATTGGATAATATTGGGATTTGGTTTTGCCGCCAAATTCGTGTTTGAAAAATTTAGCTCGCCGGAATGATCACAAACTTTACGTCCACGCAATGAAAGTATTTAACTATAGAAATCTTGCAGACGAAACAAGCTCAAGTTCTTTACATCAAGAGGAGGAAATTATATGGAAGGTAAAACCCTACGAGTCCGAATCATGCCATAATGTCTTCTTTTTATGACTAGAAACCACCAGGAAACATTTAACATGTGCCGTAGGTTCACTGACGAGCACGACTAGGGACATGGCTGCAGCCGCGCCAGCGGTTATGGTTTGGGTCAGCCATGTCTCTCCCCCATATTGGATTTCAAATAAAAATATTTTGAGCCCCCCCCCCCCCAATCAAATCCTGGGTGCGCCACTGCTGAGCGACAAATTGACAAATATTTTCCTCTAGTTGGAGTGAATTTCAATCGAAAACTTTTAGAGAGTAAGAGACCTTTATGAAATTATGTTAGTTTCGTTTTAATGCATGCCAGAGCCTTTCCTGTTACGAAAACCAATTTACTGTTAAGAAAACCAAACTGCTTTGTCGGTAAACAAGCCATTTCATAATTTTTGTTAAATCCAATTTAAGACAAATTTTGTGCGTAGGAATTCTGAAGAATTAAAAACTCATTGAATTAAGACAGCTCACATGCAGGATGAGGGCAGTTTTCTTGAGTCTCCTGTTTTTTGTTTATTTCTTTCCGTAGGGAGAGTGGAGAATGAACATACCTGCCCCCCCCCCCCACATCAAGCTTCTTGAAATGGTTTATTTTTCCGGAATGGAAGAGAGGAAAACTGGTAAATATTAGATTTTGATACAAGGTCATTTTGTCTACAGAAATGAGAATGTACCGTACGTCGTTGGCTTCTTCTAGTCAGTTATGAAAATCTTGGCTGGTTGGTTGTTCTGTAAACATTAGGCCAAAAAATATCTCCGGCTTCTGGTCATCGGTCGGCTTCAAAATCGGTGCGGTGACGCGCTTTTTTCGGCCCTTTTTTTTAAGACCAAATTTCCCATTTTTACAAACACCACAATAATGCTTAAATGTTTAGGCCTTAATCTTTTTATTTATTTATTTATTTTTGCTGTTTTTAGATGTATATCAAAGACTAAAAATATAATGAAACATATCATTTGCATTGCATAAATTAAAATGAAACCTGCACTAACCATTTTGAAATTAGCTAACCGGCTAACCAAAACCAATATTTAAAAATAAACACCCAACAATTTTGGAAAAAGTTACTAACCATTTTGTTGTTCTAGACGCTTTTTCTGCCACATTGGTTATTAAACAATCATTGTGGGAAGTTGTTGATGTTTTTCGTTTAAAAACTATACACATTATTCCATTTGCAAAATTAAATTTAATTAAGTTGATAAAATAATAAAAAGAAAAGAAATAAAATACATAAGTTAAAAGAAGATCTGGATCTCTTGTCTCAAAATCAAAATTAATTGATATTGTATTTAAACAACTCCAGTGCCTGAAAACCTTTTGTCAAGGGCGCATTGGAAAACTCTGAAATTGATTGTCCATAAACGAAAGCAAAAATAACAAATAAATTCTTTTAAAAAACTTCTGCGCATCG